>CM056196.1:141436917-141799417 GCA_029692085.1 Gymnothorax javanicus | reverse complement strand
GTTAGAAGGTTTATTATATAACTCTTGTTTATGTCCAAAAAATGTCCACTCCGGCACAAATGAACTAAACTTGTCGTTGAGGCAATTGATGCCGAACAATTTTGCCAATGACAAAAGTAGGAGCACCTACAGATGGGTCAGGTGTTTGACTTTGGACATAACTATGCAATTTATTGTGTAATTTGCGTACTCTAACAAACAGTTTGCATGAGCATTTTCAAAATTTGCAGATAAAACTTGCTTAAAACTTAATTTTCTCAGTTGTTTATGATACATATAGACAAGGAAGTATTTTTATGTCAAATTTTGATGTTCAGGTGTTATTACAGATAAGCAAACTACAACATTTTGGGACATACCATGTACTGAGGTGCTCAGTTTTTTAGTGGTTGAATAAATAATTTTTCACAAGTAACTCAACTTTTTGTTGTTATCGCAAAACTGTCATAACATCTGTAGCTTACTAACATTATTTTTTCATAAATATAAGATCTGTTGTTTTAATATCCACTGGAAGTAACATGACAAAATGCATTTCAAATTTTGACCCCATGAGACATGGATGGCCTAAGTGTGAAATTGCCCTTATACTGATGTTACAGTTCACATTCTCCGCATTAGCTTCGTCTTTGAATTTTCTCAATCGGCTTCATAAAAGTACCGTAATTTTCAGGAATCGTTCGCTGAAACATCATGTAATGTATAGTGAGTCACAATCAACTGTAGAACACATTTCATCTCAGAAATCCAATTAAAACCATTTAATGCAATCACCTGAACCACTCGTTGTCGCGACTACGTGAGATTGGCTCTTCCACCGTAGTAGATCAGCCTGCTACGGCAAGGCAACGCCGGCACACCGGCTAAAGTCTTGATCAGCGGAGCGCAGATGTATTTCCAGGTGCCGTAGCCGTCTCAAAATCCGCCATTGCTTAAAGTCCCCATTACTCAGCCAGATACGGCCCAGTTGTAGAAAAATTGATCTGGCCCGATTACCACTCACCGGAACTCAGCCGACACTGCCTGCACATCGCCAGAATCCCGCCACATGCGGCCCAGTTCCAAGCCATACCAGTTTTATTTGGGCTGCCAGATCTTTACCTCCTCTATATTAAATTATTAGGGGCCAGGCAGCGAAGGCTGCCGGGAACCTATTGTTTTCGCCAGTATTCTTCTTCTTCTTCTTCTTCTTCTTAGGAAACCCTACTTCCCATACATGAAAAATCACCAAACTTTGCACAAAGGTCCAGTCCCATGCCAGATTTACTCAACTCCAAGGACATGTCAATATTCTTCCTGGGGGGGGGGGGGAATAAGCATTTAAATCTAAAAACTTTGAAAATTCCTACCAAACCAACCGTATGTGCAACAGTTTTACAATTTTCACCAAAATGTAGCCCCAATACTAAAGAAACTTTCATCCACTTAAACTTTGTACAAATTATGAAGTCTATCACTCTGTTTTTTTTTTTCAGACTGTAAAACATATAAAACTTTTCTTGCCTCAAAATTTTTGCTCAATTGTCACCAGATTTGCTGTACTGAATCTTCAGATCGTCCTCCACAAAAATACCACCCGGCGTTTCGATATTTGAAAAATTGAGCCTTCAGTGCATGAAAACGTTTGACTGTAAACATATACCAGCCAATTCTTGATAAATACATTTTCAATCTTCTGAAAAAAAATGTATAATATTTTAGTATCTTGGTCAATGAAGTTTGCCATATATCAGAATTTTTTCTCAAAAACTGAATTTTTGAAGCCATTTTGAATTCTGCTCTCATGGAACAATTGGAGTCAATGCAAGAATGGCATTTTTAAACATTAGATTTTCTCTTATGAAGCAAAACACTTTTTGCTAAAAACAAATCACCAACATTTCTATGCTGTCAAGCTGCAATTTTACTATCATCAGATTTTTGTTTTGATAACAGATGACATTTTGACAATTTTTGAAATCTTCTTTGACAACCAAATAGTTCAATGAGTCAGGAGTTGGTCCTTGATGTCAGAGGTTGTGGGTTCAAGCCCCATCTATGGCAGAATGGATATTGTACTATCAATGATCTTGTTATTTGCCTATTTAGGAACTTTTTGTTTTCCCCAATAAGCGTTTAAATTTAAAAACTTTGAAAATTCTTACCAAACCAACCATAAGTGCTACAGTTTTGCAACTTTCACCAAAATGTAGCCCCAATACTTTAGAAACTTTTGCCAACTTAAACGCGCTACAAATTATGAAGTCCATCAGTTTTTTTTTCAAAAACTGTAAAATGCTTGTTGTGTATTAACTATTATGTATTTAAATAACTGATTTATTGAAAAATCGTCGCTTTCTTTCTTATTTTAGTCCTAAAATGCGCTAGAAGTTTGAAATGCATGTAAAAGTTACTTGCTAATTAGCTCAGTGAGATGAAGGATACTAGGCTATTTGGTGTCAGAGATTATTAGTTCAAATGTCAACCAATGCAAAATGTTCGATGTCATCCCACCTTTCTTGTTATCCTCCATTTTTGCCTCTTGTTGCTCAGAATTGCCTATATTTGCCTGGCCCTGATATCGCTGCACAGCAGCTTTAATTACAAATAATATTTTCATGATATTTCATAATAGTAACAATAATATCATTACTGTAATAGTACTGCAAAAACTTTGACTTGAATCTTACAATAGGAAATCAATATTCCTACATACTGTTTTAAGTTTCCTTATTGCAATAATGGCGATAAGTCAATATCTTACATGATAAATGTTCATTGTCTACACAGAAATGTTTCCCAAAATCACTTCATTGCAGAACAGACCTTCCCTAGTATTTTAATCTTGTACTGCATTTGAACTTAAAACTTATTTCTATTACCTGCTACTCGTGAAAAAAGGTTTTTATTCAATTTCTCCATTTGCCTATGGGATAAGATTTCACTCAGCCGGCCCCCAAGGACAAATCTAGAAAAGACTAAATTCTCGCATCAGCGGTAGAACTTTTTTCCTCATGGAAAGATCATTGAATAAAATTTTGAGTCTATATACAAGAGTAAAATGCACAATAAGGTTTTGTTTTTACATGGTTCTTTCTTCATGCATTTTACTGAAATCCTGAAAACTGCAATATTGAGTATAGTAGTCATAGAAGTAAGTTGCACTGGTAATGATAAGGGTTTGAAGCACATGCCAGGTATTTAAATTAGATTCAAAGTAATTTCTTAATTTAACAGTATTCATAGAATGACACCTGACAATGTGACGGTGCGTTCAGGAACAACGCGCGAGAACCGAAATTCCAAAAAATCGTGGCCTTTATTGCAAAAATGGGTCGAGACCAGAAGACACAGGAATTGCCAATCCAAAATCAGAATCCAAAAAGTGAAGTCAAAATAACAGGCAGGGGTAAGAACCAGAGAAGCAGATGTGCAACGGTACATAAACAGTAATCCAAAATCATAGTCAGAATCCAGAAGGGTAGGTCATACACAGGGCATCAAAAACAGGAATCGTGGTCGTACAGAAAATGGGCCTAAATCCAAACAGGAACAAACAAGAACAGCAAGGGCAAGGCAATCTCAAGGTCATACAAAAAATGTCGCAGGAGAAGCAATAATCAAAAGGCATACAAGGAGCCCTGCGCAAGTGAAAATTGATCAACGTTCTGACGGGGAACAGGCTGCAGTGAAGACTCTAAATAGACAAGAGGGAAGTCACATGCTATGCAGGGACAGGTGAATTGGGTAAGAACTAATTACAAAGGGAAGCACACATGGGGAGGTCCTTAACCACAAATAATTAGCGATAACCAAGACACGGACAGGATCCACGCAGACAACCTATAACAGATAAACAGCTCCGGTCAAGTTCTACGTGCACAGACGAGTGCAGGATAGCAATTAAGCACGTGCGAGAGATCACGCGAAAACACAGGAAGACACAGGGAAAGTAAAGCAAGAGGCGGAGACTAGAACAGGGCGAGAGCTGAGATTGCATTAGTAGTAATAAGTAGCGGTGCAACTTTACAAATTAACCCAAGTGCTCGTTAGTTAGTTAGTAATATGTACATGGATTAGTTAGGTTAGTAAACTATGATACAAAATATAAATGTTAGTATTATTAGTAATCAAGGAAAGCAAGGCGAAGGAAGTAAACGAGAATTGAAGTAATAATATGAAACACCAGAAACCACTGAAATCACCCGAAGCAGGTAAGCACGCAGACTGGGACAACGGACTGAACCAAACTGATCACAAGACAAGGGTGACAAGTGCAATGAATACAGAAATGGCATGAACAGAAAACGGGGATGTATAATAAGCAAAATGAATAAAGAAAAGACATGGCAAAAGCACAGAATCATGGCAGCAAAAACACAGAACCATAACAGACAAACTTGTGAATTGAATTTTTAATCAAATTTTATTTCAAATGAAATGGACATCAAGAGACAAACCATGCATGCTTTTCTCCCAATTTTTTCCCCTCATAATTTTCTCCCCCAATCCCAATCATTCTCAAACTGAAGCCATCACTTCACATACTGCTGCCACCAGCGGCTCCCTTGCAAGATCCATTTTTATAAACAGCACCTAGAGAAAAGGCAGGAGAGGGGGAGAGATTTGACTTTGATTTTCAAGTCAAGTTTCAGTTAAACTGTCACATTAACCATTTACAGAACATCATAATAATCCCACAAAATTTAGCAAATTTATAAGATAGTCAGTAAAAATCTAAATCCTTCAGAGACCATACAGACTCAGTTCCACCAAGCAGCTCAAATCAGTTCGTTACACATGAAGTTATTTTTGCGTTTCTATTATCAAGAGTTGTGGATGGTACCAAAATAACAATCCCAACCTGTCCCATTTTTTGGTACCTCGCTGTTGAGGTACCCAGCCCACTGATCCGAAACTAAAAAGTGGAGCAAGAAAGAGTGCAGTTATATGATTGGTGAGGAGAGGCTTGCCACTCTTGCTCGACCGAGTACAGGGTTGACGCTGTTGTTGCCATCAGGTAACAGCCCTACCTATAGAAGAGTGCTCTGCGCAGTAACGCAAACCACATCCAGGTTTTAAGGACTGGTCTACGCAGCTTATGTACCAGGACAGCGTTTCACAGAGATCGTCAGTGGTCAGATACGAACGATTATGTGCTATATTTAGGAAGTTACGAGTTCGTAGCTAAGAGTGTTTCATAGAGATCAGAGACTCATGTACTCGTTAAAATAGACTCGTAAAGCATTTAACAGAGTTTCGTATGCCTACAAAAATCGTATATTTAGGAGAAAAAAATAGAGGACTCAAGAGTTGTCATATATTTACGAATGTTTATATATACGGGTATCCAAAAGGATCAATGGCGTTCGCCATACGGCAGGTACTCGAAAGAAAAGAGTGTGAAGAGAGAAAATTCAGACAGAGGACAGACCCTATCCCTGAGTTTAATTTTTATTGAAGATTGTAGCAGATACAGGAGTATGGTATATGGCTATTTTTCTCAACATGGGCGCCATTAGTGAAATGCAAAGTCCGGGTCCCTTATTTTTTTTAAAAATCCCACAGGGTTAGTTTTTAACCTATTACACTATAGCTGTGTGTCCTTTCTAATTGAAAATAAAGTATCATGGGTGTATTTTCATTCTATCCATCATTTTTGGGGTCAAAATAGTGGATTTTGGGAGTGTCCCAAATCTGGATGATATTTTTGAAACTCGCAATACTCCAATGATTTCAATTTCCTTTGGTTGGAAACTGTATGCATACATTAAAAGACACTGTGAGATAAATATCCAAAGCAAAAAAAAAAAAAAAAAAAAAGGTGGTGGTTTTCTGAGAAAAATCACTGAAAATAGGGGTGTCCGAAAAAACCCACTCAACTCCATAACCATCACTACACAGACTCCCCCTGGAGGCAGAAGCTGAAATTACAGTGGCCCTCATTTATCAAACGTGTGTACACCAAAAAAAATGGGTGTACGCCAAAACTCCCGCAAGGATCGGCATTTATCAATCTGAACGTGAGCGAACGGTCCGCAAAAATCTCACGCCAGGTCTGATCAGGTGTACGCAAATTTGAAACCAGCAAACAACATGCAGGAACGAGTGCAGTAGTCAAAATGAGTAATAAACCATATGCAGCGATGCGGACGTCATGCTCTTGTTGCTCTTAGTAGTAAAATGAATAAATAGGCTGAATAGATAAATAGGCTAAATTAATAAATGAATAAATAAATAAAACACCTGTGTTGATTAAATTAATTAAACTTATATTTTGAGACAACCTGCTTGTCAGGCCAGACGGCTGACAATTACAATCAATTTGATTAGCGCAATGCGTGGCTTGGCAGATATGCAGTGTGGTATGTCAGATGCTCATCCAGTCAGATATATACTGAGCAACAAAAGAGACGCAAGTTAATTAAAGGGAGACCGGAAAATAAGTTTGCGCGTAAATATTTTAGAAAAGCAAATTTAATACTACAGCGTGCACATTTACACTCGTTTCATCAAACTTTTCTTTATTTTACGGTCACTTTGACTGAGTAACCATAAGAGTACATTAACTAACTAGCTAACTTGCGTTTCTTTTGTTGCTCAGTATATATAGGCCTACGGACACTTTGGCCATGATCACATTTTGACAATGGCAGATCTGTTGTTATTGGAATAAGCTTCTGTCCAGCGTGTGAGGAACTTTCGGCACAGAGAAGATCTCCTCCGGGAAAGTGACGAGTGGCTGCTCGTTTTGTGTGGCACCCAATAAAATGTCATGGAGTAATACTAATAAAAATACAATGAAGAGTGATCTCTGCAGACTGTATTTTCACAATTACCCTCATGCAGCTCCGATCGAGGCAGTGGGGACTCCCCACCTATCAGTGTTGTCACGCGCTCCTCGAACGTTGACAGCTGGAGGTTTGAGCCTGATTGGCCTCCACCGGTCCGTGCGCTGCTGCGCCTGAGCACCGCAACACATTTTTTGGTGGCGATCTAAAAATCGGACCACTTTTTTAAGTAAGCATTTGGATTGTGTAATTATGTAGGCTATATAACCTGAAATATCATGGATCTATAAATTGAATTTATTAAGGCCGATGTTGTTCGCACTTACACATGTGGCCAATGCTGAATTTTTTTCTTGGCCACACTTATAAGTGTGTCTAACGCGAATTTCGATCAATTTTTGTGCTTGGACGCACTTAAATAAGTGCGAATAGTCACTTCGATTCATTAATGAATTAAATCAAACGTCTGCTGCACTTCAGTTTTCCACCTCAACGGTGTTTACCGCAGCAGCAATAGTTTTCCAAACTGCAGCCTTCTGGGCTCCCTTTATGCCACTCTTAAGGTTTCCAAATTAAATTATTTTGTTTTTCTCCACCTCGGACGTGATAATTTATATTTCCTCCTCAGTGAAGTTTTTTCTTCTTTGCAGTCTTTCGAGAGTCCATGTCGTAAAGAGGGCAGGACTATGCCTCCCGGAGCATGAATTTATAGGGGCGTGTCATGTAAATTATGATGGTTTCAGCCACCAGATTTATCAACGCCACGCCAGTTCTACACCGAAATCAGTGACGTACGCAATTTTGGTAAATCAGATGTAGAATCTGGAAATATAAGTGACAAATGGCCGATAAGCTCGGTCCAGGGCCAGGCCAAATGGCAATAGAACTGTAGATATTGCATATTTCATTTTACAAAAGATTGATCCATTTCCAAACCAGTAAAATTCATCTGTGCCTTTGGGTTAGGTTCTGAGCTGCACCTCTGTAAGATCTGCAAGCGCTGATGCGTGGGGGAGCCCAGCGACTGTATGCGACAAATAGCTGATAAGCTCAGTCCAGAGCCATGCCAGATAGCAATAAAGCTTTTGTGGACTTCCTCCCCAAGATGCTTACTAAAGTGTTAATGGTCTTACTGATACTTTGTGCGGGGGGGTGTTGTTGCAGGGCTCTGGCTGACACAATGCCCCTGTGTGAGTCATATTACTGGCCTAAGTCTTACGTTAAAATCCAGTTATATTAATCTGTTTCAAATAATCTAAACCTCTGAGAAGAGCATAATATGTTTATCTGTTAAGAAATCACTTATATACTTATAACCCAATTAAACTATATATTAATTCATCTTAAGACTTTTTCATGACAACTGCATCATATTAGTACATATTCATATCATGTTTGGTCTCGTTATTCTCGGGAGAATCCAAGGAGTTGAGTGGAGTATGTTTCATTCCCATTGAAATTATGGTTCATTCCCTTTTGGAAACTCCTGAGAATTTGGTCAGAATACTCTCTGGTAATCACCCTATTCTCCTCTCTCTGCTGAAGTGTTTTATTACCTCCTCCCCATAGGGGTAGCCCAAAAACCGGATTCGACCCCTTTTCCAGGGTTTATGGCCATGCCGCCTGGATCAAAGACGTGGTTTGGCTTAAAGCAAAGAGAAACAATCCTTTCGGGGAAGATCGTATCCGATCTCTCCCCGCGCACGTTAGTGAGTAGTCCTTTTCAATGATGTAACATCGTAATTCGAACTTCCCGCGCACGTTAGTGCGTGTATCCTTTTCCTCCAGGTATGACTTTATTCTCCTCTTCTAAATTATGCGTAACTTGTAATTGGCTTAACGTTGATTTGTTTGATTTAAGCTTTTGCCTACCTGGTGAATAAATTGTTGTCATTCCTTTAAGCTTGCGTGGTCTCCGTGACTCCTAATCCTTTTATTCTTTCTAGCCCGTTCGACCCGGTACTTAGGGGCGAGTCCTTACATTCCAGACTAGCTAGCTGATGTTTTAAAGGTAGTGATGGGTTTTAAGTTGGATTGCAGATTACGGTCTACTTATATAAAGGGTTTATGTAGTATCGGTCCTGGGGATTTGGCCTTAAGGGCACCCCTGGGCTTGTAAGCCGGTGCCTGGTCGATCTCCTTAAGGGGCCCTGTGGTGCACATAAATCTGGGTTCATGATTTGTTTATGCCAAAGTTGCTACTATCATGGTAATTTCTTCCATCCTCTAGAACTCTCACCGAACTAAGATCCGGCAACTGCGCTATTACCCGGGGGCGTCAGTTGAGTAACTGGTTTTCACGGATGAGTCTGGCGACGTAGCTGCCCCGAGATTCACACGTGTCCCTAAACTATAAGTTCTAATTCTAATTTGGAGTCAGATATTTAACGAGGGTATAACTAAATTTGGTATCCTAAATTTATTATGGAGTCAGATTAATTGTAACCGTTGTGCTTTTTGTGCCCGTCCTTGAAGCGGAGAAAATATATCCATTTTATTGTGATTCGCACCAGCCAGGACGTCGCGCGATATAATACTAGCCAAAAAGAACACGTTGAACCTTCGCCCTACAATTTCCGCCGTTGGTTATTGTTTTGTGGGTTTTACACAGACGTGACACCTGGTGAACGCTGATATTTACACCAGAATCTACACCAGATCCTACGCAAGTTTGATAAATGAGGGCCAGGATGTGGCCCATGCAAACAGAACCTTTGTGTGATCCCGTAGCGGCCATATGGACTTTTTTCAAAATGGCTCTATGATTATTTAAAATTTCTCAAAATTTTGGCATCCTATGGAGAGTATACTTTTTAAACTCCACTCCATTACCTTCATTAAAATCCATGGTAATGGTATTACAAATTTTAAATCATGCTTTTGATAATACTTGTGCAAAACCCTCCATGGTATGGTAGGAAGCATCAAAAGTTACTGCACTGGTGCATGGAAAATTCCACTTTTCTGAAAAACACTCAACTCCATAACCTCAACTCCGCTACCAATATTGGTTATGGAGGTGAGTAAAATGGTAATGGTAAATGGTAATGGTTGATCAGTTTCAATCAGAGGCACTGAAAAGGGTGATATTCACTCAGTATCAGAAATTTGGTATATCACAATGTACCAGGAGAGAGCCTCACTTGAAAAAGTAACGGAGTTGAGTGGATCCGGGGACACTGCAAGTAAATTGAATTTAAAAAAATTAAAATGGCCTGCCCAAAAAATTCTGCCCGGTTCAAGCTCTGCCTCGGGTTTTTTGAGTACCTTAGGGGCAACCCTACCCCTGGGGGAAAAAAGAATCAGAATCAGACAACTTAAAAAAAAAAAGAAATCCAAAAAGTGCCCGTATTGAGAAAAATACCCATATACTGATGCTTCGGATTTCTCATTTTTTGTTAAAATACTTTTAAATGCAATAATTATTAAAAAAAAAAAAAAAAAAAGTTATTGTAGGCCTACTTGTTAAATTGTGTTTTATGAATAAACAAGGATTTGAAGATGTGACATTTCATTCAATACAGACATTTTTCACTGTGGAATATCGTAATTCAGGGAAGGGAGAAAAGGAAGGAAGGAGGGAGGGGTAAGTTGTGCCACAAGACCACTTTTTTTGAACATGCTATATTATCAAAACAGTTATGTTTACAATCAGTCAGATTGTTTGTAGGGGTGCACAACATCCTGAAAATGAGTTATTGTCATTTTGGGGGTATTGAAGATCTCCTTTATCATGTGGATGAACATTTTGAATCAATTTGATTGTTTTTATGAAAAAATCAAGCTCTGTCTCAACAGTAACTCCGAAAATCCCACCAGAAACCATGACAGAACTCCGTACCCACACGGAAAGAACCTATATAAACATATAGGTTTTAATATAGGGCCAGATATAGGTTTCGCATATATGCGACATACATAAAATTGGCTGTTTTCATATATTATAGGTACATACATGTACATATTGTAATGTGGTAAATAGCCACTAGATGGCAGTATTGACTTTTTTTTTTTGTGAAGCCCAGTCTGAAGCTAGGTTGGGCATGTCCAGGGCATGCCCAGAGGGGAAAGTCCCAGAAATGAGAGGGGGCTGGACAAGAGTATATAAGGAGAAAAATCGAGAGTGTGTAGGAGTAGGAGAAATTGCAAGAAGGATACATTTGACCAGACCTGTCACTCTTTTTCAAGACCTTTTAAGCTTTTTTGTGGATTTTTGCCTGTGTTGGAGCATTTTCCTGTCCCAGGACATCACAACAGAGCAGCCCATCTCCATTACAGGAACTGTAAATATCTTATTTTTTTTTATTTTATTTCAATCTTGGTCAGTAGGGTAGAGAGTAGATTGGTTCTGTTTGTTTAATTAAATCTGTTGAACTTAAAGGATTTTGTCTGTCATCCCTTGCTGTCCGTGACGCCATAACAAATCGACGCCATAACAAATTGGGGCCATAACAAATTGGGGGCTCGGGTCCGGGGTAGACCATTGTGCGAGTCATTTATTGAAAATCTAAAATTTCAAATAGTGAAATTGTTTTTTGAATTTTCCTAGATATATATTGGCAGATCAACAGCAATGGATGATTTCTTGGCATCACCAACCGTAGAGGTTTTTAAAGTCTTTTAAAAAGACAGAACTGCTAGAAATATGCAGACAGTTAGAGCTGACAGATGTAAAACCAGCCATGAAAAGCAAGACTGGCTAGAGAGATTGTTGAATATTACATTGATGAAAATGTGTTTGCACCAGGAGATCTGGAACAGTTTCGTGGAAAATCCAAATGTAGAATTGGAACTTAAATTAAAAAAAATGCTAGAAATTGAGGAAAAAGAAAAACAAAGAGAATTTGAGAGAGAGAAAGAGAGAAAAGAAATTGAGGAAAAAGAAAAAACAAAGAGAATTTGAGAGAGAGAAAGAGAGAAAAGAAATTGAGGAAAAAGAAAAACAAAGAGAATTTGAGAGAGAGAAAGAGGAAAGAGCAGAAAGAGAGAGACAAAGACAGAGAGATTTCGATTTAGAAAAAATTAGACAGGGAAGAAAGGCTCCAAATGGAGCTACTAAAAATCAAAATTCAGGCTGAAAACAAATTTCAGGCTAGCCAGGAGGTAAAGCTGGTGCCTCCATTCTCAGAAAAGGAGGTTGATAAGTATTTCCAGTGCTTCGAGAAGGTAGCTAAGAGTTGTCAGTGGCCAAAGGAACACTGGCCTCTGATGTTGCAAACTGTCCTCAAGGGTAAAGCTCAACAAGCCTATTCGGCTTTGTCTGCAGATGATTCCTCTGATTATGAGGTTGTCAAAAAGGTTATTTTGACAGCTTATGAGTTGGTTCCAGAGGCTTACCGACAGAAATTCAGAGGTCTGAAGAAATCTGACAATCAGACTTATGTTGAATTTGCTAACGAGAAGAAGGTTTGCTTTGAGCGTTGGTGTACTTCTTCTATGGAGGTCAAGGATGATTTCAACTCACTAAAAGAGATGGTGTTAGTTGAAGAATTCAAGAACTGTGTCAAGGATGATATTAAGACCTACCTTAATGAGAAGCAAGCACTGAATTTGCAATCAGCTGCCAAGTTTGCAGACCTAATATGTTCTCACACATAAGTCCAAATTTCAGTCTAGCAGTAACAATAGATGGTCCCAATTTCAGAAGAAAGGTAACGGTGATACCCAAGATTCCTCACCCAAAGACAAAGACAAATCTGGTGATGGTACTCAGAAATCCAGTAAAAGGTCTGAAACAAAGTGTGAAAGCTGACAGTGACAAAAGTGGTCTAGTTTGCAATTATTGCAAGAAATCTGGTCATGTTACAACTAACTGTTGGTTCCTTAAAGCTAAGAAAGAACAAGAAAAGGATACCAAACCCAATGCCTTTGTGAAGACAAGGTTAGAAACCCTTGTAGTAGATGACCGATCTGCTAAATTGCCTGCTCCTTGTGAGGCTAAGAAGCCTAATACTGCTGACTTTGTGAGGGAGGAATTCCTTCCATTTGTGTCAGAGGGATTTGTGGCTCTGAATGAGCATTCTCCTCCTGTCCCCATATATATCCTAAGGGATACCGGAGCTTCTCAGTCACTTTTGTTGATGGACTCCTTGGAGTTACGTGATGAGACCGCTTCTGGGGATTTCATACTTGTACAAGGTATTGAAGGAGGACTGTATCTGTACCCCCTGCGCTCTGTATTCTTGAAGTCAGATTTAGTTACAGGACAGGTAAAGGTGGGACTTATGTCAAGTCTACCTATCAAGGGTGTTTCTCTGTTGCTCGGCAATGACCTGGCTGGGGGCAATGTAGTTCCCCTGTTCATCTTACTTCGCAGCCGAGCACTGAAGATGGCGATGAAGACCCATCTCTGTATCCTTCCTGTGCAGTAACTTCGCTATGGCCAAGAAGGCTCAAGAAGAAGATGATGTGGTGCCGCCCAGCACCTTGAATAGTCATGACTCAGGTGGTTCGCCTCATGACTCTGTTCAGCCTACTATGGTTTCTCCGTTTGAGGACTTATCAGACACTTTTATCAGTTCTCTATTCAGCCAGCCAGATGGGTCTGGTGATTCTGATGTGTCTGGAGACTTGTCTCTGTCCAGAAAGCGGTTGATTCAGGAGCAAACTAATGATCCTGAAATTTGTGTACTAAAAAGAGAGCCCTTCCTGATGAAGAAATAGACGCAGTTCCAGTTGGGTATTATCTCAAGGATGGAGTGTTGATGCGGAAGTGGCGCCTCCTGATATCCCTGCCAATGCAGATTGGGCAGTGGTCAAGCAAATTGTTGTTCGAAGGTCTACAGGAATGAGATCTTAACAATGGCTCATAGTTTGCCCTTAGGAGGTCATCTTGGTGTTAACAAGACTGTTGATAAGATCATGAAACACTTCTTCTGGCCTGGACTTGGAAAGATGTTTCCAACTTTTGCAAAACCTGTCACACTTGTCAGGTAGTTGGAAAACACCAGTTAGACCCACCTGTAGCTCCATTGCAGCCTATCCCAGCATTTGGGGAGCCCTTCTCCAAGGTCATTGTTGATTGTGTTGGTCCATTACCCAAGACTAGATCTGGAAATCAGTACTTGTTGACAATCATGTGTGCATCTACCAGATTCCCTGAAGCCATCCCTCTACGCAACATCAAGGCAACTGCAATTTCGAAGGCTTTGATAAAGTTCTTCACGTTGTTTGGCCTTCCCAGGAAATTCAGTCAGATCAAGGTAGCAATTTCACTTCGGATTGTTTCAGCAGGTTGTGTATGAACTAGGTGCGAAGCAGATTCTTTCCAGTGCCTATCATCCAGAGAGTCAGGGTGCCTTAGAGCGGTTTCATTCCACTCTCAAGACAATGATGAGGACTTATTGTTATGACCATGAGAAAGACTGGGATGAAGGTGTTCATTTGCTGTTGTTTGCAGCTAGGGAAGCAGTGCAGGAGTCTACTGGATTCAGTCCGTTTGAGCTAGTGTTTGGCCATGAAGTGAGAGGACCTTTGCTATTGTTGAGTGAACAATGGCAAGAGAGAGAGCCACATATCAGTCTGTTAGACTATGTTAGCAAGTTCAAGGAAAGACTGCGTGCAGCTTGTGACCTAGCCAAAGATAACTTGAAATCAAGTCAGGGAAAAATGAAAACTTGGTATGATCATAAGGCTAGAAGCCGTGAGTTTAAACCAGGAGACAAGGTCCTTGTGTTGTTTCCCTTGCAGTCCAATCCATTGCAGGCTAGATTTCATGGTCCTTATGAAATTCTGACAAAACTCAATGATCTCAATTACATTGTGAAGACTCCAGACAGGAGACAGCCAAAACAGTTGTGTCACATTAACATGCTGAAGCCTTATCATGATAGGAATGCTAGGGTTGCAGCTGTCACTTCAGATCCTCCTATGGCCGAGACTTGTGAAGATGAGGGGGAGTTTCAAGATGATGAACCTAGAATTAAAGCTGAAGTTCTTTCATGTAAATTGTCAAATTCTGAAGAGTTGCAAAATCTTGATGTAAAACTCCAGCACTTAGAACCCTCACAGAAAGATCAGTTTGAGAGGTTGATCAAGAAATATAAAGATCTATTTCCTGATGTTCCAAAGAGAGTTTCTATAGCCTCTCATGATGTAGATGTTGGTGATGCCAAACCAATAAAACAGCATCCGTACCGGATGAATCCTGAAAAGAGAAAGATTGCTGAGAAAGAGGTTGAGTACATGTTAGAACATGATATTATCAGACCCTCTAACTCCGATTGGAGTTCACCCTGTGTTCTAGTTCCAAAACCTGATGGAAGTACTAGATTCTGTACAGATTATCGTAAAGTCAATGCTGTAACTAGAACTGATGTGTTTCCAATACCTAGGATTGATGATTGTATTGATAGAGTAGGGCAAGCAAAGTTTCTGACCAAGATTGATTTATTGAAGGGTTATTGGTGCGTGCCACCCATAAGTGCTAAAGTCCAAGCCATCATGGACTTTCCAGTTCCTGACAACAAAAAAGCTTTGCGCCGCTTCCTTGGAATGATCGGGTACTACCGCAAGTTCTGCAAGAACTTTGCTGAGATTGCTCTCAGTCTCACCAACCAACTGAAGAAAGGCGTAAAGTTCACTTGGGATGAAGCATGCCAAAGAGCCTTCGATCGCCTGAAGTCTCTGCTGTGTCACTTCCCCGTGCTCAAATCTCCTGACTTTAACAAACCGTTCTCCATAGCGGTCGATGCTAGCGACCAAGCTTGTGGATCTGTGCTCCTACAGAGAAGTGACTCTGATGACATTGAGCATCCCGTGGCATACTTCTCCAGGAACTTCAATCGCCACCAAAAGAACTATTCCACAATTGAGAAGAAGCTGTTGGCTCTGGTTCTATCCTTACAACACTTTGAGGTCTATGTTTGTACGGGGCAAAAGCCAATGATTGTATATACTGACCACAATCCGTTAATGTTTTTGAGTAAGATGAAAAACAAAAATCGGAGATTGTTGAATTGGAGTTTGATTTTACAAGAGTTTGACTTGGAAATTAAGCATGTAAAGGGTGCTGACAATGTAATTGCCGATTGCTTATCCCGTGTTTGAATATGTGTATATATATATCACCTGTGTTTATTAGCATATTGTATTATATGTATATATACACAATTGTCTACTTAACCATTTTTTTATTGAAAAAGAAAAATTTTGCCTTTATAAGTCAAAATTTTTCCTTTTGGAATGGAGGTGTAATGTGGTAAATAGCCACTAGATGGCAGTATTGACTTTTTTTTTTGTGAAGCCCAGTCTGAAGCTAGGTTGGGCATGTCCAGGGCATGCCCAGAGGGAAAGTCCCAGAAATGGGAGGGGGGCTGGACAAGAGTATATAAGGAGAAAAATCGAGAGTGTGTAGGAGTAGGAGAAATTGCAAGAAGGATACATTGACCAGACCTGTCACTCTTTTCAAGACCTTTTAAGCTTTTTGTGGATTTTTGCCTGTGTTGGAGCATTTTCCTGTCCCAGGACATCACAACAGAGCAGCCCATCTCCATTACAGGAACTGTAAATATCTTATTTTTTTTATTTTATTTCAATCTTGGTCAGTAGGGTAGAGAGTAGATTGGTTCTGTTTGTTTAATTAAATCTGTTGAACTTAAAGGATTTTGTCTGTCATCCCTTGCTGTCCGTGACGCCATAACAAATCGACGCCATAACAAATTGGTGCCATAACAATATATATACCTATAATATACGAAAATGGCCAATTAAAACTACTGCGTTTTTTTTTTTTCCTCTATTTGGCATTTCCAATCCCACCCGAATTTGGGATATCCAAGTAGGGAACTATGTACATGTGCTTAGGCTTATTCGCGTATGCGGCCCCTGTTGACAACTGGGAATTGGGGTGACACAGACACATCCCTTGTAGTCCTGGCAAGTTCTCAATCATTTTCCTTTATTGACGCGTTTTCCAATTATCGTTATTGGCAACTGAAGACACGGTTTCTCTCCATATGCGATCTAACAGCGATTGAATCATGGGCTAAATTCAGTACAGAAAAATAATTTACTTATTAATAGGCCAATGCTTCTCGTTGATTGAACTGGCCCACATTCCAATGAAATATCGCCTTTCACTCTCAATATTGCATGAGTTGAGTAAGAAAAAAAAAAACTGGCACTCGGCAGTTAAATAGGCTATTAAAAAGCCTGCGGCTCAAGTGATTTGCTTGAGAGTCGACAGGTATTGAACAACGTTGATTTAAACACAGCAAATACGCGTCAGGATGAATGATTGTCGTGTTACCTAATCGGGGAGAACAAGCAGCACCTGTTAAGTGGGAGCACTCTCGGAGTGAACCTTTAGTTAATTATGAAAATGACTGAGAACAGGTCAGGACTAAAAATTGTTTTAAACGAATGTGTTGTGCACCCAATTCACAGATCTGGCTTCGCCACTGTAGCCTACTGAATTTAGCCCATGATTTTATCGTTGTTAGATCGCATATGGAAAGAAACCATGTCTTCAGTTGCCAATTACGATAATTGGAAAACACGCGTCAATAAAGGAAAATGATTGAGAACTTGCCAGGACTAAAAGGGACGTGTCTGTGCTACCCCAATTACCAGTTCTAGACCTGCCACTGGAGACTATGCGCTATCTCACTGAGCTAATTGGCAAATGGAAATGTCACATGTAGCTTCACGAATTGACTAAGACAAGTCACCTGTGAGCCCATTCTCATCCCGACGTGTCATGCATTGATGTTACCTGGCCAAGCGTGTAAAGGCAGATTTCAAACGGCTGTCAAAAATTCAGTTATTATGACAAAAATCCGAAAATACACAAATTGCATCTAGACTGCATGGAGATGTTGGTAATTTGTTTTTAACCATGATTTATTGGCTCCATAAGTGAAAAACTGATGTTTAAAAATGTCATTTTTGCATTGACTCTAATTGTTGGCATGAGAGCGTAATTCAAAATTCTGTAAAAAATTCAGTTTTTGAGATAAAATTCTGATATTTTCCAAACATTTACAATGACTCCAAAATTTTGTCATTGTTTTAATGAACATTAAAACTGTATTTAGCAAGAATTTGCAAGTATATGTTTACAATACCATTTACAGTCAAACATTTTGATGCACTGTAGGCTCAATTTTTGATAAATCAAAAATCTGTGTGGATTGTTTGTGTAGGACAGTCTGAAGATGCTCTGGAGCAAGCTTAGTGTCAATTGAGCTAAAATTGTGGGAGGAGATAGGTTTAATAAGTTTTACAAAAAAAAAACAGAGTGATGGACTTCAAAATTTGCAATAGGTTTAAATTTACAAAAGTTTTATCTGTATTGGAGCTACATTTTGGTGAAAGTTGCAAATTTGTAGCACATATGGTTGATTTGTTGTGAATTTTCAAAATTTTGAACTTTAGAGGCTTGCTGTAGCGCCACCATCAGGACTATTGGCTTGTTTTTGCTGCTGAGGCAATCTAGCATAGGACTGGACCTTCGTGCAAAATTTGGTCATTTTTTGCCCATGGGAAGTTGGATTTCCTCGGAAGAAGAAGGAGAACATGCAGGAAAACAAGAAGGTCCTGGCAGCTTAGGCTGCCCCACCCCTAATGAGCAGTGAATTGGAAATTCCCTAAGAAGCTACTTCTAGCAGTGACCAAGTCTAGTCTAAAACTTCCTCAAGTACACATGTCCAGTCAGCCAATCAAAACATCGCTTAGAAAATTGGCCAATAGCAGCCACTGTAGCTTTTTTACCGAACTAAAATGGATGACTCTACAGGCCAGGATGTGTGGGTGTGGACTCAAACCAAAAGAGCTAAAAAAAAAAAAAAAAAAAAAACCCAGGTAGCCTGAAACATGGGCTAAAAACAAGCAAAAAAAGAAGTCTAGCAAAGGTTATCTTCTTTAGCGCTTATTCTTTGGCTGAACTTTCTAATTACCACACCACATCGATGATGAATGAAGTCTTTAAACCTGTTTGGATGATGGTACTGCCCGTCCATAATTTATAGCAACAGGTTCAGCTGCATTTACCTTCCATTTCACTGTATATATCTTCCATTCATTTTGTTAAATTTTGTTTTGACATCCATGATTATAGTATACTGGTATGACTATATTTGCTGTTCATTTTCATTAGAAAATAGTGTGTTTTGTTTAAACAAAATGCTCTGTTTTAGTACTCTGAAAAAATAAAAATTTAATGCTGTTAATTTTTTAAATCGAGTTCAATTTTCATTTATTTGAGGCATTTGCTTCTAAAAGTACTGAAGTCCACAGACTGGTGTTTGAAATTTCTGGACCAAGAATCAAGATAGAGGCTAAAAAGTCTCCTAGTATAGTTTAACACATCTTTTCTGATATTTCATTACGTTTACATCAGCTTAACACATGTAACATGATCCCCACAATTGTCAAATTCTTAAAATCTCATTTTTCTAAAAAGATGAAAATGGACTTGAGCACTTCTAGAAATCAACCTTTAAATTGAACCACTCCCATCTGGAACCACAATTGAACCACTACGGGCTCTGAACTGCCAACTCTCCCTGATTCTGTGGGAGACTCCTGGAACATGCGCCAATCTCCCGACATCCTGACTAGTACTAAATATTTCCAGGATTTCAAAGTTTTCAGCAAGTGTTGTTCAAGATTCTGTTCAGCAGATTCTGTTCTCGGAATGCAGAAAGTACACAGTCAGGCCCAAAACGTGTTATTTCACCGGTAATTATAGCTGCATTATACTGTTATGTTTGCGTTCGCATATTGCGTGACTCTTTATATTTTATAGCCATCTAGTTAGCTAACATTAGTTTAAAAAAATCATTGTGAATAATCGTCATATTCAAGCGATGTCATTTGGTTCTTGCCCCAATTTCACAAGCTAGCTGTGACAGTGATGCCCTTGAACTAGCTAGCAAGCTAACAAACATCCCAAAAATCTAAAAGTACAATTGGGACACACAAAAGCGCTACAAAACATATGAGATAAATTCATGCTGATTGCAGCTAGCCAGTAAAGTTATGACGAAAATCAAGTCATATCCCTGAAAAACGTCAATTATTTTCAAAGATTTTCCAGAGCTTATTTTAGCTAGCTAGCTAACGGAACCACTACTTAGTGTAAAGAGTACAGTAATATGCGATTGCAGGTACATGGCACTGTAAAGCAGTCTAACCACCATGATATAGTCAATAACCATTCCGTTTAGTTAGTCCACCTTTATAAACTACTTTCTTTGACCTCAATTTGTCTTCCACACTGAACCTGCTGCTGAGTCGCAGCAGTAACTGACTAACGTTAACTAGATAGCTATGTAACAACATGGTGTGGGTGAGATCGCATTGAAAGTGACCGATCTTAAAAAGCCTCAGTGCCTCCCAAGAGTATGCATGACTGACTTTAGAGGCTCTATGAACATCAACACACTGCGGTCCTTACTGATAGAAAAAATAGCCAGTGCTGGCATCCCATGCCAAGAAAGGCAATTCTCAGGGAACTTCCTCACAACAGCCAAACTTACAAAGCATTGCATAGTGAGCTAACGAAAACAACCACTCAGTTGACAGTGGAAGAAAATAGTGATATGGCATTTTTTTTCAAGATTTTTCTCTATCATACAACTGAAGTACTTTTCCCACAGCCGAAATCATGATGTGAAAGTAATCAATACAAACCATTGCTGGCTCAAACGTGAAAGTGATAGCTTGACCACAGTGAATGTCAGCAGAGTGATGGCATTAGCTCAGTGCTAACTATTCAGGCACTATGAAAGTTACATTTGTTTTCTATTAAATTGTGCAATTCAGCTATTTGATAAACAAAATCTTATACTCTCAGTTGTGACCTGATCAGGCCACCGCTAATGCAACAATAAATAAAACTACAGGAACTGTGTATCGTGATCAGAAAGCCCTGTTGTTCTGGCCCTTCATCTCTCCTAATCCGATTCAACCATTTCCTTCTGCAAAGATAAACTTTCAGTAAAGGATGAAAACTCAGATCAGCGCGCAATCAAGTATCCTCATTAGACTGCGGGACACAACAGTAAGATATTGATCTGGATGTGGCCATTCCTTGTTTTGCTGGTCAGGCCTCATTTTTGGAATTGGAATGTGTGGAATGCATAGAATTAAAGAGTGGTCCAAAGTCACTGACTGATTTACACCTTGCATTATAATGCATCTCATATCCGATAGTATCAAGATGTGATTTACACTGATTACATGAACACCTGGTATTTATTTGTCTCCAGTGTCCCCATTGAGATCCGACTGAGATAGGATTGCTCTGTCCAGCTTGAAGGTCACATGCCCCGAATGTTTCACCAGTCCAGAAAAAAAAAGTTTAAAATAAAAAGAAAAATACTTGAAAGATGGTAGCCATCTGTGAGGCTGCAGTATTTGCTTGCATTGCAAAGAGGAGGAAGAAGCCGTATTCAACTCATACAATGCTGAAGGCGAATGCGAATATGTAATGGCCGGTGGAATTAGGAGGCCAAATGCAGCAACCAGAGAGAACGTGAGCAACACGGATACAAAACAAACATAGAGAATAATACAGACCACAGGAAAGAACTTGCGCTTCCAAAGGACGTATAATAGTCCGAAACACGGAAGCACAGTGAGATAGAAAAAAGGGAAAAGAAACTCCAATGATAAGAAAGAAGAAAGTCATGCAAATCCTGACTACAGATAACTTCGGCTATAGTGCGTACCAACAAACAGACACTCTAGCGAAGGGGGCGTGCCGGACTTGATATGATATGATAAGATATGAGTCATTGTAGTTTTTCCCTTAGCTTAATTTCTGAATCAGAAGTCTTTGATGGTCTTTTGAAAATTGACCCCAAAAAGTCTACTGGTGCTGATCTTTTGGACCCCGGACTGTTGAAGTTGGCTGCTCCCGTTATAGCCCTGCCTTTAACACACATTTTTTACCTTTCACTTAGCTTGGGCATTGTGCCAAAGATTTGGAAAACTGCACATGTGCTTCCTTTGCATAAGGGTGGTGACGCTACAGACTTTAATAATTATCGTCCATTTTCCAAGCTACCTTGTCTGGCCAAGACTCTTGAATGCTTTGTTAATCATCAGCTCCGTTTATTTATAGAAAGAACTTGTATTATAAGTACATTTCAGTCTGGTTTTAGAGCTGGACACAGCACTATATCTGTGGCATCTCTTGTTATAAATTATATTGTATGTGTCCCTTGATGGTGGGCAACATTGTGCCGCCCTGTTTGTTGACCTATCCAAGGCCTTTGACACTGTCGATCATTCACTCTTACTTGATAGACTTAGCTCATTAGGCCAAGATCAGAATGCTTGCAAATGGTTTTCAAGTTATCTTTCAAATAGAATACAACTTGTTGCAGCAGACTCTGCTCAATCAACTTTTTTGGAGGTCACTAAAGGGGTACCACAGGGCTCGATTTTAGGACCCTTACTTTTTACTCTGTATATTAATAATATGGTCTCATTTGATAATGGCTGTAAGGCGCATTTCTATGCTGATGATACAGTGCTTTATACTTCTGCTTCTTCATTGAATGAGGCATTCGAGGTCGAGTCATGGTCACTGAAGGAGCAACAACTCCGAACAGCGACTGCACGCAATACAGGCAATACAGGAAAACAACAGAGTCAGGAGAAAAGCTGAGTGATAAACTTTCTCACAAACTCTGTAATAGAGCTTTCTTTTTTTTTCTGAACTAAGAAAATGGGTAGAACGGGAAAAAGCGACAAACCAAGCGACAAACCAAGCCCGCCGGATCTTACAACAATTGTGGAGACCCTCGAAGAATTGAGACATGAAATGAGGGAGAAGCTGGACCAGCTTTTGAAGGAAAACGGTGATCTCAAAAAGGAGATTGCCAAGAAAGACACACAGATTCAATCTTTATCAAGCAAACTGGAGGAGCTGGAGCAACAAGAGAAACGTAATGATGTAATCCTGACAGGGCTCAAAATCAAACCCAGGAGTTATGCCAGGGCAGCAGCGAAGGACGGCGATGGAGGCGAGGAGGACAATAAATCTGTGGAAATGCAGGTGATGGAATTCCTTCGACCAAAAGTATTTCTCTGGACCCCAGCAATGTGGATTCATGTTATCTGCCACCGAAAAAGGAGTGGAAGCGGAGACCGAGTGCAGCAAGGGCCGTGTTACTACGACTTACAAGCAGCAAGCACAAAATCTCTCTGTTGAAGCAAGGGAGAAATCTCAAAGGATCCAATGTTTTCATAAATGAAAACCTCACCAGGCACAATGCAACCATCGCATGGAAAGCTCGTCAACTAAAGAAAGCAGGGAAGATACACAGCACTTGGACGGCTAACTGCAGAATTTTCATCAAACCAAATGGGTCACCGGAAACTACCAGACCGGTGCTGATCAAGATGATGCGGGATTTGGAGAATTTTGACCACTGAGGCAGGTTAAAATCCCTGACAAATCTCTTTGAGCAGTTATCTGATAAACCAAACTGTAGATCAGGAAACTGGCTTTTTAACAACAAGTCACCAAAAACTCAGGAATAGACCCTAATGAAGAAATTGATCCGGACAACCATTTTTTCTACAACAAAAAACAAACGCATGCGGATACTTTACTTTAGACAAATTTAACAAGAACATTAAAATGGAAGGGAGTTTGTCCATTATCCACTTCAATAGTAGGAGTCTATATGCAAACTTTGACCAAATAAAGGAATACCTTCTGTCATTTGCTAATCCGTTCAACATCATCGCACTATCGGAAACTTGGATTAAAGAAGAAAAGGGCAAGGACTTCTACATGGAGGGTTACAACTTTGTGTGTAAGAGCAGACTGAATAAAGCTGATGGGGGTGTTGGACTATTTATTGATGAGGCCATAAACTTCCAGGTACTAGAATGCAAATCAATTGTTGTGGAAAATGTAATGGAATGCCTTACAATTGAGATTCCTAGGTTGAAAGGTAAAAATACGGTTATTTTTTGTGTGTACAGAGCACGGATTCGCAAATTGATGTTTTTAGTAAATGTATGGGTGAATTACTTGTCAATATGAACCAGAAAAATGTTTTTATGTGTGGGGACTTTAATATTGACTTGATAAATCCAAATAATAGCTCTATAATAGAGGATTATATTAACACCATGAATGCCATGGGTATGCAACCATTAATCACAAAACCAAGCAGGATTACTAGACACAGTGCCACCTTGATAGATGATGTGTATACTAATGTATTAGATTCTGAAATATTTAGTGGCATTATGATAAATGATATCACTGATCATCTACCAGTTTTTGCTATTTGTAACTGCAAATTAGATATAAGGGACCAGGCTAGATTGAAAACCCTGGAACACACAGAAATCAGAATTAAAAAGCGAAAAAAAGGCTAAAGAAACTAGAATCAGATATGTTGAACCAGAATTGGGATCATGTATTAACAGAGAAAGATCCAAATAGAGCTTATGAGGCTTTTCTATGGACAGTAAACTCCCTGTATGATAAACACTGTCTAGTCAAAATAACGAACAAACTGAAGCAAAACAAAGAGAGGAAACCTTGGGTTTCAAAAGTACTGGCAAATGCCTGTAAGAAGAAAAATACATTGTATAAACAGTTTCTGAGAGAAAGAACTGAGAAAGCAGAAATTAGGTACAAAAATTACAGAAACAAAATGACAAATTTACTAAGGAAACATAAAAAAGAGTATTATGAAAAGCTTTTATTAGAAAATAAACATTACACCAGAAATCTCTGGAATATAATAAAGAACGTCTCTGGGAGGGCACCGAGGGAGGAGTACCCTGCATTCTTTAAAAAATGGCAAAAAGGTAGAGGACAAGGAATTGGTTGTGGAGAATTTTAACAGTTATTTTGTGAATGTTAAAACAGAACTAGCAAAGGGTATTAAATCCTCACACCTAAGATGGGACTACCTTGACAAGGATGAGGAAATCCAAGACACAATGACACTAACTCCTGTTACCGAATCTGAAATTAGATCAATTCTGAAAAATTGTACAGCTAAGACATCTGTTGATGTAAACCAATTAGATATGAAATTACTGAAAACACTAACTAACGCAATTGTAACTCCACTTACGCATATATGCAATCTATCCTTCTCCTGCGGAGTGTTTCCAGATAAAATGAAGATAGCGAAAGTTATCCTCTCTACAAAAGCGGGGATAAATATGATTTCTCAAACTATCGTCCTGTCTCGATTTTTACCTCAATGCTCGAAGGTCCTAGAAAAGCTCTTCAATGACAGATTGGACAAGTACATTGATAAACACAAACTACTGTGTGACAGCCAGTATGGGTTCAGGAAAAAGCATTCGACAGCACTTGCCCTAACAGAATTTATTGAAATGATTAAAGATTCACTAGATTCAAACTTATATTCTATAGGCATATTTATTGATCTGAAGAAAGCATTCGACACTATAAATCACGGTATATTGATTGAAAAACTTTACAAATATGGATTAAGAGGGACCGCATTAAAATGGATCAAAAATTACTTAACAAGTGGGACGCAATTTGTGCAGATGGGCAATAGCAAATCGAATTGCTTGGACATTACCTGTGGAATTCCTCAGGGCTCGGTCATAGGTCCCAAGTTGTTCATAATTTACATAAATGACATTGTTAAGGTGTCCGATATCCTAAAACTAATTTTATTCGCAGACGACACGACTATTTTTTGCTCAGGTGTCGATCTCAAGCAATTGGCAAAATTGGTTAATAAAGAAATGTCTAAACTTCACACGTGGTTTAATGTAAACAAATTATCATTAAATCTTACAAAGACCAAATTTATGATATTTGGGAAAAAAAAGGCCTAAAGGGCGACATAGACTTAAAGGTAAATGGTACCAGCATTGAAAGGGTAAACGAATATAAAGTCATGGGAGTTATGTTAGATAATCTCTTAAGCTGGAAACCACATGTAAACTTGGTTCAAAGAAAGTTAGCTAAAAGCGTGTCTATTCTTTGGAAAATGCAAAAATTATTAAAACACAAGTCTCTTAAAATAATCTATTCAGCACTCATAGCACCCCACTTACACTACTGCACTGAAGTATGGGGACACACTTATAATAATACAATAGAATCATTGTTTAAACTCCAAAAAAAGGCCCTTAGAATTATTCATAACGTTCCCTATGGAACTCATACAAACGATTTGTTTATTAAGGCAAAGTTTCTTAAATTGCAGGATATAATAAAATTCAACTCCTTGCAAATTGTATATTTGGGATACCACAAAAGAATTGCCTAGAAATATACAATGCCTATTTCTCCAGCGTGAATGCCTTCATGACCTAAGAGGCAGAATGTTGTTGCAAACTAGAAGGGTCAGATCGACTCGGAGTGAGCACTCCTTATCTGTGGCTGGAGTCAGTGCATGGAACATACTTGAACACAATATCAGAAGGGCAGACAATCTGAAGGACTTTAAGTATCTTCTGAAATGTGCATGTTTGAATAACTATGAACTTATCCAACAAAATGGCATTGGATAAATTAAACAGAACCATAACGGGCATAAACAATAGGGGTTGTTTATAGACACTCAGCTATATTGTGATTAAAACTCTTCATGACTGTTCATAAATCTCTATGATTTTATGTTGTGACGTTTAAATCGTAGTGTAAATAGACACTCAGCTCTGTTGTGATTATAAATCTTTATGATATCTTACCCATAATCAAACTGTTTTTTCTGGGAGTTGGGGCGGGACTTTGACAAGCGATTTCGCTTCTCCCGCGACCCTTTTGGTCATGATACATGTTGTGTTGAAATTGTCATGGAATGACTGTACAATCATGCCGAAATGAAAAAACAAATAAAAAAATAAAAATAAATTCTCTGCATTACAAAGAGCCTTTGTTTCATTTCAGTAAATTAGTTTTAAATGTGGCAAAAACAAAATGTCTGCATTTCTCTAGATCTTCGTTCTTTGAGGGACTGTTCATTTTTAATTTGCTCCTTTGATGGTTCTGAAATCGAGCAAGCGTCTTGTTACAAATACCTTGGGATATTTATCGATGAAAAACTGTCTTTTAAAGTACATCTTGATGAACATACAAAAAAGTTAAGACATAAAATTGGGTTTTTTACAGAAACGGCTCTTGTTTCTCTCGAGACAATGGGAAGCTTTTAATTCAATCAGCCTTCTTGTCAGTGTTAGATTATGGTGACATCATCTATATGCATGCTGCCCCAACGACCTTGAAAAAACTTGATACGGTGTATCACGCTGCACTTTGTTTTATTACTAGAGATCCTTTTAAAACGCATCATTGTTCTCTGTATAAAGCTGTGGGTTGGCCATCATTGGCTACCAGGAGAAGGCAGCACTGGCTTACCTTCATTTATAAAGCAATCTTACACAGATTACCAGGTTATCTTACAACTTTTATCTCAAGGCACGGTAGCAATGACCAGGTGAGATCTCAGGACTGGTTGGTCCTAGAAGTCCCCAGAGTTAAAACAGAACTTGGTAAAACTGCTTTTAGTTACTGTGCTCCTGGGACGTGGAACAATTTTCAAGAAACATTTAAATTGGGTAAATTGATATCATTAGAGAAAGTGATAAAGGATTAAAAAGTTGGGGACCGTGCATGTTTTCTCAGCCACATGTATAGTATGCACTCCTGTATGATAATTTTATTGTTTATTGTTCACTTTTTTTATGATAATGTATTGCATTGGATTCTGTTTTGTGTTGTTAACAGGGCACCATCGCAAATGAGACTGAGGTCTCATTGGGTTCCCCTGTATAAATAAAGGTTAAATCAAAAAAAAAAACCAAAGGCAGTGGAGAATGCAGTTTAATGCAGCTGCTTTAACATAACATAACATAACATAACATAACATGAGTAGCGAGATAAGGTCATTCAGCCCAACCAGGCTCGCCAGTTTTTTTTTTTTTCTATTGTGAATATATAACTTCAGATACTCAAAGACTCAATGGTATCTAGCTTTAATTCAAGCCTGCTCTTGAAAATTCCCAAGGTTTCTGCCTCAAAAATATGGTCAGGCAAGCTATTCCACATCAAAATTATTCTATGGTTGAAAAAATATTTCCTAATATCAGTGCTAAATTTACCCTTGGACAACTTCCATTTGTGACCTGGAGTTCTACTTACAATACTTGACTGAAGGAATCCAACATAATTCACTTTGTTAATGCCTTTAACATATTTAAAGACCTTAATCAGATCACCCCTAAGTCTCCTTTTCCTAAGACTAAAAAGATTAAGGATCTTCAGCCTCTTCTCATAGCTTTCATCTTTTATACCTGGAATTAGCTTAGTGGCTCTTCTCTGAACTTTTTCTAGAGCCTCTATATCTTTCTTAAAGTATCGACCCCAGAACTGTATACAATACTCCAGATGTAGTCTGACAAATGTGTTGTACGAGAGAAGTATGATCTCCTTGGATTTGTACTCATTACTTTTGGCAGTGCATCCCAGCATCCGATTGGCTTTTTTAACTGCCAGGGCACAATGGCTAGAACCTGCGAGGGTTTGGTCAACAATCACTCCCAGATCTTTTTCATGTGGAGCACATTCCAGTTTTAAACCTCCCATGAAGTAATCCTGTCAAAATGTTTTTATTACTTATATGTACATCTTTACATTTCGCTACATTAAATTTCATTTGCTACATTTCTGCCCAATTCTGGATTCTATCCAAATCATCCTGAATCACTTAAGTGGACTCTAAACTATTTGCCAAACCTCCCAATTTAGTATCATCAGCAAATTTAACCAATTTGCTCTCAATATTCCTATCAAGGTCATTAATGTAGATGAGGAACAGCAGGGGTCCCAACACTGATCCCGGAGGGACGCCACTCCCCACCAAACCTAGCTCAGATGAGGTTCCACTGACCACCACTCTTCATGTTCTGTCCTGTAACCAGTTTTGAATCCACTCCAGAATACCTCCTGTAACTCCAATGGAGCTCATTTCAAAAATTAGTCTCTTATGCGCTACTGTATCAAATGTTTTCTGAAAATCCAAGTATATGATGTCATAAGCCCTTCTCTGATCATAAGTCTTGGTGGCCTCTTCAAAAAATTCCAGAGGGTTTGTCAGGCATGGCCTTCCCATACGGAAACCATGTTGGCTATCCCTCAAGATATTATTACGTTCAAGAAATCATTCCAGCTCGTATTTTATAATAGATTCCAGTACTTTGCATGCAATGCAAGTTAAACTGATCGGCCTGTAATTTCCTGGCTCAGTACGGTCCCCCTTCTTAGATATTGGTATTATATTGCCCTGCTTCCAATCATTTGGTATTTCTCCAGCTTCTAAAGAGCGTCTGAAGATAGCTGAGAGCTGTTTAAAGATGATCTCGCTAACTTCCCTGAGCACTCTAGGATATAAGCTATCAGGACCCGCCACCTTATCTGCCTTTAGTTTATGCAACTTGTCTAATACTTCATTATCCCTAACCTCATTTTCCTCTAAATAATCTTGTGCATTGGACATGCCCTCTGGTCGAATAAAAACCTGCTCTGAGGTATAATTCTCAACAAAGTAAATGTTTAAGGTATCTGCAATATCCTTGTTATCATATATCTGCTTCATATTTATTCTTTATGCACTTAACCTCCTCTTTGACTTTCCTTTTTCTGCTACAGAACTGAAAGAAGCGCTTAGGATTAGGTCATTGTATTTATGTTTTCACTTCAGTTCAATTATAGTAAATATTTCTTAAAGAATGTATTATTTACTTCACATCAACAACCAATTTTTTGTTGATTATATTAATCGAAAATATTTTTCAGTTTAGTTGTAGCATAAATGACCGAGGTTAGGGTCTGGCAAATGCCCGCATTATATTATTAATGCTGTGGATTTCGTGGAAGGACACAGATATTTTTAAAGTAAATTTTTACAAGCAATTAGCAGAACCACATCACAGAAAAAGTATCTCAGAGGAATGGTTTTATATTAAAGTACTCACTGAGACCTTTTGGAGTAAGAGTACCCAATGTGTAAATCCAGTACAGTTCCCTCCTCAAGAGCATATTATCATATTATTACTTTCTTTCTGTTTCTTAAGCCTGAAGAAGAGCATATGGCTCGAAACGTTTCTTGTTGGATGTGCTAAATAAATGCACTGAAAAGGGAGCTGAAGTGTGCGGACTTTTCTTCTGTTTATTTTGGGAATTTGTCTTTAGTCCAGCACCTGCCTTATATGGATGTGCGCGGCTGCTCCACCTCTAATTGACCATTTATAACATCTAGAAATGTTTCCTCCCCTTTACCCTGTCCTTTCACGGTTTCCCAATCGATACCAGGATAATTGAAGTCACCCATAATAATAGTCCCTCCTCCTCTGCAAGCTTGCCTAATCCTCTTAAAGAGCATTTCATTGACAATATTGTCCAAAGCTTGCGGTCAATAGCATACTCCTTTGTTTAAACCTGTCTCGTGTTTGCCAATGAGCCTGACCCAGATATCTTCACAGGGCAAAGAATGTTCAATTTCAGGAATTTCCTGTACATTTATGTTTTCGTTCACATAGAGTGCTACACCCCCTCCTCGCCTATTACATCTATCCTTTCTAAAGAGCTTATAACCTTCTATATTATATTCATCTCCATCCTCTTCACTGAGCCATGTCTCTGTAATCCCAACTATGTCATAGCCCTCACTAATCATAACGGCCTCAAGTTCTGGAAATGTATTTTTTATGCTTCTTGCATTTAAATAAAAACATTCCAGGTTATTACGAATGCTCTTACTCTTCGATTTCCCATGTGCCTGCTGCTCCAAGCCCCCCACTACGCTTTGTTGCTTTAAAAATATATCATCAATAGCACATGTAATGCTGTCAGCTTCCATCAGGGCAGTCTGCATTTTCCTATGTATAACACTCTCTAACCTCCCTGCCCCCCAAGTCCCTAGTTTATATAACCCTGTGCTACCCTCAACATACGCTAACCCCATGCAAAGGTACCCCTCCGGTTCAGGTGTAGCCCATCAGGCTTGAACAGGTCACCCCTGTCCCAGAAAAAGTTCCAGTGCCCCATAAACCTGTACCCCTCTTTCCTACACCAGGTTCGTAGCCACGTGTTAAACTTCCAGATAAAATTCTGCTTCCCTCTCCTTGCACGTGGTACCGGTAGAATCCCAGAGAAAACTACCGTGGAGGATCTGCTCCGAAGCTTTCTAGCTAATTCCACAAATTTGTCTTGCAGAACCTCAAACCTACCCTTACCGATGTCATTTGTCCCAAAATGGACCGTGACAACTTGATCCCTCCCTGCTTTGGCCAGGAGCTTGTCCGCACGCTCCAGGAGTCCGCACTTGCCCTTGTGCTTTCATGTGCTCAAGCAGTATTGCGATCCGATCACACAAAACACTTTTTTTTTTTTTAAAGATTATTTTTGGGGATTTTCTCCGTTATTTGATAGTCACACAGTAGAGAGAGACAGGAAAGTTTGGGGAGAAGAATGGGGAAGACATGCGGTAAATGACCTGAGCCGGAATCGAACCAGGTCGCTGCAGGAAGGCCACAGCCTTTATGATGGGCACGCTTAGACCGAAGAGCCACCAGGGCGCCACCCAAAACACATGTTAATACAAGGTATAAAGGGGGTCACTGCTGTTCTTATCTTTTCTAGATTAAGAAGAAAAATGCAAAATTAATTGATTTTTTTTTTCAGATTATGAAAAATAAATAATCTCATTAGAATTTTTAACAATAAAGGTCAAGGTAAACTTTATTATCCCCGTAAGGGGCAATTTATTTTACAGCCAGCAGAGAATAAGACAACAATATAATACACAACATACACATATCTCATACACATAATATTAAGACATCACACTATTAATAATACCAATGCTAACAGGGATGAATAAGCTTTTAAATCTAGAGGTTGTACATTTTGGTACAATGTACCTGCGACCAGAAGGCAACAGTCTGTACTCTTCAGACAAGGGGTGACTACAGTCAGTGAGGATACATTTAGCTTTCCTCATGACTCTTGCTCTGTAGAGGAGGGAGAGCTCTTCAAGACTGATCCCTGCAATTTTGCTACACATTTTAACAATAAAATTTAGCCTGTGCCAATTTTTCAAAGTGAGTGACCTGAACCAGCAGATAAAAGAAAAGGTTAAAACAGATTTGATCAAACAAGAGTAAAAATGTTCATAAAAGATTTATCTAGGTTAAAGCTTCTCAGCTTTCGATGAAAATACATGCGCTGGTGGGCCTTAGCACAGACCACATCAGTATTGGCATTGAATGTGAGGCAATTATCAATGATTGTGCCAAGATACTGCTGTGCAACTTCTACAGCCTAGCCATGAATAAAAACAGGACAACTTGGTGGAGGCTTCCTTCTGAAATCAATGATCATTTCTTTAGTTTTTGGAGACATTTATGAGCGCTCGCACCAGTCAATAAAATCATTCACCACTGCACTGTGATTCATCTCCTTGTCGGTCAGTAGCATAAAGCAAAGTGAGGATAACGCGAGAACAAGATTCACTTATTCCATGAACAGGATTTTTAATCACATCTCAGTTATGTCACTTTTCTGTGTTATTAGTCTGAATTTCTGTTTTAGTGTGAACTACTGATGAATTTCTCTCCCTAATCCCAGATCACGCAGTTTTATGGAGGATCCTGTGTTAAATCCAAACCCAGGATAGAGGGGCTGAGTGAATGTGGTCTGGACTCTGTGCAGGAGGGTCACTGTGTCAGAGACGCTGTAGAAGGACAGAGTTCCTGCCCTGTGATCCAGGTACACTCCTATTCTGGAGGAGGAGGGAACAGGGATTTCAGTTCTCTCATTATTGTGCCTGAGAGAGTAACGGGAGGGAGAGCAGCGCAAAGCCCAGGACTTGTCATTGTGTTCCAGGCAGCATTCATTACCTTCCGCTTTCCTGCTGATCTCTTTATATGACACTGCTATAGAAACCTGATCCCCGCTCCACTCAGCCTCCCAGTAACAGCGTCCAGACAGACCCTCTCTGCACAGCACTTGGCGCCAGTAGTCAAATCTCTCTGGATGATCAGGGTATGACTGGATCTGTCTCACACGGATAACTGCTCTGTTCCCCTCAGACAGACAAAGTTCTCTGTGGGCTGTATTGGGGTCCAGCGTGAGCTCACGGGAATCTGATGGAGGAGAAAGTTAAGATTCTCTATAAGGACAGACTATCTCAGCTCTGTGCAGTTCAGTTATACAGTTATGCTTTAGTTCCTCTTCATACCTGGATGTGTGTTTCAGATTGTGTCACAGGAAACAGCGACACAGGACAGGAGAAGGTAGGAAAATGTTAAGGAGACAGTCTTAATTTTTAACCTCCACCACAAAGTGGAAGGGGATATTGGATTGAGTGTTATCCTTCTGCATATCTGTCTGTCCATCATGCTTCTTTTGTGAGCTAGAATTCCTAAACTGTTCGATATTCCTCAATAAAATGTAATGTTTGTCTACATCTAATTGCGTAGATGTGTCTTTTCATACTTCTGCTTGTCCTCCCATAAGTCTGTCCATCCCTCCAACACTTTTTGTTTCAAGACCAGGGCTGTGTCCGAAATCACTCACTCATTCATTACTCACTATAAAGGGCCTCACTATGTAGATGACTATATAGTGAGCTCATTGGCAGAGGAAAGAAACGCTTTTGGACACTACCTGGCTTGTTTTTTCGCAGCTGTTAATAGCGTCATTGCTGTCGCAAAATTTAATTGTACCTGTTCAACTTCAATTGAAGGATTTGGACATATTTTTCTTTTAAGATTATTTTTTTGGGAATTTTTCCTTTATTTGATAGTTATACAGTATAGAGAGACAGGAAAGTTGGGAAGAAGAATGGGGGAGGACATGCAGCAAATGACCTGAGCCAGATCTGAACCCAGGTCCCTGCGGGAAGGACACAGCCTTTATGGTGTGCACACTTGATGACCGATGAGCCACCGGGGTGCCCCTTGGATGTATTTTTCTAATAACCGAACTGAGTATATTTCCCGCCGTGTTTGTGTTTACCATTATCGATAATAAAATTTGCCTTAAATTTTTAATATCATCATCTATTTTTTGTCCTGTGACTCATCATTATTCATTTTAATTGTACCTAAATGTCTGTTTATATCCTGTGTAAAAAAAACGGATCTCCTGCGCTGCTTGGTTTCCAGTTAAAAAGAAAAAAAATTTTCGCGCCTGAAGCTAATAAATGTCTCGTGCCTGTTTTTAAACTCCATTGACTAAACGCAGCCTTTTCGGAGCTTTTCGGTTTGTGTGCAGGGCATGATGGGACGTATAGCTGAGTTAGTGACCATCGGATGTTCAATACATTTTGCGGTGGATTGTGGGATGTAATGAGTTCACTATATAGGGGATAAAAATTCTTACGAACAATTTGGACAGCCCTACAAAATGGCGAACCCACTATATAGTGCATGATGTAGTGAATAGTGAGTGATTTCGGACACAGTACCAGTATGAACTGTCCCATAGTGAGGAATCTGAGTATTTTTTGCTTGCCTATTTTGGTACAGGAATAATTTTCATATTTTTTTTTTTTTTACAGAAAAAGGTTCGCATCTGTGTGTGTATGTGTGTGTCTGTCTGTCTCTGAGTTCCAGAGTGTCTCACTCACACTGTAAGAAATCCTCTCTGGTTCTGGGCTCTACTGTATGAGCTTCTTTCACTGCAGGGACAGAGAGAGAGAAAGAGGTTTGAAAAGGTGTTTACAGAGGAGGAGAGCAGAGGGACAGTGTGTGGGGGTTTGGGGAGCACAGGTTCTCTGCTTTCTTACAGGCAGCTGTAACATAAACTTACCATGAACCCCTCACCACCTCCACCTTTAAAACCGAATAAAAACTCCCATTGCTTTTACATTAAGCAACATGAATGCATGGGCACAATATACCTCCTTGGTTTGGCTTGCAGGTGGGCATGGCCGTATTTTGACCAATCAAAAATGAGGTCAGAATTGGACATATGACCTTGACATCAAATAGGCGTCGGGAAACGCCCAACATCCATATTCTCTTTAAATTTGAGGCCTGTCCCTACAAGAGTTCAGCAGCTAGAATGGTAACAAGCTGTAATGATACTCTCAGAGGAACCAGTCGCAACTCAGGGATAATCCGAAAATCGAAAGCCTTTATTGCAAAAAGGGTCAGGACCAGAAGACACAAGGATTGCCAAGCCAAAAACAAATTCCAAAAAGAGAAGTCGACAGGACAGGCAGGAGTCAAAACCAGTAAGGCAGATGTGCAACGGTACATAGACAGTAAGCCAAAACTCGTCGTCGAAATCCAGAAAGGTAGGTCATACACAGGGCATCCAAAACAGAAATGGTGGTGTCCAAAAACAGGTCAAAAATCCAAAAAGGCAAAACAGGAACAGAAAGGCAATGGCAAACCGAGGTTGGACAAAACAGTTTGAAGAAGCAATAAACAAAAGGCATACGAGGAGCTCTGCATAGATGTAAATTGATCACGTTCTGACAAGGAATGAACTGCAGTGAAGACTTTAAATAGACAAGGGGGGAAGTCACATGCTATGCAGGGAACAGGTGAATTGGATAAGACTAATTACAGAATGCACACATGGGAAGTCCTAAACCACAAAAAATTGGGAAAAACTACCACACGGACAGGATCAACAGACAACCAATGACAGATAAACAGGTCAAGGAGTTTGCACAGTTAAGATTCCAGGACAGAGAGACGCACCTGAGGTGCGTAAGCTGTAATCAAAGCAGAGTCACATGGAAAGCAACTGGGCGGAGTTACAGAACAGAGCAGAGGGGCAGAGTTAGTTATATTAGTAAACAGTGATATCTACACACCTAATCAAAATACGTAAATGTTAGTTAGTTTATGTTCAGACAAAGGGATTAGTCTACAGTAAAAAAGTACTAACTAAAGCCTAACAGTTAATTAAAAATCAGAAAACAGGAAGGAAGGTAAAAACAGAATCATAACACGGAAAACTTCGAAATCACCGAAAGCGTGTCTGCATGCAGACAGGGGAGTGCACTGGCATGATGACAGATCACATCAGACATTACAGGGGAGACAATGTGCAATGCAATAATGGAGTAGATGAACATACATGAAAAATAATAGATACAAAATCAGACAGATACAGAATCATAACACAAGCGATGGAAGACGGACAGATGGCAGAGGACACGACAATAATCCATGGGCTAGAATTATCGAGGGGGTGGAAACTGACAAAATGATTTGTATACTTAAAGATTTTACCTGCTTCAGAAATTTTGGCCAGTTGTCCCTTGCAGACGTCCTCCAGTCGCTCTTCCAGTTCAGAGACAGATTTCCTCACAGCCTCAAAAGAGACATGAGGACTGAAAGTGATGCTGGGTAAGTCTCCAGGTCCAGGAGGGGCACAGAGAGACTGACAGCTCTGCAGACAGACGGAGAGATAGTCTTAAATTAAGATTTTTGTGGAAATTAGAACAGTAGACCTTGTAACTGAGGAACTCACCTCATCAACTCTATACAGTGTACAACACAGTGCAGACAGTCAGTCAGCCAGTGATGTTACCTGGAGGAAATGGATGTGATCCTCTGTGTGTGAAAGCTGCTCCAGCTCAGCGTCTCTCCTCCTCAGCTCAGCAATCTCCTGCTCCAGTCGCTCCAGGAGTCCTTCAGCCCGACTCACTTCAGCCTTCTCCTGATCTCTGATCAGCTCTTTCACCTCAGAGCGCCTTCTCTCAATGGAGCGGATCAGCTCAGTAAAGATCCTCTCACTGTCCTCCACTGCTGCCTGTGCAGAGAGCTGTTAGGAGACACAGAGAGAGGAGGCCGTACATTTTAACTAGGCCTTTCACTCAGGTCTTACTGGGACCCCACACAGCCTGTTCCCCACAGTGTGGCTCAGTGGGATTGAGCCCCACAGGGCTGGAAAGTGGCCCAACACTGGGCTCCTCACTGGCTGACTGGAGGAGAGCCCTGACTGAGCCCTGAAATGGCTCTTCCAGCAGCCAGCTGTTGTCTTCTCCTCTGGTCAGTACCCACCTTGAGTGACTGCACAGTCTGTCTCAGATCCTGCAGCTCCTTCTCTCTCTCCTGGATTCTCTGCTGGAATTTACTCTGTGTCGCCCCCAGCTGCTTCTGTGGATTGATTGTTTCATTGTTTTTAATTACATCAGACTGTTTCCACAGCGATTGAATACTAACCTCATGCATGAGACAAAACACACAAAAAAATTAAATATTTACCACATGGTCAAAATTGTCCAAATGTATCAATGTAAAATTATTTTTAAAATTACCATGAGATTTTGAAAGAAACACTTAACAATGGAAATCGTAATAATGCCCCTTTTGACTCAAAAACACAGAACTTATGTTTTAAATAACTGGCACTGGCAGGGCTTGTGAGCTATTCCTTAAGATAAACCTTTGAGAGTGAGTCTATGCTTCAGGATGAATTATTATGAAATATATTTTCTTTCAATTATTAAACTTTTTTTTCAATAAAACTTGAATTGTTTTTTAATTTTAACTTTTAAAATTAAATTTGCAAATAATGTCTAAGACTCATGACACAGCTACTATGCTAAAAATGTTAAATGCGCTTGACTTCTTAATGCTGGCTGGCAATAGTCTGTACTAATGTCCATGTGGGACTGCGCCAGTCACAATAATGAAGCAGGCATTGCTGACAGTACAGCTCAGAACATGCCCATCTTTGAACTCAGACTTCATTTTTATCTCAACTATTTAACTGTGAAGTCTGAAGGCTGCATCTGAAAAGGTTGCAACGCTACTGTGAATTCACAAGAATTGTCCACAAATAGACAAACAGAAAAATAAATATTTACAATAATGCTTAAAACAGCTTTCCTCATAGTTTTATAGCAGTTACAGAGTAACTGTAAGTAACTGTAATATGAAGACAGCTGTCACTACTGTGGAGTCTCACAGCACAATGCAACCTATTCAGACATCCTCCAAGGTAAAAATCACCCTGTCTGTACAGAGATCGGAGAGGTGAGACAACTTCTTCAACTCATCTTCAGGAAATTGAGCTAAACTGTAAAAAGGGATGGGAAGAAAAAAAAAAATTGTACATAATATTATTTGTTCAAATGTATAATATGTTACAGAATACAGAGCTAAAATGTCACTTTACATTTAGCCTACATATTTCTCCCTTTCACTTAAATTCTTATAAGACTACTCTGAAACCAAAATATTAATACATGTTGAAATCTTTTTCCATAAGCTCCTGGAACATCCAGGGGCTTTATTCATCAGCATTCGGAGCCAAGAGTCTTAATACTGACTTTTTGCTTAACATCAAAAACCATGGTATTGTTGTCCTTTTGGAAACTTGGTGTAAAACTGATATAACTACACACTGTCCCTCAGGGTATAAAGAAATTATTTTACCATCTTTAAAAAACAAAAACATTAAACATGGCAGAGACTCAGGGGGTGTTATAATTTGGTTTAGAGAATACCTGTCATCTTATCTATCCATTGAAAAAAGAGATAAAACTAGAGCATGGTTAAGGTTAAAAAAGGGTGTTATAAGTCAAGAAGGTGACCTATACATTTGTGCAATCTACACCCCACCTGCAGAGTCACCATACCTCCAGGAAGAGTTTTTCAGCAACCTAACAACTGAATGTAGCCATTTCCAGGCTCAGGGGAATGTGCTGCTCTGTGGTGATTTCAATGCCAGAACCGGCCTTGAAAATGAAATAGTTGAAATAGATGATAAAGAAAACAAATTTATTTTGTCACCGAATTTGGAAATACAAGCAAACCCAAGACACAACCCTGACTCTGTCATCAACAAATATGGTAAGGAGTTAGTGCATCTCTGTCAAGGCCTAGGCCTCTATTTCCTAAATGGCAAGATGAAAGGGGACTCATTAGGTAGGTTCACATACTGCTCAGCTCTTGGGCCTAGTGTAGTTGATAATGCAATTACTGACATGGACCCCTCCTCCATCAGCACATTCACTGTAAGACCACAGCTTCCTCTTTCAGATCACTGTCAGATCAATGTTCACCTGAAAAGAATTATGCAAATTAAGACAACAGACACAAAAAACCTTATCAAACTCAAACCAACCTATAAATGGACATCTGACAGTGCTTCTGAATTCACCTTTGCAGCCAACTCTATTGAAATTACTAACAAAATTAACAGTTTTTTATTAACAAAATTTGATCCACATCCAACAGCTGTTAAAACAGCTGTTACTCAAGTAAATAAAATACACCGCGCAACTGCCCACAAAGCAAACCTCTCCAGAGGTATCTCCAAACCTAAAAACAAAGTCCACAAAGAGCAATGGTTTGATAAGGAGTGTGATATTATGAGGAAAAATCTCAGACAACTGTCCAATCAAAGGCACCATCAACCAGAAAATCCAGAGATGAGAGAAAACTATTGCAAAAAACTCAAAGAATATAAACAAATGATTCAAAAGAAAAAAAGAAGTCATTATAATGCAACACTACAAGAAATTGAAAGCTCCATCAATAACAATCAGTTTTGGGAAAAGTGGAACACACTGAACCCCAAACAAAATCAAGAGTTACCCCTAAAAGATGGAGAGGTATGGAGAAACTATTTCATGCAACCCATTGAGAAAATCCCTCCAGATAACCTCACAATTGGCCAGCAAATTATAACACAAAAGCTACACCTCCTCGAAAAAGTTATTAAAGACAATCAAACCCCCCTTGACTATGAAATCACATCAGAAGAATTGGCAGAAGCACTCCTGAAACTCAAACCCAAAAAAGCATGTGGACCTGATAATATAAAGACTGAAATGCTGAAAAACAGCACCCCTGAGCTGCACAGGGTCATTTTAAAACTTTTTAACCTTGTTCTTCAAGCTGGCTGCTTTCCCGAGGTCTGGAACAGGGGGTTTATATCCCCAATATTCAAGAGTGGAGACAAACTTGACCCCAATAACTACCGAGGCATCTGTGTGAACAGTAACCTGGGGAAGGTTTTCTGCTGTTTTCTAAACGCCCGAATACAGGCCTTCCTTATCAAGCGCAATGTCTTGAGTAAAGGTCAGATTGGCTTCCTACCAAAACACAGAACCACTGACCACATTTACACCCTACACACCCTAATAAACATCCATGTTTTCAAAAGAAAATCTATGCATGCTTTGTAGACTTTAGGAAAGCATTCGATTCAATTTGGCATGATGGATTATTTTATAAAATTTTGCGAAGTGGCGTAGGAGGTAAAGCTTTTGACTTAATTAAATCTATGTATATGAACACCAAAAATGCTGTAAAAGCTGAAAACAGCAGAACAGAATTCTTCACTCAGTGGCGTGGGGTGAGACAGGGCTGTAGCTTGGGTCCAACTCTGTTCAATATCTATATACAGCGCCCTCCATAATTATTGGCACCCCTGGTTAAGATGTGTTCTTTAGCTTCTAATAAATTCAGTCTTTTTCTAAATAATATAGGACCACAGTGGAAAAAAGAGGAAAATCCAACCTTTAATTCAAGTGCATTTATTCAGTGGGAAAAAAATCCCACATTAAGAAATGATTCTTTTACATCAAATCATGTGTGCCACAATTATTAGCACCCCTGATGTTAATACTTTGTACAACCCCCTTTTGCCAACAAAACAGCACCTAATCTTCTCCTATAATGTTTCACAAGATGGGAGAATACAGAAAGAGGGATCTTCGACCATTCCTCTTTGCACAATCTCTCTAAATCATCCAGCGACCTGGGTCCTCTCCTCTGCACTCTCCTCTTCAGCTCACTCCACAGGTTTTCAATGGGGTTGAGGTCTGGGGACTGAGATGGCCATGGGAGGAGCTTGATTCTGTGTCTGGTGAACCATTTCTGTGTAGATTTGGCCACATGTTTAGGGTCATTATCTTGCTGAAAGACCCAGTGATGACCCATCTTCAGCTTTCGGGCAGAGGCCACCAGATTTCGATTTAAAATGTCCTGGTATTTCAAAGCGTTCATGATGCCATGCACCCTAACAAGGTTCCCAGGGCCTCTGGAAGAGAAACAGGCCCACAGCATCACCGATCCTGCCCCATACTTCACAGTGGGCATGAGGTGCTTTTCTGCATACTCATCTTTTGTGTTCCGCCAGACCCATTTAGAGTGTTTGTTGCCAAAGAGCTCTATCTTGGTCTCATCTGACTAAAGCACACGGTCCCAGTTGAAGTCCCAGTACCGCTTAGCGAACACCAAACGTTTGCGTTTATGATTGTGAGTGAGAAAAGGTTTTTTTTCCGTGCATGCCTCCCAAACAGCTTGTTGGCATGTAGATAGCGCCTGATGGTTGTTTTGGAGAATTTGTGACCCCAAGATGCTACCATTTGTTGCAATTCTTTAACAGTGAGCTTTGGAGAACTTTTTATTTCTCTTACCATCCTCCTCACTGTGCGTGGTGGGAAAATAACCTTGCGTCCTCGTCCAGGCTTGTTTACCACTGTTCCAGTTGTTTTAAACTTCTTAATGATTCCTCTGACAGTAGATATGGGCAAGTGCAGGCCAAGTGGCTATTTTCTTGTAGCCATTGCCTGACTTGTAAAGGTCGACACACATCTGCCTTACTTGAGTGGTGTCTTCCTTTGTCTTTCCCATGTTGAAGAGTGGATAAGAGAAATGGCCTCTGTGTCACATCATATTTATACCCCAGGGAAACAGGAAATGATGAATTACTAATTAAATGTTCCTAGATACTCTGATCAACTTTGTAAACTACTGTAGAAATGAAAGAAATACTTCAATTACATTTATTTCCTAGGAATTGTTAGGGGTGCCAATAATTGTGGAACAGGTGATTTTATGAAAAATAATTATTTCTTAGTCAGGGATTTTTTTTCCCCTTAAAATTCACTTGAGTTGAAGGTTACATTTTTCTACAATTTTCAGTGTGAGAGTATGCTTCTGCAATAAAAATTGAATTTATTTTAAGGGTTTTAACACATCTTAACCAGGGGTGCCAATAATTATGGAGGGCGCTGTAAATGAGTTAGCGGTGCTATTGGAACAATCTACAGCTCCTGGACTCACTCTAAACAATACAGAAGTAAAATTTCTGCTCTTTGCAGATGACCTAGTGCTGCTCTCGCCCACCTAACAGGGGCTACAGCAGCACCTAGATCTGCTGGAGCAATTCTGTCAGAACTGGGCCCTGACAGTTAATTTGGCCAAAACAAAGATTGTTATTTTCCAAAAGAAAGCCATATCCCAGGTAGGCAGACACCTTTTCACTCAAGGAAACACCGCTGTAGAGCATTCTTTATCTTATGACTATCTTGGCCTGAAACTCAGTGCCTCAGGAACCTTTGACCTTGCTGTGAATGCACTAAAAGATAAGGCTCGTAGAGTTCTTTATGCCATCAAAAGGAATTTCCATAAAATACAAATCCCAATTAAAATCTGGTGCAAAATATTTGACAGTGTCATTATGCCAATTGCATTATATGGATGTGAGGTATGGGGTCCACTCAGTAAGCTAGACTACTCTAGATGGGACAAACATCCCACTGAATCCCTGCATGCAGAATTTATCAGAAGCATTCTCAGAGTCCAAAGAAAAACACCTACAAATGCATGCAGGGCAGAATTAGGCAGATTCCCATTGGCATTAAACATACAAAAAAGATCCTTCAAATTCTGGATCCACCAAAAGTCTAGTGCTGAGAACACAATAAAGTTTCAAGCGTACAAAACCCAAGAGGTCAGCCCTAAAACCAGTCCCCTTTGCTAGTTGGTTCTGAAGTTAACTAACACTCTAACCTGTAATTCCCAGACCAGCACTGCTTTCCAAAATCAAATCAAAATAACTCAAATTATGAAACAAAGTAAGAAAACATATCTGGAACATTGGAGCAACCAAACCAAATCACAATCTAAATTAGAATGCTACCTCAACCTAAAAAGAGATTACGAATTGGCAGAGTATCTTTACACCGTCAAAGATACAAAGCAGAGGCAAATCCTTACCAAATACAGGCTCAGTGACCACAGCCTAGCAATTGAGACCGGCAGATACAAAAAATCATGGCTGTCAAGAGACCAACGCATTTGTGGTCACTGCATGACTGGTGAGGTTGAGACAGAGATGCACTTCCTCCTTCATTGTGACAAATTCAAAACAGAGGGTGTCAAATTCTTCAAAAAAACTCTCAACAATAATATCTAATTTTGACTTACTGAGTAGCAGTGACAAAATGTCCATAATACTGGGAGAGGGGCAAACAGCACCTCTGGCTGCCCAGTTCATCAAAGCCTGCCACGATGTGAGGGACAGTGTGTAGTTCCATCTACTTGATCTCCATCCTATTCCTGTTACTTGTCTGTCTCTAACCAGCACTGTTGTTGATTATTTGCTGGTTGTTACTGTTTTATTTTCACTATGAATTTGATTGATGAATTTGTATTTTTTTTATTAGTATTAATGTATTTTATTTCTCACTATCACTACTTTTATCATTGTTATTATTACATACAATAGTGCTTTGGCAATACTGTAAATGTAACGGTCATGCCAGTAAAGCCAGTTTGAATTGAACTGAATTGAATTGAGTAATTTTGTGATGGTTTGGCCTGATGACGCATAAACACACTGATCAACGGAAAATAATATCTGCTTTGCTCTGCTGACTGGTTATAAATCCAGACATTCACAAATCATTGAACCATTATGTGAATACTTTGAAATATGTACAAAAATGTATTTAGTCACAGAGCGGGCAGAATTTGAGATGGCCCATGTCAGCAATGGTGTAGTGGAGAGTATACACAGGTAGATGGAGCATTTTCTCTGTCAATTTACAGCATACCTACCTATTACCCAAAAAAACCAGTGACATGTACTGGGGAGTGGGGGTGTGAAAATGATGTATGATTGTCAATGCACAAACTCAAAAAAATGTATGACTGTACATGCTTAAACTCAAAATAATTTATGACTGTCCTTGCACAAGCTCAAAATGATTTCTGACTGTCCATAAGTACGCTCAAAAATGATTTATGACTGTCCATGCGGAAAGTCAAAATGACTTTTGACTGTCCATGTGAAAACTTTAAATGATTATTGACTGTTTGTGATTCTGGACTCCTGGAACCAGACTTGGGTTCATACAAAGAAATGACCTCTGTAACCTTTTAAGAGTAACATCATTGTTCCCAATTTACATAGTTTGCCTCCTCTTATATCCAGTTTCAATACAGTCAGAAAAGAGCTCCAGTTCTTACCTGTTTCTCAGTCCTTTCTGCTGCAGCTGAGACTGTTTTGTGGCCGCTGTGTTCATCCATCATACACAGATAACAGATACACTGCTGATCTGTACAACAGTAAACCTCCAGCAGTTTTTTGTGCTGAGAGCAAATATTATCTTGCAGGTGTCCAGTAGCATTGATGATTTTGTGTGAGTTTCCTGGATCGAGTTGATTGTGAAGTTTGAGGTGAGTTTCACAGTAAGAGGCCAGACACACCAGACAGGACTTGACGGCTTTGCGTTTCCTCCCAGTACAGGAATCACACACCACATCTCCAGGTCCAGCATAATAGTGAGCAGGAGGAGCAGCTTGGAGTCCTGTCTTCTTCAGTTTCTCCACCACTTCAGCCAGCATGGTGTTTTTACCCAGAACAGGTCTTGGTGTGAAGGTCTCTCTGCACTGGGGACAGCTGTAAACACCAATATGATCATCCTGATCCCAGCAGCCCTTAATACAGTCCATACAGTAACTGTGTCCACAGTGAATAGTCACCGGATCTTTCAGTAGATCCAGACAGATTGAACAGACAAACTGGTCTTGATCCAGGAGAACTCCACCTTCAGCCATTTTACTGCTTGAACTAACAGAGATGGTGTTTGTATTTGTTTAAATGAGAGACGGAGTTAAGTTTCATTTCTTTGAAACTGCGTAACAGACAGAGCAGGAGTCACTTCCTGGTTCTGCCCTCAGCTGGAGGAGGTGTGTTGTTGGACTGAAGCCAGGCTGAGCAGAATGTGTGACAAGAGGAGATTTTCCCGCGACTATCACACAAGCCTGCGTCTGACAGAGGTAAAAGTGGTTGTTCATTAACCAGGAAGGGTTACAGCAGTTAGATTAAAAGCCATTTTTTCAAATCAATTTCCACCATATACTGTTCAGCACATAGTTATTATTGTGTAATCTACCTGATATTTCAACATGTTAAAAGCGACCTTAACAATTTCCATCGCTCGTCCAGATGTGAAAATGTGGGTCCTTGCAAGCTCTGGTCCACCACACAGAGCCAATTTCCAGTAATTCCCTGTCAGATGTGGGTTGAGTTTTCCTAAATAGCAATGCTGCGAATGGTCGGGACATTCAAAAACACAGCAAGCCGAAGTAGTTTTCTCTGAAGTGTTTTTAGGAGTGGAAGGTTTTGAAACCACAATAAAAGCAGCAGTTAACTCTTTATCGGGCGAGGAACCATATTTGGTAACATTAGTTGGCATTCAAAATGGTGCCCCCACTGCGATTTCCCCCAGCCAATCAGTGAAGATCAAAGTATGTCAGACGTAGTGACATCATGCTCTGACCAATCAGCAGTGGTCCAGGGCATCTCAAGCTTCTTTTCTTCTCCAGACCTCAGTAGTGTGCCCTTACCAAATCCTTCTCCCACCGACCTACTTTCATAACTAACAACAGGAGGTTGATGCAACTCACAGATTATTCAGTTGAATAGTTGTGCTACATGTTGAGATAGGTGTTGATTGTGTAAGATTTCTTTAAATCAGTGAAATTTTTTTGGGTAAAAAATGGTGACGCCATATTTGATCAAACGCCCTGTTCACCTAAGACGAGGGCAAGAGATAGTAAGACTATTATTTATGGACATATGCCTGACGAGCAGTACTTTTTTACTTTGCACTATTAAAGCTACTCATTGAATGCACTTTAAGGGGTTGAAGAAACATTACGAAGAAATGAATCAAGAGAGGACATGACAGTATTTCTATACTTTTCAAAAGAAAGAGAACTAATCAGGAACACCATTAGAACAGTAGGGAGAGAGTGATGTCACTTAGGGTGAGATTTGGGCGAACAGAGATACATGTCATCTCTCCCTCCATGCACACATGCACATGCATGCACACACACACACACACACACATGCACGCGCACACACACAGAAATACATATCCCAATGTCTCTGATTACTCTCACCACACACACACACACACACACTCTTTCACACAAGCCTAAAAGTCATATTATGTCTTCTGCTCTTTAGCCCTTTCGATCACTGGCTTAATCATGGTCTCTTCTGAAATATAATCTGCGGCAGTGTGTTTTTCGAGAATTGTCAGGATTTCTCCACGTATTACTGAAACATTTATTTTTGTCATGTTTTGTTTTAAACTGCTGAATAATCACTTCAGGAAAATTCAGTATCAGACTGAGCTGGCTTGCTGAGCATGGCTAGTCACTGCCTAACATACAATGTTAGTACAAGATTCCTCTCTGCGCTCTAATTTAAAAAGAGATGGAATTAACTGCAGCATGGTAGCTCAGAACAGGAAGAGGTAAAAATTAATAAGCAAACATTATTTACATAAAGAAACTGGCATTGCCGATCTGAACAGGGGAAAGTAGATCCCACTCACTCAACTGAAGGCACTCAACAAAAATTAGCCAAGTTTTCAATGGTGTCGTGTCACACTGTTTTTTGTGGCGAATTGCGCCACTAGCTCTATGCACCTAACCTGACACGCCAGACGGACAGTTCCATATATCCGCCACGGAAATATTTCACAAGTCCATCTGGGAAAGAGCCGTTCAAAAAAGTTTTCAGAGGAGGAACCTTCAAAAAAATCTGCGGCTGCTGATTGGACGATGGTTCTTCTCGTCATACTCATCACCGACCAATCAGGTCCTTCCCATCTTTTTCACGACCAGAGGAGCCAGCTGGTACATCAAACTCTTACCAAAACCGGTCGGGAGAACAGCAAAAACATTGTTTCCCGTCAGAAAAGCTTTTAGTGACGTTCTTTGCTCCTCTTTTAATGAAGAAATTGAGTCTATTTCTGATAAAACTACTGATATTGACCCATCCACAGGAAACCGCCAGACGCCGCCATTGTATTCAAACATAAAGTCGCTTCCTGGTGATGTCACGTCTGCAGCTCCCGCCTCTCTTTCCCCTGATTGGGCCGCTAAAAATTTAGCCGTGAAATTGTTGGGCGACGGTAGTTGCCAAGACGGACCTGCAGGATTTCAGACAATGAATCAGGCAGGGCCGTCTGCTCTGCAAGGCTACTACGCACCTGTTCCCACGGAAAATGGGATGCACGTCTGCAATCCTTCAGGACCATCCCAGTGTGTGCTCTAAATGAAGAGGTGCCTTCATCCCGGAGCCGTCTTTGCACCCTGTGGGAACTGGTGTGGTCACGGTGTTTTCCTGGAACCTCGGCAGTGTTCAGTGTTGCTGGACAAAAGCAGTCTTTGAGATGCTTCACCCAAACACTCCGGTCCTGTGCATGCATGGTCACACGTGGCTGCCCAGGCTGCCGTTTATCTCGGGTGCTTCCTATATTGTATTTGCAAACATATACCAGTCGCATAATGCACTCTGAAGTATGCCGCAACTCTGGTTGCACTCATTCTGGCCATCAGCATTTCAATCACCTGAGCCCTGTTTTGTTGTGTCATTTGTGGCATCATGACTTTTCACAAACGTGAAGATTTCAAGCCAGGATTTTTATCGCCAGGGGTAATGTTGAGCAATGCATGAAACATTTCTTTGCTTACTGTCCTGGGGAGTGGCTTTTGTATGCAGGCCAGCTGACTGAGCCTGGGACAAGGCGACGCCCCCCCGCCCTCGCCATGCCCTGCCCCAACTGACCACACACACACACACACACACACACCCTATCCCCCAGACAAAGGCATTAGAGACATTCTCTTTCATTAAATCAATCTTCCCACATCAAAAGGTAACACATGTATCCTGGTGATCATTGACCGATTTTCTAAATTCTGTAAATTTGTGCCTTTCGCTGCAATGCCATCTGCTCTCCAGGTTGCAGACACCGTATTCATGCAGGTATTCAGATGTTTTGGCCTTCCGGGGGACATCCTTTCAGACCGTGGGCCACACTTCACATCCCGAGTGTGGAGAGCTTTCTTCAGGATGCTGGGAGCCTCAGTCAGCCTCACCTTGGGATACCATCCGCAGACCAACGGGCAGGCGGAGAGAGCCATCCAGGACCTGGGAAGGTTCCTCCGAGCATACTGCAACCAACATCAGCGGGATTGGGCCAAATACCTGCCCTGGGCTGAATACGCTCAAAACTCCCTGAAGACCGCGTCCACTGGACTCACCCCCTTCCAGTGTGCGCTCGGACGGGAACCTCCCTTACGCCCGTGGGACCAGAGCCAGACAGATGTTCTGCCAGTCGACACTTGGTTTAAGGAGGCAGAGAAAGTCTGGGGGAACACCAACATCCAGATCCAGAGGGCTCTCCTCCGCCAGAAAATCCAAACTTACTGGAGACATCGGGATGCCCCCAATCACCAGCCGGTAGACCAAGTCTGGTTCTCCACGAGGGCTTGTGCCTCCGCCTGCCCTGCACGATGCTTAGCCCATGGTGCACTGGCCCCTTCCATGACCTCCAGGACACCAGTGAGTCAGCATACAGTATACAGTTGCCGTCCAACCACCACATTAATACATTTCATGTCTCTCTGCTCAAGCTGGTGATTGCTGGACCTCTGGCGGAGGCTACCCCCCCGTCCTGGAGGTAGTCAGAGACCCAGCCTACCAAGTACACACCGCCATCAATTTGCCAATAGGGACTTTAAGCAACGGCGGATTTTGCGACGGCAATGGCACCCAGAAATAAATCCTTCCTGACGCTGGTGCCATCAAAGCCATAGTAGGGACTTTAAGCAACGGGCTGACTTTTCACAACGGTACAGGCGACTTCACACAACTTCGTGACAGCGTGTGGTTATGTATAAGAAGAGCAGTGTGGCTGACAGTCAACAGCGGACCGCAACGCCTTTGGACAGATGAATGACGTACAAGATTTATTTTTTTTAATGGACAGCAGCGCACAGCAATGGCTCAAAACGTCTTCTGATGATCGTCAGATGAAAGTGACATTTCCGCGGCATTTTAGATTTTCCGTCAGTATACGCACATCGATCCGTGGGAAATCAGTTGCAGTCAGCTGATTTAAGCACACATCTTATCAGAGTGTGTAGGAATGGTAAAGTGCATGAGAGTGTGCATATACAGCAAATGTGTGCTATATGCACGGGAGTAGAATAAAGACAGTAAAGTACATTGGAGTAAATATAGATATTTATAGGGTATACAAAGAAATTGTATACCGTATGCAATGCAAGGATGAGGGGAGAATATAGCCTACAGCAGAAGATATTTCACTATGGTTTTATACAGTGAAATATACATTGTATAGGTACGTGACAATAGGCGCCAGGCTGGCCGTATGTTTACGTCAGGTATCTAAAATTCGGGTTGATTGGTATCTGAAAAAAATCCTTTTCGTGTTTTGGGTTGATTGAAATTGTGCAGTTGGCAATTTTGCTAACCTAGGCCATCAAAAATCAAAAATAAGCAGTAAATCCTTTATTTTCTGATGATGTTGATATGAATTTGGAAAAAGCAGCTCATGAGTAATCACCATGCCAAGTTTCAACAAAATGAGTACTTCTCCTATAATGTCCAAATGTGTCCAAATATTGGATGGAATATTGTGTCTCATAAAAATTATCATTTACATGAACTGTTGTAGCTTTTTTGTTTGTGTGTGTCCACATAAATTTTCTATCACAATACTAACAGATCGATGTGTCACAAAAAATGACAGCTATTTGCTTTGAGTGTGGAGCAGGCCCTTGAAACGGATGAGATACCTGACCCGATTTCAATCAAAATTAGTTTTTTTATAATGAAATGTTTAGACAAGTGAATAATAAATTCTTAAAATGTTTAATTCACATGGCAACTCTTTCACGAAAAATCCATGGATTGTTGATAAATTTTTGTCACATCCTAGAATTTGCGTAATGATTGTTTAATTGAAAAAAGATTGAAATGTGCTCTTTTTTTTGCGTTCAAGTTTCATCTTAATGAAGACAATTAGCATGAGAGGAGAGTTCAAGTGTCCTTTACTAGGAAATTGACTGAAAACAGAGCAAGACTAATAAGCAGTTTAAAGACATGTTAATCTCCCTCCTTGTTCTCTTTCCACCACACGCCACTGGTGTGGAGCAACTATTTATTCACTTTTCATATTGTTTACTTTACACTATTTTTTCCGTCCAACATGTCCACTCCGACACATTGGTCTGTACTTATTGCCACAGAAAGGGGAAGCCCATTATTTTGGATGTATATAACAGACATAATGAAGAGATATTCAGTAAAAGTTCAATATTTTACATTGTTGGTACTTCCACCTGTTGTCAAGGTACCAAACATCTTCCGTCCAAATGTGTCCACTCCGACACATTTGTTGTTCTGCTTGTTGTGTGACTTTAGTGTTGCTAAATATAAGACATTTTCTGTTTAATACACAGGCAAATATGCAATAATAATTTTAGTTACTATACGTTTCTGAAAGGTCACATGCTTCATTGTTACATGTAGGCCAAGCACAATGTCCAGTGATTGTCCACTCCGACACAAGACATGAAAAAATATTTGGCTTCCAGCAGAAGTGGAAACCATTCAAGATAAATCAGCTACCATCAACTTTATGAAGCCCCAGGCTGGACAGAATCGTTTTGGCCTGCAAAGCCTGAAAGCGACACACTTCCTGTTCAAGAGATCCTAGCTATGTAGCCTGGATGATCCGCCTGCTCCAACTCCCAGACGACATTTTAGTCTCCCAGATAAAACATACATGGTTGCTGAAGCCACTATGGCCAGTTTAATGAAATGATTGTATCCCCAGACAAAGTCGGAGATACCATGGATGATGTCCAAATGTTTGTCCACTCCGACACATATGGAGTATGTTCAAATACTCCGTGTTAATGACATTCAAGGCTTAGCACAGGGATCTGAAGTTAAAGATAATACTAGTAACTTTAAGGAGATACAAGAGAACTGTCTTTGCAGTATTATTTTGCCTGTTTTGGAAGAATAACTTTTGTTCTTGTACATATTTTTTACATTTGGCAAGTAAGTGAAATTCTTTCTCTAAATTTTAATTAGCAGTACTTGGCACTAGCATAAAATATGATTTGGTGAACCTGCTCTGCAATATAGATGACCCAACACGTGGTTAGGTGGTTTGACTTTGGACATAACTATGCAATTTATTGTGTAATTTCCGTACTCTAACAAACAGTTTGCATGAGCATTTTCAAAATTTACAGACAAAACTTGTTGAAAACTTAATTTTCTCAGTTGTTTATCAGATACAATAGACATGGAAAACTTAATTTTATATTTTGGAAATATTTTTAAATCAAATTTTGATGTTCAGGTGTTATTACAGATAAGCAAACCACAACATTTTGGGATATATCATATACTGAGGTCCTCAGTTTTTTAGTGGTTGAATAAATAATTTTTCGCAAGTAACTCAACTTTTTGTTGTTATCGCAAAACTGTCATAACATCTGTAGCACATTATTTTTTCATAAATATAAGATCTGTTGTTTTAATATCCACTGGAAGTAACAAACCAAAAATCATTTCAAATTTTGACCCCATGAGACATGGATGGCCTGCAGTTTTATACTGATGTTACAGTTCACATTCAAGCATTAGCACAACTTTTTTGAATTTTTTCTCAATCGGCTTCATAGAATACCGTAATTTTAGGAATCGATTCGCTAAAAAATCATGTAATGTATAGTGAGTTACAATCAACTGTAGAACACATTTCACCTCAGAAATCCAATTAAAACCATTTAATGCAATCACCTGAACCACATGGATCGCGACTACGTGTGAGATTGGCTCTTCCAATTAGTAGATCAGCCTGGCACGGCAAGGCAACGCCGCACACCGGCTTAACGATGCTTAATTTAGTCTCAATCAGCGGACCCAAGATGTATTTTAGAAGGTTTGACTTTGGCATCGCCTCAAAATCCATCGTTGCTTAAAGTCCCTATTACTCAGCCAGCTACGGCCCAGTTGTAGACATATTGATCTGGCCCGATTACCACTCACCGGAACTCAGCCGACACTGCCTGCACATCGCCAGAATATATAGACATGGGCCCAATTGTAGAAAAATTGATCTGGCCCGATTACCACTCACTGGAACTCAGCCGACACTGCCTGCACATCACCAGAATCCCGCCACATGCGGCCCAGTTTCAAGCCATACCAGTTTTATTTGGGCTGCCAGATCTTTACCTCTTCTATATTAAGTTATTAGGGGCCAGGCAGCAAAAGCTGCCGGGAACCTATTGTTTTCGCCAGTATTCTTCTTAGGAAATCCTACTTCCCATACATGAAAAATCAGCAAACTTTGCACAAAGGTCCAGTCCCATGCCAGATTTAATCAACTCCAAGGACATGTCGATATTCTTCCTGGGGGGTCAATAAGCATTTAAATTTAAAAATTTTGAAAATTCCTTCCAAACCAACCGTACGTGCTACAGTTTTGCAACTTTCACCAAAATGTAGCCCCAATACTAAAGAAACTTTTGTCCACTTAAACTTAGTACAAATTATGAAGTCTATCACGGTTTTTTTTTTCAAAAACTGTAAAACATATAAAACTTTTCTTGCCCCACAATTTTTGCTCAATTGTCACCAGATTTGCTGTACTGAATCTTCAGATCGTCCTCCACAAAAATACCACCCGGCGTTTCGATATTTGAAAAATTGAGCCTTCAGTGCATGAAAATGTTTGACTGTAACATATACCAGCCAATTCTTGATAAATACATTTTCAATCTTCCTGAAAAAAATTTATAATATTTTAGTATCTTGGTCGATGAAGTTTGCCATATATCAGAATTTTTTCTCAAAAACTGAATTTTTGAAGCCATTTTGAATTCTGCTCTCATGGAACAATTGGAGTCAATGCAAGAATGGCATTTTTAAACATTAGATTTTCTCTTATGAAGCAAAACGCTTATTGCTAGAAAAAATCACCAACATTTCTATGCCGTCAAGCTGCAATTTATTATCATCAGATTTTTGTCTTGATAACAGAAATTTTGACATTTTGACAATTTTTGAAACCTTCCTTGACAACCAAATAGTTCAATGAGTTAGGAGTTGGTCCTTGATGTCAGAGGTTGAGAGTTCAAGCCCCATTACGACAGAATGGACATTGTACTGTCAATGATCTTGTTATTTGCCTATTTAGGAACTTATTGTTTTCCTCAATAAGCATTTAAATTTAAAAACTTTGAAAATTCTTACCAAACCAACCATACGTGCTACAGTTTTGCAACTTTCACCAAAATGTAGCCCCAATACTTTAGAAACTTTTGTCAACTTAAACGCACTACAAATTATGAAGTCCATCACTGTTTTTTTTTTTCAAAAACTGTAAAACGCTTGTTGTGTATTAACTATGATGTATTTAAATAACTGATTTATTGACAAATCGTCGCTGCTTTCTTGCTTATTTTAGTCCGAAAATGTGCTAGAAGTTTGAAATGCATGTAAAAGTTACTTGCTAATTAGCTCAGTGAGACAAAGGATACAAGGCTATTTGGTGTCAGAGATTATTAGTTCAAATGTCAACCAATGCAAAATGTACGATGTAATCCCAGCTTTCTTGTCATCCTCCATTTTTTGCCTCTTGTTGCTCAGAATTGCCTAAATTTGCCTGGCCCCGATATCGCTGCAAAGCAGCTTTAATTACAAATAATATTTTCATGATTTTCATAATAGTAACAATAATGTCATTACTGTAATAGTAATGCAAAAACTTTGACTTGAATCTTACAACAGGAAATCAATATTCCTACATACTGTTTTAAGTTTCCTTATCGCAATAATGGCGATAAGTCAATATCTTACATGATAAATGTTCATTGTCTACACAGAAATGTTTCCCAAAATCACTTCATTGCAGAACAGACCTTCCCTTGTATTTTAATCTTGTACTGTATTTGAACTTAAAACTTATTTCTATTACCTGCTACTGGTGAAAAAAGGTTTTTATTCAATTTCTACATTTACCTATGGGATAAGATTTCACTCAGCCGGCCCCCAAGGGCAAATCTAGAAAAGACTCAATTCTCGCATCAGCGGTAGAACTTTTTTCCTCATGGAAAGATCATTGAATAAAATTTTGAGTCTATATACAGAGTAAAATGCACAATAAGGTTTTGTTTTTACATGGTTCTTTCTTCATGCATTTTATTGAAATCCTGAAAACTGCAATACTGAGTATAGTAGTCATAGAAGTAAGTTGCACTGGAAATGACAAGGGTTTGTAGCACATGCCAGGTATTTAAATTAGGTTTCAAAGTAATTTCTTAATTTAATAGTATTCATCGAATGACACCTGACAATGTGACGGTGCGTTCAGGAACCACACGCGAGAACCGAAATTCCAAAAAATCGTGGCCTTTATTGCAAAAATGGGTCAAGACCAGAAGACACAGGAATTGCCAAGCCAAAATCAGAATCCAAAAAGTGAAGTCAAAATAACAGGCAGGGGTCAGAACCAGAGAAGCAGATGTGCAACGGTACATAAACAGTAATCCAAAATCGTAGTCAGAATCCAGAAGGGTAGGTCATACACAGGGCATCAAAAACAGGAATCGTGGTCGTACAGAAAATGAGTCTAAATCCAAACAGGAAAACAAGGACAGCAAGGGCAAGGCAATCTCAAGGTCATACAAAAAATGTCGTAGGAGAACCAATAATCAAAAGGCATACAAGGAGCTCTGCACAAGTGAAAATTGATCAACGTTCTGATGGCGAACAAGGTGCAGTGAAGACTCTAAATAGACAAGAGGGAAGTCACATGCTATGCAGGGACAGGTGAATTGAGTAAGAACTAATTAAAAAGGGAAGCACACATGGGGAGGTCCTTAACCACTAATAATTGGCAATAGCCAAGACATGGACAGGATCCACGCAGACAACCTATGACAGATAAACAGCTCCGGTCAAGATCTATGTGCACAGACAAGGAGTGCAGGATAGAAATTAAGCATGTGCGAGAGATCACGCAGAAACACAGGAAGACACAGGGAAAGTAAAGCAAGAGGCGGAGACTAGAGCAGGGCGAGAGCTGAGATTGCATTAGTAGTAATAAGTAGCGGTGCAACTTTACAAATTAACCCAAGTGCTCGTTAGTTAGTAATATGTACATGGATTAGTTAGGTTAGTAAGCTATGATACAAAATATAAATGTTAGTATTATTAGTAATCAAGGAAAGCAAGGCGAAGGAAGTAAACGAGAATTGAAGCAATAATATGAAACACCAGAAACCACTGAAATCACCCGAAGCATGTAGGCACGCAGACTGGGAAGACGGACTGAACCAAACTGATCGCAAGACAGGGGGGGCAAGCGCAATGAATACAGAAATGGCATGAACAGAAAACCGGGATGTATAATAAGCAAAATGAATAAAGAAAAGACATGGCAAAAGCACAGAATCATGGCAGCAAAAACACAGAACCATAACAGACAAACTAGTGAATTGAATTTTTAATCAAATTTTATTTCAAATGAAATGGACATCAAGAGACAAACCATGCATGCTTTTCTCCCAATTTTTTCCCCTCATAATTTTCTCCCCCAATCCCAATCATTCCCAAACTGAAGCCATCACTTCACATACTGCTGCCACCAGCGGCTCCCTTGCAAGATCCGTTTTTATAAACAGCACCTAGAGAAAAGGCAGGAGAGGGGGAGAGATTTGACTTTGATTTTCAAGTCAAGTTTCAGTTAAACTGTCACATTAACCATTAACAGAACATCATAATAATCCCACAAAATTTAGCAAATTTATAAGATAGTCAGTAAAAATCTAAATCCTTCAGAGACCATACAGACTCAGTTCCACCAAGCAGCTCAAATCAGTTTGTTACACATGAAGTTATTTTTGCGTTTCTATTATCAAGAGTTGTGGATGGTACCAAAATAACAATCCCAACCTGTCCCATTTTTTGGTACCTCGCTGTTGAGGTACCCAGCCCACTGATCCGAAACTAAAAAGTGCAGCAAGAAAGAGTGCAGTTATATGATTGGTGAGGAGAGGCTTGCCACTCTTGCTTGACCGAGTACAGGGTTGATGCTGTTGTTGCCATCAGGTAACAGCCCTACCTATAGAAGAGTGCTCTGCGCAGCAATGCAAACCACATCCAGGTTTTAAGGACTGGTCTATGCAGGTTATGCACCAGGACAGCGTTTCACAGAGATCGTCAGTGGTCAGATACGAACGATTATGTGCTATATTTAGGAAGTTACGAGTTCGTAGCTAAGAGTGTTTCACAGAGATCAGAGACTCACAAACTCGTTAAAATAGACTCGTAAAGCATTTAACAGAGTTTCATACGCCTACAAAAAATCGTATATTTAGGAGAAAAAAATAGAGGACTCAAGAGTTGTCTTATATTTACGAATGTTTATATATACAGGGGATCCAAAAGGATCAATGGCGTTAAGCCATCGGCAGGTACTTTCGAAAGAAAAAGAGTCTGAAGAGAAAATTCAGACAGAGGACAGACCCTATCCCTGAGTTTAATTTTTATTGAAGATTGTAGCAGATACAGGAGTATGGTATATGGCCATTTTTCTCAATATGGGCACTATTAGTGAAATGCAAAGTCCGGGTCCCTTATTTTTAAATAATCCCACAGGGTTAGTTTTTTACCTATTAAACTATAGCTGTGTGTCCTTACTAATTGGAAATAAAGTATCATGGGTGTATTTTCATTCTATCCATCATTTTTGGGGTCAAAATAGTGCATTTTGGGAGTGTCCCAAATCTGGATGATATTTTTGAAACTCTTAATACTCAATGATTTCAATTTCCTTTGGCTGGAAACTGTATGCATACATTAAAAGACACTGTGATATAAATATCCAAAAGCAAAAAAAAAAAAAAATCAAAGGTGGTGGTTTTTCTGAAAAAAAAAATCACTGAAAATAGGGGTGTCCAAAACACCCACTCAACTCCATAACAAAATACCTCTATGATCATTCAAAATTTCACATCCTATGGTGAGTATACTTTTTAAACTCCATCCAATCACTACACAGATGCAAACCCCTGGAGACAGAAGACTTTTTTCAAAATTATCATTTCAAAATTTGCATCCTCATTTTTTAAACTCCACTCCATTACCTTCATTAAAAAAATGGTATTACAAATTTTAAATCATGCTTTTGATAATACGCCAAAACCCTCCAAGGATTGTAGGGCATTTATCAATGCATGAATTCCACTTTTCTGAAAAAACACTCCCTCCATAACCAAAAAGGCTCCCCCTGGAGACAGAAGCTGAAATTACAGTGGCCCTCATTTATCAAACCAAAAAATGGGTGTACGCCAAATTTGAAACCATTTCTCAACAACATGCAGGAAAATCTCACGCCAGGTCTGACCAGTAGTCAAAATGAGCGAACAACATAAACCATCAAAATGAGTAATAAACCATATGCAGCGATGGACGCGTCATGCTCTTGTTGCTCTTATAGTAGTAAAATGAATAAATAGTCTGAATAGATAAATAGGCTAAATTAATAAATGAATGAATAAATAAATAAATAAATAAATAACACACCTGTGTTGAGAAATTAATTAAACTTATTTTTTGAGACAACCTGCTTGTCAGGCCAGGCGACTGACAATTACAATCAATTTGATTAAGCGTAATGCGTGGCTTGGCAGATATGCAGTGTGGTATATCAGATGCTCATCCAGTCAGATGTATACTGAACAACAAAAGAAACGCAAGTTAATTAAAGGCAGACTGGAAAATAAGTTTGCGGCGTAATTATTTTAGAAAATCAAATTTAATACTACCGCGTGTGCACATTTACACTCGTTTCATCAAACTTTTTTTTATTTTGCGGTCAGTTTGACTGAGTAACCATAAGAGTACATTAACTAACTAGCTAACTGCGTTCCTTTTGTTGCTCAGTATATATAGGCCTATGGACACTTTGGCCATGATCACATTTTGACAGTGGCAGATCTTCTATTGTTGTTGGAATTGTCCAACGTGACAGAGAACATCTCCGGGGAAAGTGACGAGTGGCTGCTAAATTTTATGTGTGGTACCCAATAAAATGTCATATTTTAATAAAAACAATGAAGAGTGATCTCTGCAGACTGTATTTTCACAATTACCCTCATGCAGCTAAAATTATTTGGTGGGGACTCCCCACCTATCAGTGATTTTATATTTCCTCCTGGAATGAAGACAGTTGGAGGTTTGAGCCTGATTGGCCTCCCATGTCCGTAAAGTGGGCAGGACTATGCCACCCGAACACATTTTTTAGTGGCGATCTAAAAATCGGACCACTTTTTTAAGTACCAGATTTTATCAATGTAATGCCAGGCTATATAACCTGAAATATCATGGATCTATAAATGTAATTTATAAATCAGCTGTTACACCTACGTGTGGCCAATGTTGAATTTTTTTTTCTTGGCCACACACCAGATCCTAATCTAATTTCAATCAATTTTGTTTGATAAATAAGGGCGAATAGTCATGATTCATTAATGAATTAAAGAAGCGTCTGCTGCACCCGGTTTTCCACCTGGACTTTTTACAAAATGGCAGTATGATTATTTAAACCTTCGGGCTCCCTTTTTGCCACTCTTAAGGAGAGGGTCATTCCAACCAAATCCCTAATTTTCATTAAAATCCCCAGGTGACCCTCTTAGATTTTTTAAATCCATGCTTTTGTTCATATATGCAAAAAACGAACACACAGAAAATTTCAGGCCAAAAGTTACTGCACGTTTGGAAATTATGGCTTTCCGAAAAACCCCCCTCCATAACCCTCAACCTTGATTTTGTTCATTTTCAAATGATCATATTTTTGGATTTGAAAAAAGCTGAAAGTTGAAAATTGCTACCTGAAAAGGGTAATTTTCACACAAGTTTCAGAATCTGCAATCAAAATCAGTGTATCTTGCTTCCTTTTGAAGATATGGGCACCTGAAAAAAAGTTTTTTTTTCGGAGTTAGTGGATCCGGGACATTGCAAGTAACCTGGTGCCCGAAAAATTAATCTGGGATACCCAAAAAATTGCTGTCCAGGTTCAATCTCTACATACAGCTAAATAACTCCTGCAAGCATAGACTTATAAAACTGGGGAAAAAGGAATGGCAGGGTCAAAGACAACTTTCACAAAAAAAAAAAAAAATCACCCCAAAAAGTGCCCGGTTGATTGAGAACAGTTACTCAGGGTAATGAAATTTGCACCACAGAATTATATGTATCTGTCCTTTATATGTACCAAATTTCATTGATGTGAAAAAACTCCTTCATAGTTAGGCAGTGTTTCAAAGAATGAAGCGATGAATGGAAACTAATGGCAATGAGTTGGCAACAAAAGTTGGTGTGTGGTTAAGGCCACAGTATGTGGTGTGATTAACACTGCTTTCTCTACGGGTTTCCCGGTTCGAATCCCACAGCAGGCACTGATGTGATGTCTAACTTAACATGTAAACCTTTGTTCACAGCCTCAGGGATGGAGAAAAAAACGAAAAAAGGAGAACTTAAGTAGGTTAAGAGATAGGACACTTTTTTTTGAACATGCTATATTATCAAAACAGTTATGTTAACAGTCAGTCAAAATTTTTTTTACTCGCGCAACATCTGAAATATTCCTTTTAAAATTTTCCCCCATCATTCTATAACCCCCTTCTCACTCAGGAATCCCCCCAAAAATATTTCAACCCCCTTTTAAAATCATTCTGGAACAAAAAAAAACCCATAAAAAAAGTGGAGGTTTTGTATGGTACTCATGCCACACATTGAAATGGAAGCGGAATGACGTTTTAGGGTTACTAGAGACTGTCGTATCTTAAAGTTACGATGGTTTTCGTAACTTTCTGCTTACGATTTTCTCATTTTACCAGGCTTTGCGTGAAACGCCTCTCGTATCTTAATCTATCGTATCTTTCCGCTTGCCGTTTTTCTTACGATCTCTGTGAAACGCCGCCCAGTTCTACAGCCATAATACCATAAGTGTTTGGATTAATACATAACCAATAATTCATGTAAATGATACGCTAAACCAAAAACCAAAACAAATAAAACAGACATTTTACAATTTACCAAATACCAATGTGGCCAACAAACTGTAGTCAAGTTTTTCTTCCCCCAAATGGATGCCTACACATTAAAGGAGAAGAACCGTTTTTACAGTTTTGACATTATTTGTGGCATAACATACAATCATTTACTCACCCAAATAACTTTCGTGTCACTAGAAGTCCTTCGGAAGATATTTAGATCCAAAGAGAGCGGCGTATATCCGTATAATGGGAGTGAACGGGCCGCCGAGGGCGCAGCCTTCAATGCCGCATTATCTGTCGCGAAACTCATTAGGTTCGTTCGAGATGAACTGCGCCTCCCTGGAAAGTGGACGAGAGCAATCGGCTGCAGTGGGGGGCGGTGACAACAAGCTGCAATCAAGTCGGACAGTTTTCAGCCGCTTTGAGAGAATAGGAAGTCACAGAAATACGGACATCCAATTCACCTTGGGTGTCCCCCCCTAAAAATCCTCACATCCCACTTACCAGAAATATTTGCGCTGCTAAATACTTCTATAATTAAAACAGTGCAGTGTTAATATACAATACACTATATTCAGTTCATGATCTGTGACATGAATCCCAATTAAACGTCACCATCAGCCACACGTTTTCTGTAACCAGACTAAACCAAATCTGACAAACGAAATCAAACTCTCTCCCATTCAACAAAATTAGAGAGTGTAAAACGTCAAATTGTTGAGCCAACCTCTAAACCAATCAGCTGTTAGATCAGGTTAGAGCCAGGCGGTGCAGTCGGTGGAGAGCAACTGCAGCGCCTGGCTCTAAAAACTGCGGCCGCCTCGCTGTCGCGATTTTATCGCCGTCCATTTTTGTAATACGTCAGAGCAAGGCGGGATGAAGTCGGACACAGTACTAACCGGCATGCGTTGTGCGCCGATCGCCGGTGGACGAATCTGCGCAGACCTGGCTCATCTTGAACGAGCCTATGTATTTCATCAGCGACGGTCAGCTGCTTTACGTGCTGGTAAAACATCATGGTTCGTGTTTGCGTTTTTCCAAGTTGTTGCAACAAAATGACCAGCTGGACAACGTTTAGCTTCCATAGGCTACCTTTACGCAATTTGGAATTGCTAAAGCTCTGGCTAGTTGCGCTGAAAATAGACCCGAACACTCCAGTGGAGGCACTGAGGCGTGCGGATCATCGGGTTTGCAGTGCTCACTTCGCTACGGAAGACTTTTTTCCCGCAAGGCCACAAAAAGAGGGCCGGAAAGTGCAACGCCTGAATCTGAGGAAGAATGCCATCCCGATGGCTGCAGCGGACACAATGGAGGTAATGCATTTCTAATGAAGCTTTGTGTAATTATGTTATTGGGCTATGCAGTAACCTGTGCACATGGATCAGCGGTTAGTAGGTCAACAGACGCCAGATGACGATAACAGGCAACCCCGGACTCAAAAGGGGAACATCACTGGCGAATCATAACAAAATATTGGTGAAATGAATGAGTTTCGCGACATATAATGCGGCATTAGAGGCTGCGCTCTCGGTGCCCCATTCACTCCCATTATACGCGGCTCTCTTTGGATCTAAATATCTTCCGAAGGACTTCTAGTGACCCGAAAGTTATATGGGTGAGTAAATGATTGTATTTTATGTCACAAATAATGTCAAAACTGTAAAAACGGTACCTCTCCCTTAAGTTAATTTTTTTGCAAATGTGACTTAAGTACTTCTTGCGATCTAACAGCCACAAAAAATGGGCTACATTCAGTACAGCAAAATAATGTAATTATAGTTAGGTCTATGCACTGGCACTCAGCGACGGTAAATTATTTCCAGCGAGAGCGGCATTTCGGAACTCTTCAGCGAATTAAGGTAATTTCGGTCACAAGTACATACACCTGTTTTTGTTGCACGGTCACCGCAACTTGCTGTAAAAAAATAGACAGCTATCTGGTTGGAAAACGTAAACGGAAGACACCATGCACTTTTTTTTAAAGTTAATTTTTGGGGGATTTTCTCCTTTGTGAGGGTTTGCAGGGTTGGGGAGAAGAATGGGGAGGACATGCAGCAAATGAACCAAGCTGGACTTAACCCGGGTCTCCGCGGGAGGGAGGGAGCCTTTATGGTGCACGCGCTTAGACCAATGTGCCACCAGGGCGCCTCCAACACTAGGTACTTGTCACTGGAATTAACTTTCCTTATATACTTGGTAACACACCAAATTAACATCAAAATTTTCACTAATTTTAAAAAAGATGAATGTTCCTAAAAGATTTTTTTTCAAAGTTATTATTTTACACCATGCCTGGAAGGTTTATTCAAATGAACAGGTGTGGAAATATCAAAATATTTATTTGAAAAAAAATTGGGGGCTTTTTACCCCTCAGCCCTGAAAGAGGCTGTGGGGTATTGTCATCACGTTCGGTGTCCGTCTGGCCGTCCGTCTGTCCACATTTGATTCCGTTCGATAACTGAAAAACACCATCACTGATCAGCACGGTTTCTGGTGAGGACATTGGGGTAGAGTGACTGCACAAGCCTATCATTTTCGTCGCGATCCGAAATCAAATATGGCTGCCAGAGCTGACATCCTCAATTTCCATTCCGTCAAATTACTGAAAAAGGCCATCACCGATCATCATGATTTTTGGTGAGGACAACTGGGTAGAGTTACTACACAAGGCTATCCATTTTGGACGCGATCCAAAGTCAAATGTGGCTGCCAGAGCCGCCACCTTGAATTTGCATTGACATTATCTTGTCCCTGTTCACGAGAACATCCTGTTCCCGCTCATTTACAAGCGGGTCATAATGTCAGTGCATTGAGTTATGTTGGCATTGAAAAAGTTGAGAAACATCCCGGAGGGGTGATCTCGAAAGAAGCCTCCTCCAACGAGAAACTTATGGGATTTATTTTCTTAATACCATGTCTCCTGAAGGTTTGAATGAGGAATTTGACAGAAAACCCTTTCTGTGACTGTCCTTTGCCTTCCTGCCTGGTACTTCTGCAGAATGCATATGTCATTTATTTTTAATACAAAAAATGTCATTACATCTCTTGTTGTATGCTATGTTATGTCTATTTACATTGTATCATTTTTTCTGTGATGAATCTTGAGTGTGTATTATTGAGTGTATTTGTGTCTTAGCCTTAATAGGCTGACAGTGATGTCAGAATGATGCCTTTATATATACCTGACCTGTTTGCAGGTCATGTAAGTTATTTGCCTGATGAAGACCCCGCTGGGTCGAAACGTTGCCTGCTCTTCCAGTCAATAAAGTATTGGGAGCTACAACCCAGTGTACGGGCATTTTATCATTTTTCGTTTTCAAGGTCTAAGAATATGCAATAATTTTAAACATAAACATCATAAGGGTCATAATTAATAACTATATAACTGAAAAAAAACTTTAACTAGAATAATTAAGTGAGAGCCATACTCACACAATCCAATTGTATCAACACACCCCATTTTAGGGTTTACAATGGTCAGTTGATGCAAGTGTTCGGATGTTACCGGTTTTGACACATCCTGGTTTCTTCATTGAATGTTTGAATGAACCCTAGGGAAAATTTCAGCAAATTCCCCTAAGTGTGTCATGGCCAGGAAATTTGTCAAATGTATAGTCGTTTACACACGTGGCCATTGGAAATCTCCATTTCAGAACATATTGTTTTGAACAAACATCTCCCTATCTCGGCAGTATGACATCTATTTCAACAAATACTTTTTTCATTCATTAGGAAAATATATCAGCTACAATGTGCATTGATAAGCACATGCATTGTTGACACTTTGTGGGGCCCCAGAATGGGTGGCTCTCCCAAATACTAAAATATGTTAAAAATATCATTTTTTGTCATAAAGAAAATTGAAACTGCAGGTTTGCCTGGTGGATTCATGAACCCCATAGGGTGGTTTATCAATGCTGAAAATTATTTTGAAATCGGTGGTTTGGGCCAGAAAACGCCTTTAATGGGACTCCACCTTTGATCGGAAATCTGAAAATATGCCAAAGTGATCATGTGTTGTTATAAGCCATTTATTCAACATATAAACATCAACTATAGCAGATTCTTATAAACTGGTTCGGTCTCGAAATGCTCTTTTTAACAATCACAAAATAAATATAATTGAAATGGATAATATCAAGTGTTCTCATCAAAAAACTTGAAGTTCTGACAGCAACTGAATCTTGAAGCCAGCCTTGTAATGCTGGTCACATTTAAAGAGCTTAGGACATGCACTGAGCAAGTTTATGAATATAAAAGGGTACAATTAAAAGAATTCCCATCGTCCGCCTAAAAAAAAAATGTAGAAAATAATTTTTAGCAAAAATCGCAATTTTTTGTTACTTGCAACAAACATTCTGAGCAACACAGAAAAGTGATTCTGGCACTCCCCTGTGTGGTCACGTCATAAGTAGCACACGATGGGCGATTGTGCATCCAACCATGATGGCATCCGAGTCTGATTCCAACAGTTCCTCAGAATTTTCAATTGAATCTGTCCATTTTGATGAAGAAGAGTACTTTTTTATGGAAGATGAGGAAACTCAACATAAAGCTGCTTTCACACAGGACGCGAAACAAATTTTTTCGCACGACAGATTACATTCAAAGTCAATGCAAAGATGCAAATACGTTTCGCGTGTATTTTTTTAAGTGATTTTTTTTTAATAAGTATACCTGAGAGTGTCTACTCTGCCTAAAACATTACTATTTTGTACTTGAGCTGGGTATTAAAAGTAACTTATGGATTCTTTATTGCAGGGGGCGGGTATTTTTTTTTCCAAACAATTTAAGAACAATTAAACTATTAAACTTTGTTAATTTTTATTGAAAACCTTTCAAATAATGTCCCCATATTAATATTATATAAAAAATTATAAATTGATATTAAATACATTTCACATAGTGAATCATTTAAACATTTTGAGGGTTTGAGATGGAAAAACATAAAAATACATCAATTTTATGATAAACTGGAAATATGTTCAAATTGAATAGGTTTTATAAAATAAAATGATGCTTATTATGAATCATTTAAAATTATTTTAAACCAAAGTAGTGCACACGGGCAATGTCACGTCATTGACCCATTCGCGTCTTTGCAGTGACTTTGAATGTAATCTGTTGTGCGAAAAAATTCATTTTGCGTCCGGTGTGAAAGCAGCTTAACACGGGATTCAGAACCATAGAACCATACAGATTCCAGCCTGAGTACTCGAGCAATGAAGACAGCTAATTGTTAGTGTCTCCGCCTGTCCCGTACTGTGCAACGCTTACCAGCCAAATAGCGGAATGATTATTCCGGTGTTCTGACAAATTTTGCTACCTATCAAAATATGCTACCTTGCGGTTCTGCGCTTGCACAAACTTAAAATCTCGGGCTGTTTCCTTGCTCATACCTAAGTATCTTCAAAAATCATAAAAATAGATTTATTTTCAGTGCGCATTTCGACCTGTAAGCGTACATATATTTGCATGTACACGCTGGGTTTTCCTGAAAATGCAGAAATTAGATGATAATGGCATATATGGGTATATATCTTTGAACAAACTTATCAAACCTGTTATAAAATCTGCTTATGTTATAATAAGCTAACAAATAACAAAGTTACTACTGTAAATTGATTCATATTGCAATTTCAAGGCGAAAACAAAGACTTAACGATCGCTTTGCATTACGGTAGCATTTTTTGACAAGGGAGCAAAATTTGACAGAACACAGGCAGTGCAGAGAAACGATTTGGGTTCCGCAAATTATAATAATAATGATATGTAAAAGCATGAATACTCAAAATGTTGGCCGCATATCGTAGGTTTCAGTGACCCGGGCTTGCCTGGGCCAGCAAAGTCGGCACTAGTACATTGCACTTGTTTTGTCCATATTCTCGAGATCTCTGCATCTTTCGGCCAGAGAAACATTCCATGGCCATATGCATGCATTGCACTGCATCCCCACACTACACATCGTTTTCCGTTCGTTCTCTGTGATTTTTGTTGGTCCATTCTTTGAGATATTCTCCGTCCAGACCAGAGTCGTAAACTACGGCTAACCACCTAGACACAATCTATGTACAACTTATGACGTCACGTGGCTGAGCTGGCCTAGCGCAAATGTTCTTGATTGAGGCAAAGGGGGTGTTCCCTCAAGTGGTTAATTTAGCAGATAAAATGTGTTTTTTTTTTTTTTTTTTAAAGGGGACCTATTATGCTACATTTCAAGTTTATATTTTGATCTTGGATTCCCCTAGAGTACTCCTGATCGTTCAAAGTCCAAAAAACGGTCCTTATTTAGCTCATACTGCCGTCCTCAAAAAACCCCATTTGTAGTCCATTGTAGTCTCTGCCTGAAACGCCTCATTTGGGTGGCTCTTCCACTATGGCCCCCCTCTCCCCATGTGCCCACTTTCTTCTGACTGGCCAGCTCTGTGGAGGTGTGGAACTGGTTGGAACTGGTGTGGAAGGTGTGGAAGGTGTGGAACTGGGAGGTCCGCCTCCCTAGTGTGAAACTTGAGACGCGTCTGCCATCTGAGCTAAGGAATCGACGGGGAAGTGCCGCAATCAAATGCTGTACATGTGTATAGATCTAATGAAATTAACTTGTTCTCATAAATTCAGCGGCGAAAGTGAAGGACGCAGTGTGAAAGTCTGGCATCTCAAGCTCGAATTTGTTATCTACCTACGGCTTCTATGGTGAGAACACCAGTATTTCCACTCTATAGCTAAGATTGAGGGAAAGCTAGAATCCACCCCATACAGACACATTTGTAGAACGGGTCAACATACCCAAGTGTAGACCGGAGACCGTAGAAATCCGGTGGGTCTGAATTTAGAGGGGAACATGGACAGTGAGGACTAGCAAAAAGTGAACCAACAACTTACGGACTGCTTAGGTGTATATAAGGACCTGCTGGTTTGTGTGCATAACTGTGGTGTGGCGTTAGTGTGGAGTAACGAACAGCTTCTGCGCTGGTATATAGTGGAGGGGCGAAAGCTCCAGGCTAAATGGCCTTTTTGGAAACTGTCCGTGGTAATGGTTTACTTATTGTGTCGGTTTACTTATTGTGCCGCTTTCACACTGGACGCAAAACAAATTTTTCGCGCAACAGATTACATTCAAAGTCAATGCAAAGACGCGAATATACACGTTATGGGCGCCTTAAGCCTCTTTCACACCGGACGCGAAATGAATTTTTCGCGCGACAGTCGCTTGTAAAATTTGTTTCTTTACTGCTGAGCCTTCACTCGCACAGCACTGGACGGTCTGCACAGGCGAACATTGTTAGCGAATGCTCTCTCCAGCCCGCTCTCAAAGTTTAGTTTCAGTCGAAGACCGTTATTCGACCATTGTTTTTACCCAGCCCAAAAACACATCTATACTTAACACCAACAGTATCTAATTGCTTGTGCTTAAAACATATAATGTGACCTTATTTTTCTCAAGCCGGAGGAATGTATGGTTGTAGGATACCAACCTCACGCAACGTTGTTGTATTGAGTAAGTGGGAGTGTTGTTGGTCACACTAATGCTGCATTTGATTTGGCTCGGAAGTTGGAAGTTGGGGCTGGGAATAACGTCATCCCCGAGCTGACTGCATTCTATTAAGCAAGTCGGAAAACTGACTTGGGGTCTGTTGGGTGTCCTCTGGTTAGGACAGCCTTAATTAACTATAGTTAGCAATACTGGTTGATAACAATGCAGTACTCGGTATTTTTCAGGTGCAAATACCGCAGCAACAAGTCTACCAATAAACTCTATTCAGTACTGAGTGAATGGCTGACTTAATGAAACACAATTAACACATAATTGCTAATATACAGTTTGTTATTAAAGCTTTCGCTTACTGTTGATTTACGGTGCATCCGTCTTGAACTCGGTGCTCAGAAGTCCAGCGCACTGTGATGACGGGAGCCGCTCTGTTCAGTGGCTGTGTCGCTGTGTTGAAAATCGCCACTTTGGGTATTTCTGCTTGGACCTTCTTGGGTTCATAAATTGTGATTTCTGTGCTTCTGTCGTGGCAAAAATCATTCTAATTGCTATTTAAGGTGTAATAGGGCAACCGGTAGGGGTGAAAATGCAGGAAAAACTGTGTGATGGCTGCAGGACGATTGCACTGCTGGAAAGAGATTTCAAGGGTGAGTTTGTCTGCCACCAGTGCCAACTTGTTTCGCATTTGGAGAGCAAGATTCTTGGTGCGGGCTGTCCTGATTGAAGCTGACAGGGCTATGTGCACAAGCGTCTTTCTAAAGCAGAAAGAAAAAAAAAAGCAAAGTGAGTGGCTTGAAGCAGCAGGCTGTCGGGAAATGGGAAACAGGAGGGGAGGTGCAAAAGTAATAGTCTGAATGTTTTTAAAATTTAAAGCTAGAAGCATAAAAAAAAAATTCTCGGAATTTGAGGCTGCTTTTATTCATTCATTAATGGATAATGTTAAACATTAGCCTGTTTAATGTCACCCGTTTCACACCAACACATCATTTTAAGTTGTCTCATTAATATCATAATTGCCCCTGCATCATCCTATTTGCAGTCATCAAATTTGAAAAAAGCATGCATTTTTAATTAACAATTTCATTCACTAGTTAAAGCCAAAAATATGTATCACTATCGTGTTTTCAATTTTGGGAGGGTGAATGGACTTCGCTGAACAATCCTCTTTATTTGCATTTTTCATAATGTGCCAACTTCTTCTTGGAATCAGAGTTGTATAAACAAATGAGCTATATATGTGCAAACCGTGGAAATGATGAAACAATGTGTATGTGTTCCAACTGGCAGTGGGAATTGTAAATCTCTGTGGTTTATTGACAATCTTTCCCTCTTTTGTATAAAACATTCTAGAAATGGAAGATTTTTCTTCCGTCCTTTTGTGTAGCTTAATCAGACTAAGCGCAGGAGAAATGTCCGTGCAATTTGGCCATCCAACACTATCTAGATTGCAGAGGTGCCCTTCCCTGCAGGGTCATTCCATGTCAAATGTCCGAATTTCAGAGAAACTTCCCACTTGACCATCTCAGATTTGGCTGAAAAAAATTCCAGTGGGTGCATACACCTCCTAACAGGAGAAATCCAAAATTTTAGCTCTCAACTCCTAATAGTTTTGTCATGAAAAAATGTTTTGCAACCGAGTTCTGGCCCTTTTTGAACAACGATTCTGAGGAGCCACTTTTGCATGGCTATATCTAGAAAAGTATTTCAGCTAAGTCCTTCAAATTTTCAGGAGTGAAAATCTGCTACTCTAACTTGAGGAATATGGACTTATAAAGGTGTCCCTTTATTTTATCATATACACTGAACAAAAATATAAACGCCCCATGTCAAATATTGATGCCACATGGAGTTAACAACTCTAAGTGAGCATATGCTGACTTGTATGATAGGGATATTTCTCTTGATTTGTGTACCATTTTTGATCCATCTCTCTGTCAGTGAGCATTTGCTCAGTGATGCAGTGATTTCACTCAGTACATGGGTGTGGCATTTCCAGACGGTGATCAGACAGAATGAGCAGTACCCAGACACTCCTTATACTGGGGACAATAAAAGCCCACCCCAAAAAGTCAAATTTTGTCAAAAGTCATCATGCCTCAGATGTCTCAGGTCATGCGGGACCGTGCCATTGGCATGCTGGATGCAGGGATGTCCACCAGAGCGGTGGCTGTGCAGCTGAATGTTAACTATTGGACGATAGGCCGTTTGAGAGTTTGTTTCCGACAGACGGGCAGTACTGCAAATCGACCTCATCCACGTTGGCCACGTGTGACCACACCAGCACAAGATCGCTACGTCCGGCTCGTCCACCTGCGGGATCGGCTCAGATCAGCGACACGCGCAGCGAATGAGATCGTTGGTCTGCACAACAGACGCATCACGCCACAGACAGTCTGTAACCGCCTGCGAGAAGCCAACTTGCACGCTCGGCGTCCTCACCGTGGTCTGGATCTCACCGCTGTCCAGCGTCGGAACCGACTGACATGGGCAAACACACACGTTCGATGGCCCTTGGCACGCTGGAGAAGAGTGCTATTCACAGACGAATACTGGTTCCAGTTTTTTGTTAATAAAAACTCAAAAATTTGACATGGGGCATTTATATTTTTGTTCAGTGTATTTCTGGGTGCTTAAATTTGCTCAAAAATTTTACTCTGCGCTCTGCGGTGGCATATTTGAAGGACTGTAAAAAGCCTAATTTCAAAGACAGGGATTTGGTATTGCACATACAGCTTCCCATGTATGTTGTGTATTTTGTATTCTAATTCTGACCCTCTCTTTTGAATAATCTAGATAATATTAAGGCGTGAAAATGAAAAAAATAAAATTTGTGCTATTTTTAACATTTCAGATTAGATGCCTGTTATTAACACATCCAAAAACTGTGATGGTGTTCTGCTTTATTTTCTCAAAATATTTTATTTTTTTGAAAATGTGGTATTTTTGTGGACACAGCATTTAATGGCATCAAAGGCATATTCAAACATTATTTTATAAAATGCACATAGTGATAGAAAGCTTGAACTCAACAAAATGCTTTATTTTTATTAAGGTTTCTAGCATTCATAGCAATGGTAATTAACTGTGCAAGTGAAATTGAGTCAAAAACTGAGCGCATAAAGATGGTCATTCATGCAGCCAGTGAGTTCTTAGGAGTTAGTGAAGTTAAAGGGATAGTTCACTCTTTTTAAAGTGGGGTTGTATGAGCTACAAATTGCCACCGCATAAGATGCAGGAGAAAGCTCCCTGCCCTCCCCCCAGTTAGCCGCACCAGCACATAGTGCTGGGCGGAGATTTAGGCGATACACTGTTGTGAATAGTCCCAAAGTAACATAGTATTTTCTTGGCCTAAAAGAGGTCCTACCTGAAAATAATACACCATTTTAATTGTACGCTATATTACAAAAATTTACAGCGCTTCAGCTGCTCGGAAAAAAACACAGTTGCTCTTGAACTAACCAACTTACGTATTCCATCGGAGTAAACTGCACGTTGTAGCGAGCATCTGTTTGGGTCAGACTCTTAGGGCGTATTCGAATCCCCGTTCTTTGCGACACTCGGGTTGACTCGACGCGAGAACGAAGTTCCGACCAGCCGAGAATCAACATGAGAACGCGTTCTTGTCACTCCCCACTTTTTGGAGAGTGGGAGGAGTGTTGTCAAGATCAAAGATGGCGGGCGCGGGAGATACGTATGTGAAATAATCATCAATTTCACTGATTAATCTTGTTAATAGCCCTCTATTCACGAGAATGAGTAGTTTCAGTGGCAATTAATTATGTGTAGAAGCATGAAGTGACTTTCAGGCCCGGTTACTACGGTTGATCTTGCTGAAATTTTGTAAAAACCATCGGTATCGCAATAATTCAATTCAATTCAATTTTATTCTGCATCATATGCAGCCCCATGAGCTCGCCTGCAGTGGAGACTGGAGAACACCCAAACTCGCTCTTCCGTGTTCAGAATGAAAAACCCCGCACCTCGCACTCGTGTTGGGGATTCAAATACGCCCTTAGTGGTTTGTGGCAGAGACAGCATATCAATAACCTGGTAATACCAGACTCTGTTACTTTGCTTTGCTTCGTCCACAGAGTCTGTCGTGATTGAGAAGTGTTTACTTCCTGGTGGGTGGGCGCTTGTCTGAAGTTTAAAATCATTGGTGTACCCGTAAACCAATCACTATATTGAGTTGATGTATGGCGTTCCAGATTATATGGAGGCTATTAATAGAATGATAAAGGAAAAGTGGCAAAAATCATGGGACAGTGAGGGGAAAGGAAGATTTTATTTTGCGCATCGGGGGGCTGTAACAAGGGAAGCGGGTCCTGTATGTGATAAAAGAAAAGATGCAGTTATTGTAACGAGGCTGAGACTTGGGCACTGTGGGTTAAGGAGTGGGCTGGCTCTAATCGGCAAACACTCTGATGGGAAATGTGAGTGTGGTTCTACTGAGTATGTGCAGCATGTTCTTCTGCAATGGGAAATTCATTCCCACCATAGGAGGGAATTATTCAGAGACTTAGGTGCAGCGGGAGTTTCTGTCTTCAATGCGCGTAGCTTATTGAATCTGGACAGTTCTGCTAAAATAAAAAGTTTGTTGGCGTATCTACATCGAACTGGTCTCCATAAAAGAATTTATGAGTACGTAATTACGATCCAGAACTGAACAGCAGATGGCAGCAATGTGCTTTTGTCGCACCAAGTTTGTCGAACTCAAAGAAGAAAAGAAGAAGAAGAAGAAACCAATCACTAACGTTTGTCGATGACGTATGTTATGCGCCAGCTCAACCCGCCTGCTCTGGCTCAGCCGTCTTGTACTTCCGCTGTAAACACAGTCCTTTATACTAGGAATGCAACGAAATCCCAGTTGTAATGTTTCTCAACGACTTTTGTAGATTATGTCACGTAAACCTACGTATCCACGGCGTACTTGCTGGTTCAAAACTAATATTTGACAGTAAAGACGTAGAAGGAAATGTAGGCAGCCAACTCTCAAAGTTAGGATTAGTTCTGGTAAACACAACTCTTCAATCATTTCGAGTCTGTCGCAAATGCAGCAATTTAATTGCAAGGTTACAGCGTGACATGAAAATATTTAACGATTGGAAGAAAAAAAGGAGACGCTGGCCTGTGAAGAGGGTGCGAGTTCGTGCTCGACAGATAAAAGAGACCGAGATACACCTAAAACACCAAGGACCGTTAAACAGCCGAGAAAGTCCGTGGACTTGCCATCACAGAGCAGTGTGACCGAGGTTGGTAAAACAATACAGTAATGATTTTATAGACGATAGTTCTGCTTTAGGACACGTCTAATTTTACTTAGTGGCATACCTATTTAAAATCAGTACGTGTGTTTTCTCACTTTTCTTTCTTCGAAGATGAAATCAATGTGTCTCTTTAATATCAGTTGTTAGTGCGTAATGTACTCATCTTGCTAATGAGACATGTAGGCTGCATTAAGTCTGCGGGAAACAAAGACAGGTGTAGTTATTCACCTCCGCCAAGGAGGTGTGTTTTTGCCGGCGTTTATCTGTTTGTCTGTTAGCGGGATATGTCAAAAACGGCCGCATAGATTTTAACCAAACTTTGCAGGATCTTAGAGTAGCACAAGAGGAACAAGTGATTAAATTTTGGAATATCTTGGCCAAGGTACAGCTGAGATATAGGCCAAACTTCAAATCCAGCTATGCTGGCAGAGATTTGAAGTCTTTCCAATGGGCCGGATTTCCAATCGGCGTGCTTTTGGGTTTTGCTGTCACCTGGCGGTTGAATGCAACAACACCCTACATCAGCCAACGAAAATTAATGCATTGAGTTAACATAACATAACATGACATGAGTGGCGAGAACAGGCCGTTCAGCCCGACTAGGCTCGCCAGTTTCTTTTGACTATTGTGAATATATCACTTCAGATACTCAAAGACTCAATGGTATCTAGCTTTAAGTCAAGCCTGCTCTTGAAAATTCCTAAGGTTTCTGCCTCAACAATATGGTCAGGCAAGCTGTTCCTCATTGAAATTACTCTTTGGGTGAAGAAATATTTCCGAATATCAGTGCTAAATTTACCTTTGGTCAGCTTCCATTTGTGACCCCGAGTTCTACTAACAACACTTGGTTGAAGGAATCCTACATAATTCACTTTGTTAATCCCTTTAACATATTAAAAGACCTCAATCAGATCACCCCTGAGTCTCCTTTTCCTAAGACTAAAGAGATTAAGGATCTTCAGCCTGTTCTCATAGCTTTCATCTTTTATACCAGGAATCTGCTTAGTTGCTTTTCTCTGAACTTTTTCTAGAGCCTCTATATCTTTCTTAAAGTATGGTCCCCAGAACTGTACACAATACTCCAAATGTGGTCTGACAAATGTGTTGTACAAGAGAAGCATCACCTCCTTGGATTTGTACTCAATACTTTTGGCAATGTATCCCAGCATCTGATTGGCTTTTTTAACTGCTATAGCACAATGGCTAGAGCCTGTGAGGGTTTGGTCAACAATCACTCCCAGATCTTTTTTGTGTGGAGCACATTCCAGTTTAAAACCTCCCATGAAGTAATCCTGTCTAATGTTTTTATTACCTACATGTACAACTTTACATTTCGCTACATTAAATTTCATTTGCCACATTTCTGCCCAATTCTGGATTCTATCCAAATCATCCTGAATCACTTTATTAGAGTCTAAACTATTTGCCCAACCTCCCAATTTAGTATCATCTGCAAATTTAACAAATTTTCCCTCAATATTCCTATCAAGGAATTGCCTGGCCTTGGCGTGGCGGAGCTGCTGCGCTCTCTGAGCGCTCGTTTTCCATTTATTGCGTTTCGGTGAAACAGAGGCAGAGGGGAAGGTACTTGAAGCACAAGCTGCTTGTTGAGACCACAGTTCGGAGACTCATCAACATTCATTTTCAGCATAGACTATGACACAGCTCAGGTGTATCAGGCTAGTTAGTGACATGGTGTGTAGGCCTGTTTGTTTTTACAAAAACATTTTCTTCTAAGATTTGTGTTTATTGGTGTTTTTAGGTCATCAGTTAGGAAATCCAGTACAAACGGCACCTTCGTCAATCTGATGTTGTGTATCTGAGTCCGTCGCCATTGTTGATTTTGGAGACTACAATTTCAAACTCGGAGCAGCATCTACGTCATGGCTCTCGGCCACGCCTTCTGTTCGTTGGTTGGTCCAGCTGTTTTTTCTGCCGAGGTAAACGAGGCAGAGCTCATTGTGATCAGACTAGCCTCGCGTAACCAGGCTCTTCATACAGTGGAGAAGAGCCTAGTTTCCGTTCACTCTGAATTTTGTCTGGATTCTGGTTCCGGTCTAGAGAGCGGATCCGGAATTCACCAAATTCACCAAAGTAAAAGTGTTCACCAAAATAAAAATTTACATTCTGGCGCACCATCGATTTCCGTCTCCGGTTTTGAAACATTTTATTCATTTAAACATGGACGTACAAAAGTCTGTTTTAGAAGAGGTTCTTCAAGAAACTTGTCAGGGATACATAAAATAACCTCTTTAAAGCTGCTACAGAAGCTTTGTCTTACGAACTTAATCAATTAATTTTGACAGAAAGGCACATCCATCGAATTCTGGATCCTGTCTCTCTTGCCCTGGTTGCGGTTGCGTACCAAAACAGCCACTAGACTAGATCAGATGGAGTGGTGAAGCGAAATGAAATTGAGCGGAAGTACGTAGACTGGCAGAGTCAGGCTAGAATTTCAATGGCATAGAATGACATCTCAAATTTAAAAAAAAAAAAAAAAAAAAAGAATCCCTATAATAACCAGCACAGCAGATAAACAGTATGTGGCTGCGTAGGCCCTGTGTGATATCAGTTTGTGCTGCAATATTACATTAGACTTTTTCACAGGCGCTTCACTCTCTTACCTGATGCATGGGTACAGAAGTGTACTTCAGCGTGCACCGTTGAGATTTCCCTGGAGGTGGACTCACGAAATCCTCTTTGGAAAAATGAAGACTGCAAACACGGAGCTGTTTTAGGGCTCCGGGTGGCGTACAAATATCCATGTTGAGCGCAGCTAGCCACAACTGCCGAAGTCCAATATCCCGCAAAGGAATGCGGTGGAAGCTGTAAGTGCACCAGGATCTATCTTCGCTTTCACATCCAGGAAGGCAACACACACGGGCCATTTTCGAAATGTTTGCACAAGTTTAACGACCGTCCGACCTCGCAACCGCAGTTACTGTGATCCAAACAGCTGATCGCTACAGTGCGCAGTTTACTCTGATGGAATACGTCAGTTGGTTAGTTCAAGGGCAAATGTGTTTTTTTTCGAGCAGTTGAAGTGCTGTAAATTTTTGTAATATAGTGTACAATTAAAGTGGTGTATTATTTTCAGGTAGGACCTCTTTTAGCCCACGAAAATACCCTTTTACTTTGGGACCTTTCACAACAGTGTATCGCGTAAATCTCTGCCCAGTATGGCAAGCCATTTTAACATTTAATAGCTAGACTGGATATGTGTTGCAGATATCCGCAATTCAATTATTCCTGGTCAAAAAGAGCATTTCAGATATCTACAATGACATTCTTCCTATCGACAATTGTCATTTCAGATATCCACGTCATTCTTCCTAGGACAAATGACGTCACTTTTACCATTCATGTGAATGGGGTTTCTTGCTACAGATGTCTATATTTCAGTTGCAGACATCCGCAATGTGAATTACGGGTATCTGCCACCGAATTACGACTAGTTGTAACTCCAGTTTGAGATATCTACAATTGAGTTTTGACTAGTCGAAATTCCAGTTCAAGATATCTTTAATTGCCCTCAATTCAAGATATCTACATTGTCCTTTTAGATATCTCAAACTGGAGTTACAACTAGTCGTAATTCAGTGGCAGATATCTGTAATCCACGTTGCGGATGTCTGCAACTGCAATGTAGATATCTGTAATGAGCATAGTGTTAGCCAGAATGGAATCTCAGAGTGTCTCACCCCAGTGACCAGGCCAACCTGGCCAAGAGGAAACCACCTACGGTAGGGGTTCATCCCATCGAACCAGCTTGTTGCAAACAAAAGAATCTAGAGATGTCTCCCCCCACCCCACCCCCCATAGATGTTCACAGACAGTAAAAGGCACATCTACATACAATATTTAAAGAGTGCGCAAGGTTTGATGTAAATACCTTAAACGGTTTCCGAGTTACAGCCCAGAAACAGTGGGAATGCAGACGGGAAACCGTACAAAAAAAATGTCTCCCCTATATAGAGACATAATAACTGAAGGGTATTTCTTGCCATTGTCACAGAAGATAAAGTCAAAGACACCACTTCAATTCAAAACACCACATCTAATTATACAACAAACTCATCTTAAATATACAGCTGTACTTGCATCCAAACATGAGTGCATTAGTGTATTTGGTTCACTAAAGGGAACTGTAAATAAAAGAAAACCATGGCATTATTGAAACCTCAAACCTAAATGAATTCAGTGCTGTACTATATCGCTGGGAAAACCTGAAGTGATCTTAGACGATACGCATGCGCCGAGTGCGGACAGTCTTGATTTGAAGTTTTGAACTATACCGATGAATACTGGGAACAGCCTAAGGACGTCTTAAATGCCGAATGCCTTAGACTCAATACAAACCTGAAGACAGTACTTTTATTTATTACAATCGGTGATGCCACAACTTTATTTAGCTTGTTTAGAACAGAAATTCTGACCGAAGCGATTTCCCTCAACTCGAGTGCCAAGCTTGGCCAGTACGTCCGTGAGTCTCCAGCTCAGCGCGAAACAGTATCCGGGGCGATCTCTCAGTTAAGAATATAGCCCGGCCTGCAAAACGTTTTTTCCCCACTCCGGTTCTGAGCTCAAATATAACATGCAATATATGACCAATCACTTCTCATGTCAGAACCGCACACATAAAAACTTAAAGTAACGAAGCTAGCATTGGGGAGCCTTTTGGCATGCATTAACACTTGGAATGACGAAACGTGCACTCGGAAGCCTTTATGATGTGTGGATGGTATCGCACGAGTTTCGTAGCTCGCCTCGCGATTTCAGAACACAATCAACATGATTAAAATAACTTGCAGGGAATCGCCATCTACGTGATCAAGAGACAAACAGTTTCGACGTGGCAGAACTGTTAGCTTTTACACGTAGTTCATATCAGCTGCAGTAGATGGAACATCATCTCACCTAAAGATTGTCATTTCAAATTAATTATTAATGGGAATATTCACCCTATTCTACCACTTGCATGAAACATGTCTCCATTAGAATTGTATTTTATGTCCTGTGGGCTCAGATTTCAAGAGAGAACCAATAAGGAAATGATATGGGTCTTGCGCCACAAGTGGATCAGCTGGGGATGAAATCTGGCGACTATTGAACTTCTGAGTGCGGAAATCCGGGGACATGATTCTAAAATAAGCAAGTAGACATGGTCAACAACATCCCTCGCCAAAATGCCTTCTTTAAAGATACTATGAACAGAGGCTCTCAAAAATGCCACAAGGGCAATAACTGTGGGAAAAATAATAGTGTGCTTCTTATTTTTGAACTCCATCAGGGTCTTTATGGTGTTAGGATAACCAAATTTGGTGTGTAGCTTATCTCAAATAGTTTCTGAGAAAAGCTGTCCCCTTTAGAGATACCATGGACAGAGCCCAAAAATACAGATCGAGGGCAATAACTGCGGGAAAAATAATCGTGCGCATCTCATTTTCGAACTCCATCAAGGCCTTTATGGTCTGAAGCTACACACCAAATTTGGTTGTCCTATCTCTAATAGTTTCTGAGGAAAGCTGTCCCCTTTATCTCGGACAGACGGACGGACGGACGGACGGACGGAGCTCAAACCTATATCCCCTTCACACTTCGTGGCGGGGGAATAATACGCGGAGCCACGATTGCCGCAGTGTACATGTATTTCTTTCGGGCTACATTTACTCAAATGCCCGATTTCTGATAAATAAGTTTTAATTGCCGACACGCACCGATACGAATAAAAACTACTTGAAGGGGCTTCGAAAGAGGTATTGAATCTAACAAATCAGTACAAGGCAGAGCGTTTTGAAACACATAACAGTGAACAAAATGCTCTTGGACATCTACGTTATCAATATAAGGGCTTATCTAACTCAAAAACGACTCTTGTACAAGTGGACAATGCCCAGTTGCGCACACATGCTACGAGACTTGGCTATGGCGCCAATGTGTGGGGCACAGACGAGACAGAAGTGTGCGGATTGGTCATATGTTAATGAGTTTATATTTGAGCCCAATTTCGCGCACGGCCTGCCACACTTCAGTTCACTCAAGAATTAAAGTCAAGTCGACTACGCAGATTTTCGGGACAACCATTGTTATCTGTACAAATGCTCACCTGTCTCACATATTTAATTTAATTTAATTTAATGCTGGAAACGGCCGGACCCGTCTCAAATCAGACTTGCCCGTCTCAGCGTCTCAGGTAAACATTGCCCGTCTCAAAGACTGGGAGACGGGCGGCTGGCTATACTATGGTAATGAGAAACCTCATTCACATGAATGGCAAAAGTGACATCATTTGTCCTAGGAAGAATGACGTTGTGGATATCTGAAATGACAATTGTGGATAGGAAGAATGTAATTGTAGATATCTGAAATTCTCTTTTTGACTAGGAAGAATTGAATTGAGGATATCTGCAACACACATCCAGTCTAGCTATTAAATGTTAAAACGGCTTGCCATACGCCCAGCACTATACGCTGGTGCGGCTAACTGGGGGAGAGCAGGGAGCTTTCTTCTGCATCTAATGTATGTAGTGGCAATTTGTAATGCATACAACCTCACTTCAAAAAAAGTGAACAATCCCTTTAAGGGAGAGGAAATCCAGGGAATGTTAGAAAAAGGGTTTGGAGGGAGTCGAGCACTTAACACTTAAGCATGTATAGCACTTCAAGATGGGTAGATTGGGAGAGGGATTGATATTGTTTTGCACCTGTCCGTCCGTCTGTCTGTCTGCAGCAGCAAAAAAACTTTAACCTTGGCCGTAACTTTTGATTGGTCAGAGATAGGCCTTTAATACTTGACGTGTATCCCTTGTCACGAGACCTTTCGGATGAGGTCGTAATTTTTGACCTTGTGACCTTAGCGTAGGACGCATTTTCCAAAAACCGTAACCTTGGCCATAACTTTTGATTGGTCAGAGATAGACCTTTGATACTTGACATGTGTATCCCTTGTCACGAGACCTTTCAGATGAGGTCATCATTTTTGACCTTTTGACCTTAGCGTAGGACGCATTTTCCAAAAACTAACCTTGGCCATAACTTTTGATTGGTCAGAGATAGGCCTTTGATACTTGACATGTGTATCCCTTGTCACGAGGCCTTTCAGATGAGGTCATCATTTTTGACCTTGATGTTGGCGTAGGACCTTGACCTCGAGTGCTCACAGCCCACTTGATTTACGTGACCTTGCCATTATTCTCAAGGTCATTACAACCATTCGACCACTTGCAAATACCTTGTCAACATGATATCTCAAGAACGGTTTGACCAATTCCATTCATCTTTGGTGTCAAGGTGTATTAGGGGTGGGGGACATAGTATTCAGTTCCATCCGTCCGGCCATCCGTCCATCCCGTCCTGTTTGTTGTGAACGTGATATCTCAAGAACGGTTTAACCGATTCCATTCATCTTTGGTCTCAAGGTCTATTAGGGGCGGGGGACTTAGTATTCAGCTCCGTCCGTGCGGCCGTCATGTCTTGTTTGTTGTGAACGCGATATCTCAAGAACGATTTGACCGATTCCATTCATCTTTGGTGTCAAGGTGTATTAGGAGGTGCTCACAGCCCACTCGATTTACGTGACCTTGGCATTATTTTCAAGGTCATTACAACCATTTTACCACTAACAAATACCTTGTCAACATGATATCTCAAGAACGGTTTGACCGATTCCATTCATCTTTGGGGTCAAGGTGTATTAGGGCTGGGGGACATAGTATTCAGCTCCATCAGTCCATCCGTCCGGCTGTCCGTCCGTCACGTCCCGTTTGTTGTGAACGCAAAATCTCAAGAACGCTTTGACCGATTTTATTCATCTTTGGCTTCAATGTATATTTGTGTGATACGCCGACCCCAATCGATTTCCGTCACCTGGCGGGGGACATGGCCACGTTTAGTGGCAACACTTGTTAATTAAGCTGTTAAAGCTTTCAACTACTAATGGTCTTTCTTGGCTTGAACCCCGGAATTGCTGCTTGCGGCTATATTTATTATTATTTCTTTTCTTCTTCAGAAATGTTTTCGCAAATTCCTGTGAGATGGTATATGGTAGAGACCTGAAATTTTGCACATTGGTTGGAAGTTGTGTACAAATGCTGTCCAAGCCATTTTTAACTCAATCGGCCTGATAGGGGCGCTATAATTCAAGAAAAACTGTTTTTCACTTTAAAGGTCATAACTCCTACGCTGTTTGTCCGATTTACACTATACTTGGTACAGACATTCCTTGGTCCAAATTCTACAACTTTCCCATAAGGACCCCTAAGCTACGCCATATTGGATTTTCCGCTATTTTGAATTTTTTGAAAAACACATTTTTGAGATCTCCTCCTAGGCCGTAGGTCCGATTCCTTCAAAATTCGCTTTGGATCATCATTGGACCAAGCTTATCAAAAGGTGCATAAGGCTTGTTGAAATCTAATTTTATTTCCAAGATATTGACCAATGAACTTCAGCAGGGGCGTGGCTTGGCACATAAATGGACAAAAGTCAACAACCTTTGGGCCAATCATCACAGAACTCGCAGGACATGTCCATGTAAGTACCAGGAACATACATTGACAGATTTATGCAAATCGGCCCATAGGGGGCGCTATAAATGCAAAAAATGGGCATGGCATGAAACAAATCAGACCATAAATCAGCAATTGTTTGTCCTATAGCCATGAAACTCACAGGATATATTTATATAAGTACCTGAAACATACCCTGAAAATTTCATTCAAATTGACCGACAAAGCAGCGAGGTATAACACAAATCAGACTATAAATCATAAATAGTTTTCCCAATCATTACAAAACTCACAGGATATGTCCACATAAGAACCTGAAACATAGCCTGAAAGTTTCAATCAAATCGACCAGTAGGGGGAGCCACAAATGCACAAAATGGCTTAACATAACACAAATCAGACCATTTGACCACTTACAAATACCTTGTCAACATGATATCTCAAGAATGGTTTGACTGATTCCATTCATCTTTGGTGTCAAGGTGTATGAGGGGGGTCCTCACAGCCCACTCGATTTACATGACCTTGGCATTATTCTCAATGTCATTACGACCATTTGACCACTTACAAATACCTTGTCAACATGATATCTCAAGAACGGTTTGACCGATTCCATTCAGCTTTGGTGTCAAGGTGTATTTGGGGCGGGGGGCATCGTATTCAAGTCCGTCACGTCCCGTTTGTTGTGAACGCGATATCTCAAGAACGGTTTGACCGATTCCATTCATCTTTGGTGTCAAGGTGTATTAGAGGGGTGCTCATAGCCCACTCGATTTACGTGACCTTGCCATTGTTCTCAAGGTCATTACAACCATTTGACCACTTACAAATACCTTGTCAACATGATATCTCAAGAGCGGTTTGACCGATTCCATTCAGCTTTGGTGTCAATGTGTATTAGGGGCGGGGGACATAGTATTCAGCTCCATCCGTCCAGCCATCTGTCCGTCCCATTTGTTGTGAACGCGATATCTCAAGAACGGTGTGACCGATTTCATTCATATTTGGTGTCAAGATGTATTAGGGCGGGGGGTCTTCGTATTCAGCTCCGCCAGTCCATCTGTCCGGCCGTCCGTCCGTCACGTCCCGTTTGTTGTGAACGCAAAATCTAAAGAACTCTTTGACCGATTTTTTTCATCTTTGGCTTCAATGTGTATTTGTGTGATACGCCGACCCCAGTCGATTTCCATCACCTGGCGGGGGACATGGCCACGTCTAGTGGCAACACTTGCTAATTAAGCTGTTAAAGTTTTCAACTACTCATGGTCTTTCTTGGCTTGAACCCCGGAATTGCTGCTTGCGGCTATATTTATCGTTGTTATTGTATTTTTATTATTAATACATGCTACTACTTGGGCTGAAACGATTCCTCGAATAAATCGAATAATTCGATTACTAAAATGCTTTGAGGCAAATTATATGCTTCGAGGCTTCGTTTAAATCCGGAACACAACACTTATTAAGATGGACGCTTAATTCTGTGGCACAGTACCTTTGTTTCCGCTGTACTGTATTGATGTGCATATAAGCGCAAAGCCTAATAAGTTAAATAATGCACATTTACGTATCATTGGAAAAAGAGTTGTCTCACACAGAGGCGCATACTCCTATGTTCGAATATAGGTGTGCCTCAGTGTTCACTAAAAGGTGCACGCAAATATTAAAAATGGGTTTGTACATTTTTCACAGTTATGTATTGTTTTCAAAGTCTGAGAGAGACCCGTAGCTGTTGGGCAAAATAAAAATTGTAAATCTTGAATGGATGTATCCCAGGTAAGTTCGTACAGCTAAAGATCATATGATCCCCATGAGCACAATATTTTGTATTTTGATGTTTTGTCGGCTGCCAACAGCAACTGTGCTTATGGGGACGGCATCCTCCAATAGAAATGCACTCCCCCTCAGGCGCTGTGGAGCACAGCAACTGATACCTGATTTAAATTGAACCGGAAACATCCAGTCTATGCATTCAGATCATTGAGTGGAACGACACAACAAGGTAACAAATGTTAGCAGTAGCATTTTACAGAAGTTAATGCTTTATCTAGCAGTGATTAAGGCTATTAAAGACCGCGAGTTAGTTTAGGCAATATTTATGGATATGATATGAGGATATGAGGGAAAAGTGTGATAGTACACTCCTTTTGTTTGAAGTTTGATGTATCATATAAAGTATGAACCTTTTCATTTTGCTGTATTTAGGGGTCGATTGACCCATTTTAGATCTTTAATAAAAGGAAAATCAAATGTTTTCCACCTGATCCGCTATGGCTTTAGCTTATTTTAAAAGTGAGATAAGCACCAATAAAAAGCAATAACAATAAGCACTTAAAAAAATCTAAGCAAGAGAAAAAATAAAGCACAACAGTATAAATAAAAACATACTCAAAAAATTAAACAATTGGCTTTCCATTTAAGAGACCTGTCTTATTCTCTCTTTTAAATATTACTATTGCGCTTGATTAAAACAAAGGTGATTTAATAAAATAATTGACCAAGCACGCACTATTACTTATTAGATTACTAGATTAATCGAGAGAATATTCGATAGAATACTCGATTAGTAAAATAATCGTTTACTGCAGCCCTAGCTACTACTAACCGTTACTTAGGCCTACGCACTCAGACTTTGTAAAATATTTTGGGAAAGAGCTTGTTGTTCTTATCATGTATTTATTTATGACTCATGGGATAGAAAAAAAAACAATTTTCAATTTGCGATTCCGTTCACACACACACCGCTGGGCGAATAATCACGCTGATTCCCAAAAATCGCAAGAGCTACTGCGAATTCGATCGCGCTAATTAGTGAGATTTTTGTGTCTACCCACAGAAAAAAAAAATCGAAAATTAAATTGCGCTCGGAAAATCAATTTTTTAAATCTCACTTTTTCCCGTTGGTGTGAACGCCCCTTATAATGCTTACACAGCTGAAGAATTTAGGCAGCGGTGTGGCCAGTTTCATTAATGAGGCATACCTGTCAACTCTCACGAATTCAGATTTCTAGCGCTTTTCTTTACTCATGGGGTTGGAAAATTCTGCGCTCAGCTGGCTCGTGGGGCGCGTGTGGATTGGTCTGCGAGGCTCATTTAGCTGTAAGTCACGAGAATCTATTCTTTTCTACATTCTTAATCGCTGAATGTAGAAGGCAGTGTTTGGCACGTTTCACAGCTTGTTGCTTAGTGAGCCTCGCGGGCTGTTTTGCGCCTTTCGCGAGCCACTCGACCACAGAATTTATGAAGACATGCTGACGTCGTCTTTTATTTATGTGCAAAAGAAATACCTCATAATTTTGGGAAGCGATGTATAACAGCGCTATCAAAAATAAATGTGTCGTTCTACCAATTAGTCTGAGAAACTTTCTAATCAAGAAAAGTAAACTACGACACTTTTAGGTCATTCAGCACTGAAGGGTGAGGATTGAGCGTCCGTTTGCAGCAGCCAACGCACCGCATCTGGTACCCACTACTGTCAGTTATGCTCGAGTGGCGTTTGTGAATAGCAGCTGGCGAGGAGTGGGACCGCTCTCTCGGTTAGTGGTAGGTCGATCTCTTTCTCACACTCCGCTTACATTTCAATCGTACTCACTATATGGTGAGTGGAGAGTGGGTGTGAATGGCGTTTCTGAATATGACCCGAAGAATATTAATGTAGGTCATTGTAGGAGTTGAAAAACTCCGCAAGGTGGCGGTAATGCAACGCTCAGGATGTATTCTACAGTTAAACATCAGAGAAGAAGAAGAGAAGCGGTTGCGAGGTCGGACGGTCGATAAACTTGTGCAAACATTTCGAAAATGGCCCGTGTGTGTTGCTTTCCTGGATGTGAAAGCAAAGATAGATCCTGGTGCACTTACAGCTTCCACCGAATTCCTTTGCGGGATATTGGACTTCGGCAGTTGTGGCTAGCTGCGCTCAACATGGATATTTGTACGCCACCTGGAGCCCTAAAACAGCTCCGTGTTTGCAGTCTTCATTTTTCCAAAGATGATTTCGTGAGTCCACCTCCAGGGAAATCTCAACGGTGCACGCTGAAGTACACTTCTGTACCCATGCATCAGGTAAGAGAGTGAAGCGCCTGTGAAGAAGTCTAATGTAATATTGCAGCACAAATTGATATCACACAGGGCCTACGCAGCCACATACTGTGTATCTGCTGTGCTGGTTATTATAGGGAATTATTATTTTTTAATTTGGGACGTAATTCTATGCCATTGAAATGCTGTCTATGCTATAAACCGGTATTGCATTCGATTCCGTTCCCCTTTGGAATTCCTGTTCCCTTTACGCGAACATACCACTAGTCTTGCGTATTTGCTTGGTAACCGTACGTATTCACAAAATCAACGTAACCGAGAGCCACAGCTGGAAATACGGGAAGCGAAAAGGTACAAACGGGCTGATCTGGGAACGTCCCATTTGTCTTTCGCTACCACTTAGTGTATGGCTGCGTCCGAAGTCTTTTTGCGTAAGACGTTCCCAGCTCCTAGAAAATGATCCAGAAATAATTATGTGGTAGCCATAAGTGGATTCGAACTCTAAGTGCAAAGGAAAGGCGTCTCAGTGCTTCCCAATGTCTCTTTTTGCACTGGATACGCAGAACCATCCTTTTCGAAAAGATTAGACAAGCTATCCCACAACTAGGCACTCACATTTCCGCTAGATGGCGAGCCTGAGTTTATCTAACGCTCTTGAGAAGCGCTCATCGTTGACCTCTGCAGGACAGTAGCTGCACCGAGGGACCCTATCTTGTAAAGTAAATAATGCAAAATAGCGAAAGCGTACCGCTTCGGAAATGATCTCAGTCGGTTCCGCAAACCTGAATTTAATATTGACGAATTTTTTTCCGAATGCAAATTTTGCCTTCTGGAGTCTGTGGACCGGTGAAGTTGCGTCTTGTTTGACGGTGATAACAAAGCCAATCGGTCAGTATCGTTTCTTATTATCACTTTCAATTCAAAGATATATAAGTAATGCTGTTGTAAACGGCTTCTTCGAATTCCATGCGAGAGTTGAGATATTTTGATCCAAAGTTGACGTGTCCGCTGGTGTTTGTAAACAGTAGCACATGGCTCTTAGCTCACAGTATCATTTACTATTTATATTGAAATATTTTCCCTTGGTAATTACTAAATATTGGTTGTGGCTATAAAATGATGTGCAATTTTACACCGTTAGAAGTAAGTATGAATGTGGTGCTTATATGAACGCATGGGTCACAGGTTCACCTATAAGGATAGGCGTTAGAAAATATGGGATTTTGGTTCAACTTTGAGGCCCAGTAGCTCCTCATCTGTTCATCATAGATATACCAACATACATATCAAAATTTTCAGCTTGATCCACTCTACCAGATGGAGTTATTTCCAAGGCCATAGCTCCAATGTTGAAGAAATATGTTACTGCCTACCACAACTAAGCGCAGCAGCAATATTTAAAGCGGCAACCATTCATCCGACCAATCGCGTAAAGAAAAGTTTGATGGGCAGGGGACTGGTCACGTTGCCTAGTGTAAGTGCATTAGGCTTCTCTATTTAGCGCGGTTGTCTTCCTGAGCCGTTAGGCATTCCATTTTACACCTTTCCCTTATGTTTTCCCACAAAAGTTAGTGGTTAGGAATTAGTGGATGGATTGGACGTGAATTGACTTGTCGGCGCAGCCTCTGTCTTGTTTTGGATAAACATGTTTTCAAATATATGTTCTCATTGACAACCTTGATTAAAAATGCAGTTTTTTCTCCGGATGTTTTGTACCATGTGTCATGGTTTGCTTTAGAAGGGAACATAAACGCATCCACACTCCAGAAATGGATTTTGATCTCATTTATTTATTCCCCCCCCTTCAAATGTTCAGACAGGCAGGACATAAATACTGATGTGATGGCTCAGGATTGCCAACACAACATGCGTGGAACCATCTTGTGCAGGTATCACAAGCAATCTGAAAAACTAGTACACAGTACAAAGAGTTAAACTCTTATCAAAACAAATTCTAACGCCAGCATTTCTGGTTCTTGTATGTGGTGCGCAACAGCCCATAATTTCCAATTATAGTTACCCAGACAATATCAGTGGCATCATCAAAAGTGTCTGCCTCCCCGCAGAAGTGACACAAGTCACTCGAGTCATCTGAAATTATAACATGGTGATTGGCATGCTGAGCTAAATGAAGCACATTCAACTACTATAATGAATACAATGTAGTTGGACAAACGTGCCCGATTTATGCATTAGTGTTGTTGCCAGCATCATTCTAAAGGCATCAACTGATTCAGAGTCAGCTGCGGAGCTGACAGGAGTCCCGTTAAGGTGTTCAGCAAACTGAAAGAGAAAGCAAACATTTAAAAGGCTATGCAACATTCATTTCACATAAGCGTGTTCTATTTGGTGTGCCACATACTTTCAAAGCAAAGACTCCGCATGATGTGCCGTCTCTCTGGAGAGGATGAGGGAGGGTTTTGCATGTCCATCTGGACACGGGCATGCCACGGTTTCTCATAAAGGCTCTACAAAGACGAGGGTAATTGTGTTGTCAGATTAATAGCAAAATGATATTAACACACCACAGCATGCATCTTTGGCGCTAGAAAATACCTTGTTGCCTCTAAACATCTCCTCATCTTTGCTTCAGACTCCCCAAGTCTAGGAGGATGCTTTTTTTTTGGGTAGGATATATTGCCTGGGTAACATGGAAGAAATACAATTCACAGTGTGGAGGAGATAACATTAATACATAATTTAAGAGTCAGAGTAACTTTTAAGAACCATTTTCACACACTTACAACAAGGAACCAATGGTGATTCACGTTGGCGATCCCCAGGATGGGGATGGGTCCACCTGAAAAGCCAGAAATAAGTCACACAAATCTGACAAACAAATAACTACATTCAATATGATATGCAGTGCACCTTCACTCTTTGTTTTTGTTTCTTCCATATGGCTGAAATGGAAGAGGAGTCCATGTGGAATGCCTTTTTTGGCCTTGTGGCTGTTTGCCTCCTTTACTGCCAAGGCCAGGTAGGCATTTATGACCTGGATGGACATGTAAAAAAATATTAAATCATTGCTTCCCTAAAATCCACATGCATTTCAATAGCAAATAATTCACCTCGCTCTCCAACTCCTGTCCAGGGCCAAGATGTTCAAAATCTTGAGAATAATTTATATGGGCCCACTTTGGAAAGTAAGACATGGGCATCTTGCCCACTCCAAGCACTCTTGATGCCTGTATTGAACAAGGACAACACAACACCTCAGTCTTAAAAAGAATTGATTAGTCATGATACGTGATGTTTATGAATACTTACAGCTCTCAGCCATGGCCTCTCTTGTTTGGGCTTGCTCAGGGGTGTGGAAGACAGGTGAGGGAATAGGAGAATGGCATTTTGACAGGTCACGTGGCAAATCTGGAGGTGATAGTGGCACAGCTATGGGACTTTGAGGTGACATCTCCATTGGCCTTTTTTTGGACGGTGGTTCCTCCAACATTCTGTGTGGTATTCTGCGTGTTGGTTCTTGATAGGCTTTCAGATGGTCAGTATTGATCTTTGGCAAAAGAACTCCTTGCTCATCAAGTAAATCCGCACTCTTTTCTTCAACCCTCAGGATTTCCAAGCCAGGACCGCTCAAGTTTGCCACCTTTTCGTTGCTCGCTTCTGACGTTTTTTTCGGAGGACCTTTTGGCCAACAGCAAATGAATGTTTCGATATTTTTTGTCGCGCCTCCCGTTTTTTAGCAATATTGCCTTTGACAATACTGGCCATGTTGTCCTTTAGTTCAATTCCTTTGGACACAGAGTCATTCAGAACTGCTGCTAATATGGAGCTGTTGACCTTATCGGACAAGAAGAGAAAATATTAAGTCATTGCAGTGATAAATTTGGATCATATAAAATGACTCCAAAAGAAAATAGGTGCTCACCTCATAATTCTCTGGTACTTCACATGGGTAACTATCTTGCCTCCATTCCAAACATAAAAAAAGGTGAGAATTGGGTTGTGAGCTGTTTTTTGGTCCTAAGACCAAACATCACCGCATCAAGGTACTCATCCCATTTGTCAGGTCTGTCCCCAACAAGTTCGCACAGGGCACTGGAGCCAAAACAAAATAAGGAATTAACTTGCTTGTCATCAATAACAAATGCAAAAGAACACATTTTTCATTGGTACTGTATTTGTGTAGGACTCCAACTTCACCTTTGTATGGTTCCATTCAATCTTTCCACAAGGCCATTTATCTGAGGATGATATGGAGCACAAAGGCTCTGCTCTATTTTAAGAAACTCAGACGCTTCTATTCACCTCTGTGGAAAACATTAAAAACAATCCATAAATTGGCACAGTTTCACATCTCAACTGTCAGTACATCCATCCAATAAAGCTGTATCTGAATAGGTTGGAGGGGGAACCCCCAACACCATCTTGCCTCATTCACAAATTCGGTCCCCTGGGCAGTTAAAATTCTTTTTGGCGCCGCAAACCTGTAAAAGAATTTAACAATGCATTGGGACACAACGCTGGCTGATTAGTTGGGGATGGGGTAAGCCTCTGCCCACTTTGTATAATAATCAACCAGCACGCAAATGTACTGGTTTCCTGTTGCCGTTTTTGTTACTTTCCCCACCAGATCCATTCCAATGAGTTCCAAAGGATGGTCCACCTTCAAATTAGAGTAACAAAATTAAACTGCATATTTATGAATAATATTGTAAAGCATAATCCTTCATCATACAGACTTGCACACACTGGGATTAAGGAAGGCTCCAGCTTAATGGTCAGTCTGCTGCACTGACATTGGGCACACTGGGATACCTGTTGTTCAAAACATCAATGAACAAAGATTAGTCCATACCTAGATTTCAGGCTATATAAAAGAAAGTCAAGAGTAAATTGTGTTACCCATTTATCAATGTCGACTCCCATTCCAGACCAGTAAAATCTTGTCGATATTGCTGATTTGGTTTTCTCCGTGCCACAGTGGCCTCCAAATGGACTGGCATGAAACTCCAAAAAAGTTTGATTAGCGTCATTATGGCCAACAATGACTCTCCTTTTGATGGTGATATCTCTCTGTTTGAATAGATGGTAAAGTTGTTTACCTGTTGAAACAGCTTAATTGTTAATACAAGATGAACAACATGGGATTTACCTAGAGTAGTGGTAAACTGAGTTAGCCATATTGGAGAATGTTCTTGTCTTTTTTTAAAGTCTAAACACTCTGTCCTAATCCTTAACCTGGGTGTTAATATTGAAAAACAATAGTCTTACCATCAAATTCAAAATTGGAGGCATGCCTATGCAGGATGTATTTCTGTTCCTTTGTAAAATTACTGGGATATATTCCCTGTCTTTAGTAATTGACAATCTCCGAGGACATCTTTGGATCCATAATTGAAAACCAAAGTGCACCCGCCAGGCAGGTTTATGTAGATGACACAATTAATTGATGAGACAATTGATTGATGAGACATTCCTCGTGTGGTCATGCCTGGGCATTACGAATTTCAGAGACTTTTATATTGACAACACATTTGCATCATTTCAACAATTATCACAGCAATTATTCCGAATAATCACTTTTTCAGGTATTTGCAGGTCAGAAGTTTTGCTCTCTAATTTTCCTCAGTTTCCTTCTCTCCCTGGCATTACTGCTCGTCATCTCTTTTTGTAACCTCATTCCACTCTATAAGGCATGATGTCAGTCCTGTATAAACATATTAACTCTACAGCCAAATTCGTTACTTAGAATTAAAACGGCTTGAGAGGGGGAGCTAGGTCAATTAATTCCAATGGAATTGTGAGTAAATGCATTGAAATATGTACACAAATGATCAATCTGTGGTAGATTTGGCCTCAAACAGTGTAAAATAATACACAGAGTTCACTGGAGCAAATTCAGGTAGGCAAAAATGTATAATATTACTCCAGAGTGGAGCCGATGTGGACAATCTACAGCCAGTTTCTCTCATATGTTTTGTTCATGCCCATGTTTGGAACACTACTGGAAATGCATTTTTAACTCACGTTCAGGCATCAATGGTGTTCAGTTCAAACTAGATGTATTTATAGCATTCGGTGTCTCTTCCTCAACGCGACAGTCCCCGAGCTGGTTAAGAGATGCAATAGCATTCCTCACTCTTCTCGTGAGGAAACTGATTATACTCAGGTGGAAATCTCCCACACACCCCCCCCACGCTGTATACAGAATATATGCCACTATATTATAGTAGAGAAAATCAGATGTACAATTAGGGGCTATTCAAATTTTCTAAGATATGACGACCTTTGCTTTTATTCTTAAGAAAATATAACTTCTTGACCATTCCTGACGGAGGGTTTGATCATATATCAACATGTATAAGTTTACTTGATACTATATATATATATATATATATATATATTTTTTTTTTACTGTTGTATTATATCTTCTTTTCATATCTATATATACTTGGCGCCATTAAAAAGGCACGGGTGAGGTAAGTACTGTATTTGCGGCAAAATGAAGAATCGATTGATTTTTTTTTTTGCTTTTCCAGTGAGGCACGAGAGGAAATAAAGAAAAGCGCGTGGTATTGTAATCCTGACGCGCACCACGTGCACGGCAGCTCCTGTGGGTAATTACGAAGGGGCTTCTTTGTAGCTCATACAACCCCACTTCAAAAATAGTGAACTATCCCTTGAAGTACAGTTTCACGATTCGTTTAGAAGTAAAAATTTGTCGTTGGTGAGTGTGCATCTGGTGTCGCAAATGAAATTGAAATCTGTTCGCTTGCCTATGTTTCCGCCTTTCACCAGATCTGCTCTAGGTGCTGACTGTTCTCTTCCTGCCAAATATGTCCCACCCTGCTCTTTGCAGGTGCTTATTGTAATGAGATCATGTCATTCCCTTCACCTGTCAGTGGTTCTAATGTTGTGGCTGATTAGTTTATAAGTGCTGTGTGTTTGTAAGGTTAATCACTGTATTACATCAAGCTAGACAACAGCCTGCGCTGACTTGTGCAGTTCATGGATCTTTGGCCACTATTGTTATCCCCCAGCAGGCGAAAGGCCAGAAGGGGGATTATGTCGTGGAATAGGCTGTCTGTCTGTACACCTGTTAAGGCACTTGGCTGGTGAAATCAACTGCAGTTGTACGACTTTCATAGGATGTCTCTGAAACTTTGTGCATATGCTGCATATGGACGTATATCGCAGTCGCAACCCTGGCGGGGGACGTTGTGCTCTCGAAGCAGTCTTGTGTATTCAACCGGCCTCTTCAAAAGCAAATTTTGAAGTGGACGTATGCAGGAAGTGGGCCGCTGAAGTGTGTCAGAGTCAAAATATACCATTTTCCAGTACTCCCAACAGTTTATTGTACACATTAAGCTCCATCAAATACAAAAAACAGAAACTGATTCTTATTCCGTTGTCTATATATTTGCGGTAACAGGTATTTAATTTACTGGTAAATGCATTGGACGCCACTAATATGAGTCCGTTTTTCTCGAAAGTGACCTTTTTTACTGAATCCAGCATAATTTTCGTATTGCTGCTCCAAGTTCGCCCAGGTTTGTTTTAGATTGTAGATTGCAACCAGGTCTACAAAATAAGACCAAAAACGGTTGTACACCATCATTCGCATAATCACTACTCCTCCACCACTGCCTCCGACCCACCCCATTATGTTTTTTTCTAAAAAGGCTGTAGAACCCACAGTGCATTATCAATTTAAACAAATTTGCTGTCAAATCAAAGAGGACTTTCAGAGCTCCGATTTGACACCAAAATCATCTAGAAAGCCCTTCAAATCTGTGAGAGAATACATTTTGAATGGCCAACTTTTTTGCGGAGTGTGACAGATCCACCCTATTTGAGTATCCACCTCATGACATGCGGCCAAATGTAAAATTTCCTCCTTTCTCAAGGTGCCATGGTTAATGTAAGAGCCAGGATGAAGGGGCTGCTGGGATGATCACTGCTCGGACGTCAATTGGTGACAGATTTAAAAATTTGCTTTTGTAGAGGATGGGGTGAATTTGGCGCCCCCATTTTCTTACGTCATTCCCCATTTACCCTGTGAACACCTGTGCTCTGTTCATGTACTCGCACAGTCACTCAATCGTTGTGACCGCAGATGAAAGAAATTATTGAAGAAATCGGTGCATGTGATAATAAATGTGCATGCGCTAATAACGCGTAAGATTTTTATAATAACAAGCCAGTCAGAAATTCCAAAAGTCCCCCGTCGAAAGGACGTATGCACAGACGGGTCGATGCTGGACAGATGGATAGAAGAACATGGCCCAAATCAACTGTCCCCATGCCTACCTGTTGGCCACTGCGAGTAGTTTTGGTGATATTCTCCAGTAACATATCTGAGCTCAAGGTCATGAGTCGAAGGTCACACAAAATGTCCTTCAGAGGTTGTAGGTCAATTCAATTCCAGTATTTTCATTGTGTTCCTTGACCTAAACGTAGTAATTCTCAATGTGTTAACATTAAGAGATCGGATGATTTTTCAGAAGTTTGAAAATTGCCGAAGACGGCGAAAGGTCACAGGTCAACAAAACATTTAAAAGGCGCAACTAGAGGATTCAGCCAACCTACACAAGCATTTTGAAAGGCCACTGTCAACAGTGACAGAGATGTGCTTCAGAAATGAATAACGGTGAAGGAGGTCATTGCTGAAAGATCGAAGTTTACAAGTCTTAAAAAAAAAAAAAAGTTACAAATATAAAGCTTTGGTGAATGTCAAAAAGTCAGCATAAAATAATGGACCTGGACGGACATGACATAAATCATTAGTTCCCTGACCTACCTTTTGGGTGGCGGGGGACTAATTACACACTTGGTTGGTTGGTGTTGTAATAACTTGCATTTGTTGGTCAGTATATAAGGACTTCTTGCCACTATCTCTTATGTGGGGGAAACGCTGTCGGAGTCGGTGGGCGTATTGGAGCCAGATCGTTAAAAGGCTTCACAGGCTTATCGGACCTTGAAAACATTTTTTTTTTTTTCTTCACTCCAGGGCCAAAACCCTCTGACAGAGAGAACAGGGAAGGAGATTCGGAGGGAGGAAGAGAAGAAGGAGGAAGCCATGCAGGACAAGGAGCCACAGAACGCTCGGCGGGTAAAGGAAGAACAGACGTGTGAAGCAGACGATGTTTCCGTGGTAATCATTCCGGGATTAACAGACGATGGGCAGACTGAAACGGAACGCCGAGCGATGTTACCCCAGCTGGTTAGTGGAATAACTGAGCAATGTGGAGGTCGAGGCAAAGTGTTATAATCTCCCCACTGCTAGCAGGGGTAGTTGAGTTCCTGGCAGTGTCTAATATGCCTTACTAGCCTTTATTTCAGGATGGTAGCTGAATACAACATGCTTGTAATTTTGAAACTCAGAAGTCGGAAAACAAGCTGCATTGAACGCAGCTGCTGTCTTTGCTTCATTGAACCATGAAGCCCGGGTTAGCTTGTGCTATTATTTCTTAGTTTTTTCTAGCCCTGCCTAGTTTACGTGCCGCACTATGGCCACTGTGGTCAGGTCACCGCTCAAAGCCTTTACCAGTGAAGTGTATCCTCTGGCTTTTGATTTGCGGAATTATCCAGCTAATCCTGCAGAGTAATTCACTTACTTCGTGGAATCCCCTGTGCAATGAGTGGTTTAGTTTGCAAACTGCGTCGTGTGAAACCCCAAACCCAGCTACACCTTGTAATGAACTGTTTCTCTGGCTGCTCTGTTGTCCTACTTTGTGATGCATAGGGCCCTGGTGGCTTGACCTCCCTTGTGAAAGAGGCTGCATTGCTTGGGAAGGAGGGGAGGGGGTGCGGTCTGCCTTAACAAAGGGAAAATGATTGGCTAGGAACCCATGCCTGGTCTGAGGGGAGTCGAGTCTGATGAGAATAAGGCTTGAAATGCTGTTTCCATGGGAACAAACCTCTCATTGCTTCTGTCTTTCACCCCCCACCAGGTGACAGGGGGGTTTATCAAGCCTGAGCCAGAGCAGTGCGAGATTGATCGTCATGGTGACAATTCCCGTACGTCAGCCATGACGGAAGAGGAAGAGGAGCAGCCGATCGTCAGAATACTGAAACAGGAGGCTGAGGACATGGCATGGGAGACGTCCTCTCACTGGGACACCCAGGGGCAGGAGACAGGAAATGGTGATGACTCCTTCCTGCAGGTGAGCCTGGACAAGGATCCTCATTACTGGCGAGATGCACCTGTGCTGCGTTCAGAAGTGCCTCCTAACCGTTGGGTTCTTGAGATACACGGGGTGAAATATATGTCAGAAGAATATGAAAATGACTAACTCTAAAGTCTCTCAACCTTAATTTCAGAATTATCAACAGAGGCCTTCATATTCATTTGAATGCTAACTAGCAGGATAGGTCGGTTAGTGGTCAGACCAGCAGCAAAATCTTGTTAGTTTGCCTGGGGAGCTGTGTCAAAAATGATGGCATTGTATGCCAAACACCAAAAAATGGGTTTAAAAAAAAAAGAAAAGAAAAAAAAATACTGTGGCTCTTCGATTAGGACAGACGGACGCTAAAGAATGGCAGCTGCCAAAATATCACAGAAGTGAATAATCCATGTTAGAAGTAGCGTCAACAAAAACAAAATCAAAATGTGGTGAATTTCACAAAGATGCTACAAACCCCAATTCCAATGAAGTTGGGACGTTGTGTAAAACGTGAATAAAAATGGAATACAATGATTCGCAAATCTCATAAACCCACATTTTATTCACAATAGAACATAGACAACATGTCAGATGTTGAAAGTGAGACATTTTACCCTTTCATGAAAAATATTAGCTCAGTTTGAATTTGATGCGCTGGTGATGTCATTTGGTGCCAGAGTCTGTGCAGTAGTGATCGTGGGTTGAACTGGGGCACTGAGGTCCCGCCTTACACCCGACTGACTTGCGAGAAACCCCCCCCGGTCTTACAACGTAGCCTGGTTGCTCCAGTTCTTGGTAAATGCCGTGGATTGTACTCCAAGACCGTATGCTCCATGTCCGTAACGGGTTCTTCTGAGTCTGAAGGCTTGTTTAAATGGAGTAATACAGTCTATGGCTAAACAGACCCCCATTGTCATGAGTTTTCAGGGTAGGTATAACTACAGTACCATTCAAAAGGTTGGACACACTTTGCTAATGTCACAGCACTTTGTTTTTAGAGAAATTTAACCAGCTGAACTTTTCTATATAATCTCAAATTGAATCCCGTACGAGTTTTACTTGTTTGAATAGTGTCCAAAATTTTAGAATTCTCAAAGAAGCCTTATTTTGCAAAGTAAGCAGACAAACGAGCTCTTTCCATTTTCCAACAGCCAAATTAAAGACAAACTGTTTTGGAAATTTTGGAAAAAAAAGTCGATGAAAAGCAAACCATATGTGCAGCACATCTTTGGGAACTTAGACGGCCGCTCAGCAGCAAAATCATTCATGCTGGACACAATCAGGATGTCAAAAATTTGCATGGATGTGCAAATTTTGATGGCAACCAATGTTCTTCCTTTGTACATTTTCTGTTAGAGTAGTTTTCATGTGTCAAAACTCCGAAAATTTCATGGACTTATCTCACTCTATAAAAAAGTTAGAGCATTTTTTCCGAGGGTACCCTGTCTGAAACTTGGTTGCGTTGCGGACTATACAACTTAAACCATAGACTCAATTTATGCCTAAGCTTCATAAGTACTTAAGCTCAAAATGCCTTCAATGGGTTATTCTAAACAAGTACATAGCCTGATAACATAAAAAAATCCATTAATATATTATAAAGTATTGGTGTTCTTGTGTGCAAGTTTCAGTTTTTCTTCGTCCTTTTTCAGTCTCTCGTGATACTCCTTGCTCCTTTGTGTAGCTGTTTTAGCCATGTTTTTTCGAAGAGTTCAGAGTAATGTTATTTCAAAATTCTCGAAAATGTCTTTTCAAAATTCACAAATCACCAAATCTGAAAAGATAAATAATATTAGAATGTTTTATCAATCATATGTATCACGTGTATAGTCCGCAACACCATGAACACTACTCAATATCTTGTCATTTTCCAGACATATATTTCTAGTCCAATATAAACTTGATATATATTAAAAAGTTGAAGCAGAAATAAATCTTTTTTAGCCTGTGTACCAGCACAGCCAATATTCGATGTCCTGTTTACATGATTTTGCAAAAAAAAATGCATTTGTGCTATATTTCTTTGTTACTCGAGGCATACAAGTCACATTCAAATCCAGGAATTTATTTCTAAACCCTTATATTGATACAACAAATATCTAAAATAAAAAAGAAAAAGTTCAGATTGTCAAAGAGATAAAGTGAAGCAGATATATACATAATTTACATTGCTTAAACATGCTGTTGTGGACTATGCACCCGTTGCGGACTATACATGACAAGCATATAATTGTGCACAATGTTGCCCCCAAGTCCCAAAACTACTGTGACAAGTATTTATTTCATGGAGAAAAATAGCTCATACAATCTCATCAATGGCTTGTCTATTGGTACCTGTTGTAAAAGAATTTGGGGCAGCGTTGCGGACTATACATCTTTCTGCCAGATTGTGGAAATGTAAACAGTTTGTGTCAAATTTTTGCAAAACAAGTCATGACAACTTGAAAATATATCTGTCGTGCAACATATATGTGTGCAGGAAATATATAGCATGTTTTCAATGGAAAATAACCCATACATATTATTTAGCAGAACTTCATTGAGGCTATACATCACAAATCACAAAATTTATAGCAATGACCATGTTGTCTTTGTGATATCATAAAATCGACAGTAGTGCTAGTATCGACACAAAATAAAAAGCAAAAAATAGAGGACAGTACTGGCATTGGTCCATTCCCTGCCAAATTGTCTACTTCAGCAATCTGCAACACAAAAGAAGGTTTAAGTTTCATTAAAAATCATGTGAAAATCTATAACCCGGGAGTATGGTGCAATCATGGATTGAAGTTGAAGTATCAAATGCCATTTACCATACTTCATACCTTGAAAGATACAAATTGTTGCCTGAATATTTTTTCTATATAGCTTCCATGCATTTTTATATATATAATACGGACAAAATATGTCTTCACTGACATATAACGTTTTTAATTTAATTTTGACACCCTGATTGTGTCCAGCATGATTATAGCCATATTACTGCTCTTGTAAAAAAAAAAAAAAATGTGAGTATGCTCTGTAAATATGACAGCACATGCTGGTTAGTTTGATGGATTTAAGAATTACATTTTTTTTTTTTGCAAAATAAACTGTACCTATGTCTTTATTTAACATGTCTTGTAAGAAAAAATGTGGTTATGTCCAAACTTTTGACTGGTACTGTACTTGGCTGACTGAGGTGACCCGTTACCAAATCTTGTTAACCGTTTTTAGTTTCAATGTTTGCTGGCTTCATTGCTAACCTTGCATTATGATATGTTCAGAGTGGTTAGTGTTATACAGTCTATATTTGTTGCTGACTAAGATGACCTGTCACTGAATCTTGCTTAACCAGCTAACTGATTTTACTAGCTTCTGTGCTAACAGTAGATTATGTTCAGGGTGGTAAACTGGTGGGTAGCTCGCTCAGTTAAGGCGCCGCTTTGCAGAGCAGTAGTGAGCACCGTGGCCCGGGTTCTAGGCCTGGTCGGGCCAGTGGCTGTTCGCCTTTTCAGAGCAGTGCACAATTGGCTTTGCGCTGCAGGGGAAAAAATTGGGAGGGGCTGCCAGTTTGGGACTATAGGATTACACCATTGTTTGTCGCTCAAGTGCCTCCTGTAGGCCAGCTGGGCGCTCTTCAGTAAACTTCTAAGCTTGCACATGTTCAGGTTTACTCCGCTCTCATTCTGAGGTCGCGAAGTTTCGAGCTATGAGTGTAAAAAGAAGCAGCGGCTGACAGGGCACGTGCTCCGTCGGAGGGCTGTGATCTGTCATGCTCTCCTGAGATGGCAACATGGGGGTGCATTCGAGAATGCTTGTGTACATAGTTCACTAATTCGGCATTCCAGATTTGGGTGGGATTGGAGATGCCAAGTGTAAAGATTTTATTAAATAAATAAATAAATAATGTTCAGAGTGCCGGGCATTATATTGTCGATTTTTAGGTCTATCAGAGTTAACCTGTTATAGAATCTTGCTGAACTAGCTAACTAACTAGCTAACGCTGCCATTTATGGGTCTAAACCTGTCATTGTTTTTATTTAACCTTTGAGCAGACTAAGTCCATCAAGGCCGAGCCAGAACGATGCGAGATTGGTTGCCATGGCGCGACAGAGGAGGAGGGGCCGATTGTCCGAACACTGAAGCGGGAGGCAGAGGACATGACGTGGGAGATGTCCTCCCACTCCGACTCCCAAGAGCAGGAGACAGGAAAAGGGGATGACTCCTCCCTGCTGGTAAGCCTTGACAAAGATCTTCATTACTGGCAAGATGCGTCTGGGCAGTGTTCAAAATCGCCTCCTAACTGCTGGGCTCTTGAAATACAGGGGGTGGATTAAATGTCAAGTGAATGTGAAAAATGAAAAATGTCTAGCACGGCCAAAACGGACTGTTTGGGATTTTATAATGCAAATAGTTCTTCTTAAATAACAAACTGCAAGCCTTTTAGCCCACAGCTTTCCCTAAATGTGCATTTTTGATTTTTTTTCTGACACCTCAAAGGTGCATGTATAAACACACAAGATTTCTGAGAATGTATTCCCCTGATCGCCACAGCGGTCATATAGAACGCTGTTGCCGCAATACATATTATTACCATAAATGGTAAGTTGTTCCATGTCGTGTTTTTTTTTTTTTTTTTTTTTTTTTTTTGGTGCAAGACAATGATGTTTTTTCATTGTTTATTTTTCTGAATATTCAATTTTTTATTACCGGGGCATTATCTGTAAAGTGAGTGAGAAGTCGCCATTTCTGGCAAGAGGTTGCGTGCAAATGGAAAGCAAACAATCAGAAGATGGAAAGGGGAAGAACAAGATTTGCCATTTGCTGTTCACAAGGCCTTAGCAGTGATCTAGGAACTGAGCGAGAAGTAGCCTTATGGTGGAGAGCTTTGTGAAGATAGTGATGTGGACTGGAGTGAGGGCAGCTGAAATTCGGAGCCTGAATCCCCACACAAAATAAAACAGATGTGTCCCAGCTGCCTCGTCCACTCCAGGTAGGCATGGTTATTCATTTTGTTCATCCATTTTTATTAATTTATTCATTTTTATTAATTATTTGTTTTTAATTATATTTATTACTAGGTGTGGGATAAAGCATCGATAGTGCAGTTGGGGGACATCGGCGGCTGCCGAGCTTTCCAGGTCAGCTGCTTGACAATCCATTGGCTATCTTGTGAATGCCTTTTTTTTTTTAAATGATTCATAAATTATAATTATTATTTAGTGTGGGAAAAGCATAGATAGTGCAGCCAGGCGACATCAGCTCAATGCTGAGCTTTCCAGCTCAGCTGTTTGACAAACCACAGGGCCATTCTCACAGGGAAGGAAGATTTTATGAGGGTCATTCCATAGGAAGTCAACCAGAGGTCCCCAGGTCACCGACTCAAATTTAGCCGAGGGGTTTCCGAGATATGGTCCCCCAAAAATCAGGGGCCATGCCCCAAGCGAATAGTGAACGTTAAAGGGGACCTATTATGCTGATACTTCTTTTAATGCATATTAGTAATGTTATAATGTTGGTTGTCCATGCTCAACCTCTGAAAAGTTTCTAAACATAAGATACAGAGGTTTTGCCGTAATCCAAGAACGTGATTTCGTGAACGTGATTTCCTCTCTGAACAGCTCCTCCCGAGATCTTCACGAGATCTGGGTAAAACCTGACGTCAGGTTGTGCCATCCAATTAGTACGGACCTAGCCAGAGCCAATCATGGCGCTGGACCTGCCCACACCGGAAACTATTCTAGCAGGCACTAACAATGGCAGATCATACTATGCCTTAGTAGAATCTTCACTTTTGGAAATGCAAAAGAAGAACCGCAGATCATTTGAGGTGCAATTTTGTCAGTATCTCTCCCAAAGCTGCTTGTCCGTTTACTTTTGGACGCGAAGAAAAACAACGATTTTTCTTCCAAAAGACGATGCCACCAGAAATCAGTGGGTAGCTTTTTTTGTTTGCTGGCAGCAAAAAGCCACGGCCAAAGGGAACATTAGCTGATTGTGCTCAGCATTTCACCAAAGACAGCTTTATCAATAAAGGATAATTCGACACAGGATAAGCGTTTCAGCTGCTTCTCAAACCTGAAGCAGTTGCATCGATCAGGCGCTCGGAGCCACATGCTGTAAGTAACGATAGAACAGCAAATAATGTAAGTGAAGCTAACGTGTTACGGGTGGCTGGCAGGACCGCTAGCGATAGTTAGCACTAACAACTGGCCTCAAACGCAGGCTTGGTAAAATATCTGAAGATAAAGCCTGTATCGGTCGCGACTGTCCATGACTCACAGACACAAAAGCTGTAAGTTGCTTTTACTGCATAAGCCAACCTGACGTGACAGCCAGTTGATTGTGGCTGTAGCACAGCGGCTAACGTAGCCAAGTTACTGTTGCTAATGTTTGTGTCCTAAATATGCAAGAGTGATATCAGGGGAAATTCTACAGAAGGTGTGTGAACATAAACCTCATTTGAAGCTAACTTTTAATACTTGTTTGTAATTTGGATGCTTGGTACAACTGTTCACAGTAACAGAACTTGCTGTCTGTAAAACCTGTATTGCAAGGGTTTGTCTCTGTGGTTATAACCGCTCGGTTACCAGCTACTGCATGTTAGTTTGCGTGTCGTGTTAATTAAAAATGCTCCTGGTTAACTTATATGCAGTAATTCTGATCGGTATGCTTGTGTTACTTCGGTAAGCATCAATGTGGCAGTTTCATCATAACGTTGCCCGATTGTAGCCACTACAGTTAGTGATCGCTTCACTTATCCATGACCGGGATCAGCAGGATACCGCCAAATGTCTGAGCAAGCTCTCTGGTGCTACCATGAAAGCAATGCGAAACGCAGAAGCTCTACCGGTTTACAAATGATTTCTCTGCACTACCTTGACATAATTTCATTCCCCTTTAGAAATTGTTGTGGCTAATAAACAGCCGAAAAAGGCGGAGATTAAATAGGTAATTCTTTCCTGTAGAAGTGATCGATTCGCTAGCTCCACATAAGCAACTTGTCCGCACTAACGGAACGTACGGTTTGCAAAACCTGTATTATGTTCATAACATAACCGAGCTCTCTCTAGCTGTCGCGTACTATCCATAAAGCTGCTTTCACATCGGACACGAAACAAATTTTTCGCGCGACAGATTACATTCAAAGTCAATGCAAAGACGCGAATACGGGCATGTCAAGCCGCTTTCTCACTGGACGCGAAACAAATTTTTCGCGCAACAGATTACATTCAAAGTCATGACCGCTTATCAGCTACTGCATGTTAGTTCCCCTGCTCTGCTAATTAAAAACGCTCCTGGTTAACTTATATGCAGCGATTCTGATCGGTATGCTTGTGTTACTTCAGTAAGCATCAATGTGACAGTTTCATCATAACGTTGCCTGATTGTAGCCACTGCAGTTGAAGCTAACCGGAGAGGTGCTGTATGTGTCTGCCGAGTTGGGCTGCAGTTAGACCAGACGTAGGTTTTGCAAAGCTTGGGGTGAGTTTTTGGGTGCTTGTGAAACGATCGCTTTACTTATCCCTGACCAGGGTCAGCCTGATACATCCCCAATGTCTGAGCAAGCTCTCTGATGCTACCGGTGAAAGCAATAGGGAAAAGCACAGGCTATAATGTGTATGGTATCACAAACGATTTCTCTGCAATGCTGTCGATTGAATATTAAATCGGCGACTGAATATTAAATTTCCTATAAAAGTGATCGATTCGCTAGCTCCACATAAGTAACGGTTCACGCAGACGGAACTTACGGTCTGTAAAACCTGTATTATGCTCATAACATAACCGAGCTCTAGCTTGCTCTCAAGACAATCCATAACGCCCATTCTCTGCGAAAACGCTTGTCATTCCGACGCAGTAAGTAAACCATTACCACGGGCAATTTCCGAAAAGGCCGTTTAGCCTGGAGCTTTCGCCCCTCCGTCATATACCAGCGCAGAAGCTGTTCGTTGCTCCACGCTAACAACACACCACAGCTATGCACATGACCCAGCAGGTCCTAATACACACCGAAGCAGTCCATAAGCTGTTGGTCCACTTTTAGCTGCTCCTCACTGTCCATGTTTCCCTCTAAACTCAGACCCACGGTTCTCACGGTCTCCGGTCTACACTTGGGCATGTCAACCCGTTCTACAAATGTGTCTATGTGGGGTGGATTCTAGCTTCCCCTGCATCCTAGCTAGGAGTATAAAAACCGCGGTACTCACCAACTGTTGCCGTAGCAAACTGTAGCCGATAGCAAATTTGAGCTTGCGCTGACAGATATTCTTTTCGTCCTCCACTTTTGCCGCTGCGTTTTGTTAGAACAAGATCATGTCATTAGATCTATATTCAAGTATAACGTTAGATTCGAATTTGCCTGCCGCTTCCATATCAGATTGCAGGCGTATCTCAGGTTTCACTCTGGGGAGCCGGACACGGAAAACTGCGTTCTGCAGCCCTCGTCCGCCTAACTCCGCCCTCCACAGAGCTGGCCAGTCAGAAGAAAGTGGGCACACGGGAGTGGGGGCCATAGCGGAAGAGCCACCCCAGTGAGGCGTTTCAGGCAGAGACTACAATGTACTACGAATGCAGTTTTTGAGGATGGCAGTATGAGCGAAATAAATACCCTTTTTTTTACTTTCTTGCGATCAGGAGTACTCTAGGGGAGTCAAAGACCAAAATATAAACTTGGAAAAATAGCAAAATAGGTCCCCTTTAATTTATGGGGATTTTGGAGGCCAGTACCTTTGGAACCAATCATAGGTATGGGCTGAAAATTGCTACCCAGGGTATTTTTGGTTCGAGCTTTCAGAATCTCTTGTCAAAATGTATTTATCTCTTTTCATTTGCAAGATATTGGCCTCTCAAATATGAAATTTTTTTTTGGGTGGAAATCAAAAATTCAGTTTTCAAGGGGCCCCCCATGAGGGCAGGATCCCCTACAGAGGCTAAATTCTGCTGGATTCCTTCTATTTGAGGACAGGTCTGTCTGCACAAGGAAGATTGCATCCAAGGCATAATAGTGGAGTTGGGAGACCCTGAAATAGGTCCTAGCTGAAAAAGTCACTTTTTTGCCAATTTTGGATTGGCAAGTTCACCATGTGGGCAGTTACCCACGATAATGAAACTTGTTCTACACGAATGTATGTATCTTGGATTTGTTTGATCAAAATTACAACTTGCTTTGTCATCTCCTTCACTATTTAGTCATGCTATGAAATACAGGTTTTTTTTTTTTTTTAAACGCCCCCCCCCCAAAGCGTGACAAATACACTTTTTTGTAATGGAAACAGATTCGGTCATCTTCATTGAATATGACATTGCACCGCCAAGTCAAAAGTTGTCTGTCGGCTGGTTTAAGGTAATTGAATGAAATTCGTCATGTCTTTCTGCAGTATGTATGTTTGTCGCGTTCCAAGGAAATCCCAATTTTGCACCTGTCCGAAGCCATGCTGAAGCTTCAATAAATTAATTAATTAGCTACCCTATTGTTTTAACCAGAGGTGATGCAATACCCATTGAAGATGACGCAATACATGGGTGATCTGATGCAATACGCATGGAAGATGATGCAATACCTGGAAGATCCTAGGGAGGGATCACAACATCATGTCAGATGCCAGATTATTTTAGGAAATGATGTAACTTTTTTATGAGTAGGAACTGTCTATTTAAAACTTCTAGCTGCAGAACAAAGGAATAATGGACGTTCTTACCTCAAAACGCCTATATTTGATAACATGATTAAATAGTGAAGGAGATGAGAAAACAAGTTGTAATTTTGAACAAATAAAGCCAAGATATATACATTTGTCGAACAAGTCTCATTACCGTGGGTACCTGCCCACATGGTGAGCTTGCCAATCCAAAATTGGCAAAGAAGTGTCTTTTTCAGCAAGGATCCTTTTCAGGGTCTCCTAACTATACTATTATGCCTTGGGTGCAGTCAATCTTCCTTGTACAGGCAGACCTGTCCTCGAATAGAAGGAATCCAGCACAATTTAGCCTCTGGCCTCATTGGGGGCCCTTGAAAACTGAATTTTTGATTTCCACCAATAAACATTTTCTTATTTGAGAGGCTAATATCTTGAAAATGAAAGGAGATAGATAAATTTTGACGAGATTCTGAAAGCCTGCACCCAAATCACCCTGGATCGTAACTTTCAGCCCATACCTGTGATTTGTTCCGAAGATACTGGCCTTCAAAATCCCTATAAATTAACGTTCGCAATTCGCTTGGGCATGGCCCCCGATTTTTGGGGGACCATATCTTGGAAACCCCTTGGAGTAGGACCCTAAAATTTTGCATGTGTTCATTACGAATATAGAGGTACTCCCAAAATAAATTTGAGCCAAATCTGAGTCGGTGACCGTGGAAGATTCTTGTATTTTGGTTGAGTTCATATGGAATGACCCATGAATAAATTTCCCAGGCTCCCATTTACCATGGTTGGTCAGAGCAGCCACGGGATCCTGAAAAATGGCAAACGCCAATAAATGTTCCTGTTCAGGGCCAATCTAAATAAATATACCTGAATTTGTGCAACAAAATATTCTATCTCAACCAAATCTTCCTCCCCTCCAGGGCTGGGCGATACATTTATTTCGAAAATTTTACGTGCAATGATAACTCCCGTCATGGGGGGGGACAGACGAGATTGCTACTTTGTTTCCCTCATATCATACCAGCTTAGGTTTTGAACAAATGGCAATCAAACATCAGGGGCCATTTGGGAAAGGACCATCTGATGACATTGGGGGCACAATATAAACGCTGTGCAGCCAGGACCAAAAACGCCCGTATGATCAACAGATCCTCACTCCTAGTCAACTTTTTAAAATTCACTGATATAAAATGTAAACTGCCAGTTCACAACAACAGAACAGTACAAGCATGAGGCTGAACTTCTCAAAAAGAGATGTGAAAAGGCACGCACAATCACAGGTACACAAAAATTACATTCTTTCATTCTAGTCTCTAAGGAAGTGATCACCCTTTGATCTTGCATCATCACCGGAGAAAATGCAGGAACACGTAAATCTCAATGCTGACATGAGTGGTTTAGCCTTAAGTGGTTACGTGACAGTGGCTTTTGATGGCCAATGGTCGGTAGCATGCTTCAAGCAATGCAATCTGGAGAGGCGCGAAGTTGAAGTTTCCTTCCTTCTCTCACATGGACCGTCCCTATCATACATATTTCCAGACCCACCAGACTCTCATCATTGACCACCAGGATGTTCTAACCACTGGACAGCCAACCACAGCAACAGGAAGAACACACTCAGTCTCAAAAAACAAACTATGGCTGCTCTTTATGTATTGAAAAAGAAAATCCAAGCTCAGGAATTATCACATTTGGAGAGAATGAGCTTCAGAAACATGTTGTGGGTAATCTGCTTGATATAATTGTAGCCCCCAGACAAAGTCGGGCAGCTACTATGGATTCATGCTTGTCGTCTCCGCTGCCGCGGTGTCCTTAGCCACTTCCTTGTTGACGCTGTATGGGCTGTAATTTTTGACTGATTTCATATTTGGAATGGACATGTGTTCTACTTCAGTTATGACACCTGTCGATTTTGGCCGCCATGGCGACAGTATTGGCCAAATAATGTGCAAATTTGTGCTGAAACATAGAGATTTCCTTGTGGACGCAGTACAGACTGGAGAAGCGGGCTTTCAGGGGCTACACCCATGCGGTCGTGGTCGCCCGGACTGTCTAGTTATGCTAAAGCGAGAAAGAAAAGCTACCAATGAAATGGACTTACCCTTCAGAAGAGTGTTCCCACATTTCACGTATCCTCTGTTGGATGATCGTTTTAGGATGAGTCATTTGAATATTTGTGCAGCTGGCTCACATTTTTTGCCATGGGAACAGCTGATTACTTTTTATGCTATAACAATCTCTGTATTTCACTTGCAAGGCTTGTGTGGATATGGCACTTGTAGTTTAAGCTACAATCAGAATTTTGGAATTCCTTAACCATTCTCATTTCATGATTTTTAGGGGGTCTTCCATTCTTCTCAGAGATATGTCCATTCTGACAGCATTAAACAATCATGTTTCTTGGCTCAAACCTGTGAGGGTTTGGTCAACAATCACTCCCAGATCTTTTTCATGTGGAGCACATTCCAGTTTTAAACCTCTCATGAAGTAATCCTGTCTAATGCTTTTATTCCCTACATGTACAACTTTACATTTCACTACACCCTATAAAGGTCCGCTCAACCGTTTGGTAGAGGTCACTTTGATATCAAATATCTCATCAATTAAAAAAAGCTATTAAGCTCAAACTTTTTGAGCTGTCTCTCCCACTTGTGTTAAGTGTGTAATTCATGAAAACTCCACTAGATGGCACTGTGGTCGTGCTGTGCAGAATGTCGTAATGTGATACCAACAAAGAAGATCGACACTGCTAAAACCACTGTTGTTTTGGGATTACCTCGCTGGAGACAGTTTTGGAGGTTAGTATGAATTTTTCATCTGACATACCTTCACAGGGTCTAAATAACATAAGTCCCTAACATCTTTGAGAAAAAGTTTTTTTTTTTTTTTTTTTTTTGGCCTGTAATAATTTTTTGAAAACATCCTCAACCAAACGGATGAGAAGACTGTAGAGGGTGTTAAATGGTAATGCTGAATTCTAATGCTTGTGACAGATAAAGCTGATGAGTGAGATATAGTGTAAAACCCACTTTTGTTACAGTAAATGAGTCAGGTCAGTGATTGATGCTGCTGCTGTTTGATTTATTCAGTGTTTAATTCATTTTTATTTAAAAACTGACTCAGAAAACTACCCAAAATTACCCATAGATGGATGGATTCACAGACATCCTGGCACGACACACACACACACACACACACACACACACACACACACACACACACACACACACAGAAAGACAGACAGACATGGATGGGTGGATAGATAGATAGATGAAAAATGAATAAATGAAATGTCTTATGCTTTGTTTTTTTTAAGAGTACATGAGAATCAGTTGCATCAATGATGTTTATGAACAATGTTATTACTAAGTGTTGCCATTGATTGACAGATTAAAATTGATATACATTTCCTCTGGCTCTTTTCTATCCATTTTATACCCCTTTAGATGGATCGTAAAACCTGTTATGGCAGACGGATGCAGCTTGCTGTTGCTGTAGTGCCTGTAAACCCGCAGTGCTCAGATGCAGAGGACTCGGATAAGGAGAGTGGGGAATCAGCAGCAGATGAGGAGCCACAAAGTAGACCTCCCCCTGCTAAAAAGAAGAGGCCAGGCAAAAACACCCTGAGAGTCGTTGCAGCACAGACTGATGATTTGCCAAGCCAGCCTGTCGAAAGGATGTGGGAGAAGGTAGACATAGAGACTTATGAAGTGCCAGATGCCATCTTTCACCCTCCAGCTGCTTTGAAAACCCCATATCAGTACTTCAAAGAACTCTTCACCAATGAAATGGTGGAGCATACGGCTCATCACACTAACCTTTACTCTGGCCAGCAACTAGGAGATCCCATTAAGACCTGTCCTGGGGGGAGAGAGAATTTCCTGGCAGCCTTGCTATACATGGGGGTATATGATTTTCCATCAGCTGAGGACTACTGGTGCAATGACTCCAGATACCCCTTGATTGCTGACCTCATGTCTTTCAGAAGATTCAAAGCAATGCGCCGTTACATTCATTTCAATGATAACCAACAACAAAATGCGAGTCCCGACCGCTTCTACAAAGTGCGTCCGCTGTTTGACATGCTGTGACAGCAGTCTCTGAAGATTCCAGCGACACTCAGGCAAAGTGTCGATGAAGTCATGATCGCATACAAGGGAAAAGGGGCAGGGAGTCTCAAGCAGTATGTACTGTCCAAATCACACAAATGGGGCTTCAAGCTGTTCTGCCGTGTCAGTTCCTCTGGGATCATTCATGACTTTCTCCTATATCAAGGGCCAACCACATTCTTCAATGTGGACCTGACTGACGAAGAAGAGACGTTTGACCTGGGAGCAAAAGTGGTCACAACATTGTGTAGAACCATACAACTGCTGGAGCTTTCTGTTGTCTTTTGTAACAACTTTTTCACCAGCTTCAAACTCTACCGGAGCCTAAATGACTCGATGGGCCTTGGGGGCATTGGTACAGTGAGATCGAATCGAACTGAAGGAGCTCCGATCATGACTGACAAAGAGCTGAAGAGGAGAGGACGGGGAGCTTTTGATTACTGTTCTGCAGATGGTGTCATCGCTGTGAAGTGGTATGACAACAGATGTATTTCAATGCTTAGCAAAGCATGTGGTGTCAACCCCACATCGTCAGTGCAAAGGTGGAGCAAAGAAAGAAAGGCCAAGGTCGGTGTGCCATGCCCCTCACTTGTGAAAGCTTACAATGCGCACATAGGTGGCATTGATCTTTCCGACATGCTCATCCATCTTCACAAGACACCCAGCAGATCAAAACGATGGTATTACCCCTTGTTTGCATACGCACTTGACCTCTGCATCTCCAACTCCTGGCTGATGTACAAAAGAGACTGTGACATGCTGCAAGAAAAGCCCATGCCTCCAGAAGGTTCCGTGATGAAGTGGCCCACAGCTTGAAACTGTCCCACAAAAAAGCCAAAGTGGGTAGACCGCCATCCCTCTCACCTCAAGCAGCAGCTAGACGCACTGGCACATCATCCAACCCGCCAGCTGACGTTCGATATGATGGCTATGAGCACTGGCCGAAACACATGGTGCAGCGGGGCAGATGCAAGCTTTGCCGTAAAGGTGTTTCTCGTTGGATGTGTGAGAAATGTTCGGTTTTCCTGTGCCTGAATTCAAACCAACAGTGCTTCAACACATACCACAAGAATTAAGTGTGCTATTTGAAGGCATCCCATGCCTTTGTTTACACTGACAAAGTGTAATGTACTATTCAGTGAGCCTATGCACTGTTAAATCCAAAATAATGATAAACTGTTTTAACCTTACTGAAATGGAAGACTCAAAATAAATGTTTTAATTATTCCATGATCTAATCATTTTAAAACATCTGTGACATATAGATGTCACGCTATGTGCTAATCGGTCTGCTCTTCGCTCTGTTTGTTTACTTCAGCATTTATTGCAATTTACAGATTTTTATAAATGTATAGGATATGTTGTGGTATATTTTACTGTTGAAAAATGGAGGCTTGAAAATATGATTGTTTACTCAAACACAGGTCTGTCGTCAATGATGCATGTTCGTATTCAATGAAATGGTGAATGAATCCGTTATATTGCATTCCATACCTTTGTGTTTCACATGAACTGTTGAATAAACATTCTACACTGCTTTTTAATGTCAAAATGGAAGAATGAAAATGTGTTTCTGGATTATGTCTGGATTTCTGGGGTATTTCATGCGATTTGTGGGCATTTACATGAATAAATCAATAAATAAGTAAATAAACACATTAATATCTAAATTTATCCTATGAAACATATGAGGCAAACATAATCAGAATCCAAAATAAAACTGGCAAAATTTTTTGTAATTTCATGTAAAGTCTCTTTCTCCTCTCTAGTGTATATAAAATGAGTGACACCCTTTACGGTCTTCTCAACCGTTTGCTAGAGGCACGTGAAATCAAAATGGTGTGGCCTATTTGAAAAATAAAAATAAATTCATCTTACTACAGCCAAGTAGACCTAGAAAAGCAAGAAAAATAATTTTTTCATAGTTCTTCTCTCTGTGTGACCATTGAAGGGTTAAATTTCATTTGCCACATTTCTGCCCAATTCTGGATTCTATCCAAATCATCCTGAATCACTCTAGTGGATTCTACACGATTTGCCAAACCTCCCAATTTAGTATCTACAAATTTATCTAATTTGCTCTCAATATTCCTATCAAGGTCATTAATGTGGGTGAAGAACAGCAGGGGTCCCAACACTGATCCCTGAGGGACTCCACTCCCCACCATACCTAGTTCAGATAAGATTCCACTGACTACCGCTCTTTGTGTTCTGTCCTGTAACCAGTTTTGAATCCACTCCAGAATACCTCCTGTAACTCCCAATGGACCTCATTTTAAAAATGAGTCTCGAATGCAGTACTGTATCAAATGCTTTCTGAAAATCCAAGTATATGATGTCATAAGCCCTGCTCTTTTAAGTCTTGGTGCCCTCTTCAAAAAATTGCAGAAGGTTTGTCAGGCATGACCTTTCGTTACGGAAACCATGTTGGCTATCCCTCAAGATGATTTTACGTTCAAGAAATAATTCCAGCTCGTCTTTTATTACAGATTCCAGTATTTTGCATGCAATGCAAGTTAAAATGACCGGCCTGTAATTTCCTGGCTCCATACGGTCCCCTTTCTTATACATTGGCATTATATTGCCCTGCTTCCAATCATTTGGTATTTCTCCAGTTTCTAAAGACTGTCTGAAGATAGCGGAGAGCGGTTTAAAGATGATCTCACTAACTTGCCTAAGCACTCTAGGATATAAGCCATCAGGACCCGCTGCCTTATCTGCCTTTAATTTATGCAACTTGTCGAATGCTTCTTTATTCCTAACCTCAATTTCCACTAAATAATCTTGAGTATTGGACGTGCCCTCTGGCGGAATAACAACCCGCTCCAAGGTAAAATTCTCAATAAAGTAACTGATTAAGGTATCCGCAATATCCTTGTTATCATGTAGCAGCGATCCATCTTTATTATCCCCCGCCACAAAGTGGGAGGGGGATATAGGTTTGAGCTCCGTCCGTCCGTCCGAGATAAAGGGGACAGCTTTTCTCAGAAACTATTAGAGATAGGACAACCAAATTTGGTGTGTAGCTAAAGACCATAAAGGCCTTGATAGAGTTCGAAAATGAGATGCGCGCGATTATTTTTTCCGGAGTTATTGCCCTTGATCCATATTTTTGGACTCTGTCTACGGTATCTCTAAAGGGGACAGCTTTTCTCAGAAACTGTTACAGATAGGATAACCAAATTTGGTGTGTAGCTTAAGACCATAAAGACCCTGCTGGAGTTCGAAAATAAGATGCACACGATTATTTCTTACACAGTTATTGCCTTTGTGGCATTTTTGGGAGCCTCTGTTCATAGTATCTTTAAAGAAGACATTTTGGCGGGGGATGTTGTTGACCATGTCTACTTGTTCTTTATGCACTTCACCTCCTCTTTGACTTTCCTTTTTCTGCTACAGTACTGAAAGAAGCACTTCGGATTAGTTTTTACCCCTCGGCCGACTTCGGCCCGGAGGGGTATTGTCATCACCTGCGTGTCTGTTGTCCGTCGTCCGTCCATGACTTTGTCCGGGCCAGTACTCAGCAACTAATGATTGCAGCTTCACCAAATTTAGTATGGTAACTCATGACCCGTAGATGTGCAACGTCAGGTTTTTTGCTGGATTTGACCTTTGACCTTAGCGCTGTGACCTTCACTCTGGAAATCTTGTCCGGGTCAGTAGTCGGCAACTCATTCTCACAGCTTCACCAAATTTGGTATGGTAACTCACTGTGACACAGATGTGCAACGTCACGTTTTTTGCTGGATTTGACCTTTGACCTTAGTGCTGTGACCTTGAGGCAGGAAATATTGTACGGGCCGAGGGGTATTCAGCAGGGCGTTACGTTTGCCATTTCCGCAATTTGTCTTTCTTACAGTCTTCTCAGGTCTTTTTTGACCACAGCCCGCATTTTACAGTATTCAGCCTAGTATTCTCATTGTTCTCCTGTATGTACATCTTATAAAGATTCCTCTTTTCCCTGAAACTCCTTCGAATAGCTGTGGTCATCCACTGAGGATTCTGCTTTTTCAGCTTACTTTTGGACACCTTTGGAATGAATTTGCATTGTGAATCAAGTAAAACACCCTTAAATCTTTCCCATGTCTCATTTACATATTCACAGTCCAGGAGTGTCTCATTTTATTTTGCTTAGATATGAGCGCATCCTGTCGAAGTTTGCTCACGTAAAATAAATTTTGGTTTTCGAAGACACCTTTTTTAACTTCTCATGAAACGTCAAAATTAATAGTAGAGTGATCACTAGTCCCAAGTGGCTCCAGTACCTCAACATTGCTAATTCTATCAGGGTCAATACAGAGCACTAAATCTAAAATTGCCTTCTCTCTCGTAGGTTTATTAACAGACAGCACCAAAAAATTGTGATTTATGACATCTAGAAATTCTTCCTCCCCTTTACCCTGACCTTTCACCATTTCCCATGGTTTCTAGAAACTTAATTGAACAAATACATTATTAATGTGCTTGTGAACGCGATGAAATAACATGATGATCTTGCGGACCGTTACAGTGGCTAGAATATCGGTCCTCGAGTTATACTGCAATCACAAAAGCATTGGGCCTCCATGTTAATTTGAATGCCTATTTGCAACATCCTTGTTGGAGGTCTAATCAGCTTCGCCTGCTTCGGTAACCAAACACCAAAGCACAATTAGGGTAAGAATGGAGTAGCCCAGGATGTGCCGCAGGGTGCTACCATTGACTGTATGAAACATGGACTTAGCCTCCATGATCTCACCCACAGGTTTCTCAATTTCCACTGTGAAGCTCATTTGGTCGCCATCTTGGCACTTACTTGTCTCCGCCTAATCCAAAATAGGCAGAAAGGTGGACCGTTGCTGGAGCTGAGGCAGGCTCAATGGGCAGGTCTGTTGGAGCCTGCAAGCTAGGCTGAGAAGCTGACTGAGCTCGATGCCACATAGTTCGCTATGGCCGTGATGCTGGGTCATACCAGTCCTAGTGAAGGAATGGAGCCTGACTAGTAGTTTGCAGTGGCGGATCAAACAGTGTTTATATCTGTGAAGCGGTTGCGAGACCAATGCTGTAGGCCAGCGGGAAGTTGCAGCAGTTGGCTCACTGTGGATTGATATATCCATGGGAGAGTGTGCAGGTGCTCGCATTTAGCTTTTTGAGGCACCTTAGCTACATCTTACTAACAGTAGTATGGTTAGTTACACTTTAACATTGCATAACATTAGCTTTTTAGCAAACCTAGTGGACCTTTATGTAGTTTTATTGATTTTGAAACTGAGTGTTGTATACAAGCCACATGCAGTTTGTACACAACACTCAGGTTCAGAATGAATGGTTACCCACATAATTCATTTGAACGCATGGTAGTACATAAATTTAATAGTAGACAAGTTTCTCTTACTAATCTGAGAGAAAAGGATGTGCATTTTGGGGCACTTGCCCAATGGCTCCAGAATCATGTGGGGCCCCACCTGCTTTGAAGAACCATGGTATTCTGAAAACAAATTTTATACTCTAGTGCTGAAAAAGCAAATGAAATACTGCTTTGAACACCAAGAATGACTAGTTGTTTCACAACAAACACTGACAGCGCTGCAGGAACCAGAAAATTATGCAGTCGGGGCGGAGGGGGGAGGGGCTCTTTCAATGCCATTCCATCTGTACACCCTGTGTTGCCTTTACAACTTTTTCTAAGGAGTGAGATAAGAGAGTAAGTGGTCTGAGTATGCTTAAAAGACATTGGGACACTTTGGGTCCATGGTAGAACTCGGCAGATATTGTGCGCAAAAATAGCAAAATTTACAAATGTGACAAAAATTAAACGTGGTGCAAAGGGTCAAGTGATTACCATGGCATAGTAAAATAGACTAGGTACATAAACTGGTTAATTCCAATTAATTTGACTTGGGGCGCATTGAGGGAGTGGGCTACCAAGATGGGTTTTTTTTTTTTTTAATTATTTAATAGCCTACGTCGCCCACCCAGGTTTATATCTAAACATTTAGGAGAGGGTCTAAGGACCTCACGTGTGTGCAAAACATCATGGGCTAATTGGGGCACAAGGCATAATACCCCTGGATACATACTATTTCATAGCGAAAAGTGGCAACATTGAGCGCCCCCTATATCCTGCGCCCTAAGTCACCAACCAAAAAAAATTACGTTGAGTGAAAGACTTCACCCCATCGCATTGCTCATAGGAATATTACTTTGGGCGACTTGGGGCGCACTGAAATATTTGCATTTTAAAACCTGTTTTTCAAAGGTGCACTTTTCAACCCTGCCCCCGCGGAGGCCCCTCAAAAATTACCAACAGGGTATTGGGCACTAAAAATGTGACTTTTGTGCATGCTCTACAGGCTGTAATTTTTGACCGATTATTTTCATATTTGGTCTGGACATGTGTAACAGTATACTTACCTTATGACACCTATCGATTTTGGTTGCCATGGCAACAGTATTGGCAGAATAATACACAAATTTGAGGCAAAACATGGAGATTTCCTCGCGGACGAAGTAAAGGCTGCAATTTTTGACCGATTACTTTTATATTTGGCATGGACACGTGTTATACTTCAGGTATAACAATTATCGATTTTGGCTACCATGGCGACAGTATTGGCTGAATGATGCGCCAAAAAGTAGAGAAGCAGGCTTTCAGGGGCTACATGCATACGGTTGCGGTTGACCAGACTGTCTAGTTATTATTATAAATACTGCTAGGATTCTTTAGCCCTTCTTCGTGGAATCAAATGCAGGATGATGAAGAACACACTGACAACTCCTCTTAAGAGAATGATGATTTATTACAGTGCGCAAGGGAGAGAGACACTTGGTACATGGGCTGTCTGCGCCGAGCACATCTCTGCTTCCATTGTGTGAGTTGTGGCTTGAAATACCATTCGTGGTCATACATGTTAAAGACAAATAGGACAATGGATGGCCAGAGATGACTCAGTGATACAGTGTTACATCCCCCACTTCAGACCCCTCCTGAGGTGACAAGAGAAACAGGATATAGGGTATCAATAAGTTTGAGGCACTGATACTACAGGTGACTCTGAAGCCTGGGAGCTTATCAATACAACATTAATAATAAATAATTACGCTTTCAATTCTTATTTTTTAATATTTATGTGATCATTATTGTAAGTACTGGACAGAGTTACGAAGTGCTTTACATAAATAGAAAAATTTTAAAGATGAGGCATGTCTCCAGCTCAGTTTACCTATGTCCGCAGGCCCCGGGGTTCCAGGCTGTGCCAAAGTTACCCTGGTCCTCACCAGTCAGACGCCGCACAGTCACGGCCGCCGGCACAATGACACAAATCCTGGCCAAAATTTTGAGGAAGCTGAACGCCTCTGAGGAGCGACGAGGCAAAGAGATGGCGGAACTGAGGACTGCTGTAGAAACACTGCGGCGTCAGGTGGAGTCACAAAACGACCTGATACAGACGCTCCAACGCACAGTGGAGCAGCTGACACAGACTGTCCAATCGCCTGCTGCACCTGCTGTGGCCCCGCCCCTTCTGCAGACTACTCTTGAGCAGGTGCAGCCCGCCGTCTCTCCATCTTGTTCATCTCCGCCATCATCTCCGGCCACCTCGCCACCTCCCCCAGTCAGCTTTCAGGGGGGTTCGTCCCCAGCTCAATCGCCGTGTGTGACACCACTGCGCCAGTGTAGCGCGTCTCTCCAGCCGGACATCGAGCAAGAGCCCTCTGATGCCAGAAAGTGGGACATCTCTGAGGAGGTCGAGCGTGAGCTGTATCGTAAAAGTGTTGGTTGTGACGGGCGCGTTCGTCCGGACCGATTTGCGTTGCTCCTGTTTCGGGCAGTGGTGCCGAAAGCGACATTTTACAGCTGGTGCGGCAAAGTCAACTTTGATGGCTCCCGGGGCAAATGGCCTCTGCCGCACAACATAAAAGCCATCATGCAGGCCTCTCTGGATCGGTTGTTTCCCGAACTTTTGCCCTCCGATTGGAAGAGAATTAGAGACCGGATAAATGAAAACCTAAGAAGTAAAAGATATCTTGATGCGGGTGCTGGATCATGTTCCTGATGTGGATTTTTTTTTTTCAATAAACATTTTAATACAACTGACTGACTGATTCTTTCATGCTGTAGTGTGCTGCAAAAATTGATTACATTGAGTATAAACCATCAAGTGTTTGTCCTAGGTTATTGTTCTGTTCCATCCAGGGGTTGCACTAGCCTGAAATGAGTTAGCCACTGTGGCTACCTGACTCTCCATTTCTTTAGCCACATCAGAGGTCTGTGAGCACTGTGGCAAACCAGGTCCAAAAACTGTTTGCCACAGTTACTCTACATGAGGAAATCACAGCAAATGTGTAGTTGGAATGAGTCTTGATTCAGTTGTAGTTTTTCTAGAGATGATCAAGAAAATGTAATTTTAATGGAAAATGAATTGGACTTACTACACTGGCGCTGCCATCTAAATTTTTAGCTCCACACGTTCCCCATTACCTTTGCAATAATTAGATTAATTAAGGCAGATATATATAGGCACGACAATGAATAAGAAAGGCAGAACCTATTTAATTTCTTTGTTTAAATACATGGTACACAGTCAGTAGTGAAGCATTGCTCAGTTAAGCCTTTTTTTCATCCCCAAGTTAAGATAACTCGTTGGTACATTTTTGGAGACTTTGTATATGATCCCATTCTATGAATTAAGTCAGTCAGCTGTGTTTTGTAAAAAAATGGGTCAATGACACCGATCCAGTCTTGTCCACGCAAATTCATTAGGGAACTGCACAATATGGTGTGACAAGCGTCGTAAAACCTCGGGGCCGAGATTGGAAGTTATTCATGAATTTGCAATGCATCATTGGTAGTGGCAAAAATGGATCTCTATTTTAGGTACCGGATATAGCAGACAATCGATGTATATGATCCACTATAACATGTGCAATAGTATTCTACTGGTGAGTGGCCTGTCAGAGAATTCTGTAGAAATATCAATGAAATGGCTACTCATTGTACTCCCACTGATGATTACGAATCCTCTGGTGTTTTTCAGAATCGTTATTTTTAGGAATTGTTGAGCGATCTTTCCGTTCAGCTAGCTTGTTTATCTTGCCGGCCTCGTGGCACGATGAGCAAGACAACTTCGTCTCTTAACCAGGGAAAGTAACAAAACCAAAATTGTTGAACGCCACTGCAAGCACTTCTATCCAGTGGCGGCTCATGAACTGGCAGTAGGGGAATTTCAAACAATCCCTTAATAATAATAATTAGTCAAGACCTGTTTTCAATTATTCATTTAAATTACCATGACAGAAACTCCGAAAACTCATCATTATCGTATGTGGCCAGTTTTCATTTATAACGCATACCGATTACGACTCTGGACTTCTCACGCTTTTCTTTACTCGGGTTGAAAGCAATGCATGTGTTTCATGATCGCTTTAATGAAATAAGATAATTTGAAATGCCTTTATGCAATTCCATTGCTTCCAACTCCTCCGTGCACAAGGACTTCAGTTCCGCGCCAGAATCTACATACTCATTGATTGAATAATTGCTGACTACAGCAGAGGAACGTAAATATGCCACTTAAACTCACACCGAATGCGTGAGAGTTGACAGGTATGCTGTATAAATGAAAACTGACCACACCAGTGTTGAGTTTTCTGAATTTCCGTAATGGTAATTTAAATGAATGATTGAAAACAGGTCGTGACCAATCATTAATTTTAAGGGATTGTTTGAGCTTCCCCCGTTGCCAGTTCACGAGCCGCCACTGCTTTATCATACGGGCGAAGTTCGACAAGGTGTTTTGGCTCTTTGGAGGCCAGTATTCAAAATGATGCAGTGCTCCTCCGATTCGTGCGTGTGCAAGCCGTTATCATGACAATATGAATGAGGTCAAAATTAATCTCCCTGATCGAGAATACTGTACGCAGTGTCAGAGGCGATGTATGTACAGCGAGTTGGCCCCACAAGGGAAATCATGTATGGTTATGAGCTAGCATTCAATCGGAGCCTCTAGTCAATGGTTACGGGAATGATTTTCCGATTTCTGCACTTCGCCGTGTTTGACTAACTGTTCTAAAATCATTGAACTTGCCACAGAATTATATTTAATTACCACCAGGAGAAAATATGGCCTTCGCCACTGTGGCGAGGACTAACAAAAATATTATCGCCGCCCTAACTCTTTAATCGCGTCGGCGAACTTGGCGAGCGGCTAGCGCAATCCCTGAGTACTATCAGCAAGGATGAGCAGCTCGCATGAAATGCAGCTGCAGTTTAGTCAGGGAACTCTTCGCAGCTGCTGCATCACAGAATTTGGAGATCACATGTCCTCTCACTACCCAGTCATGTCTGCACGCATCACTTCAGTACTGCAGCGCACTCTTCAAAAATGGCTAAACAAGCTAATGCTTTGCAGCTGTTCACACTGGCGCTTTGTCTGCAACAGTCACCCGCTGCGCAGCTTGCATTCACACATAATCGCTGTCATTGCTGGTTATTATGCTGATTCTTCTGTTTTGTGTTTTCTGATTAGCTCTGCTTGTGTACTTGGGGGATTGTGTCTTGTTCATGGGCAGATAATACTTCTCCCTGTATTCAGGTTGGTGCACATATTGTGCACCGAGTACCCAAAGCAGATCTTTTCACGGCCAAACTAAACTAAGTTCTACATCATACTCAATAAATGGATTTCATTTTAATACGCAAGTTGTCCTGACTGAAATGGTATTCTTCTTTGCTTGTTAAAAAACTCCACAGCATTAGTTTTCTGCATGGTTTCATGTTAATTTATGTATAACTTTAGGTATAATTTGTGAGTTTGTGTAAAAACATCCAAGTAATTCTTTGAATTGTCATAAAACGTCAACCTACTGAATTGTTACAATGATGTGCGATCATTAATTTTTTCCTTTTCTATAAGTAGTTTGATTTCGTTGGGGTGTGTGACCTTCAAAACGATGTCTAATTACCTGGAAATAAATTCTCATCTCCTCTTGGAGGACAGAGATGGTTGACCTCAGAGTGTCATGGATGGATCACAGCCTAAATAGGTGTGCAACGATTAATCGACGTTGTCGACAAAATTCAATAACTAAGTTCGTAGTTGACTAATTTATTCATCGATAATTTGTCGTTACGTCATTGCAAAGTATTTCACGCATTGGAACCTGACTAAACGTCGTTTCACAAGAGCTGGAGATGAAGGCAGCTGCAGAGTGAGCCACCTGACTTCCTTCGCAACTCTCAGTCACGCCTGCGCAAATTCGACCTGAGGGAGGAAAGCGACAGTATAATACGGACATGGAGTTGCAAATTTATGCACGCAGTTACAATATTCTATCACTAGATGGCACACCAGGATCATTTATTGCAGAGCCGTATATAGAGAGAGTCTGGCCAACTTGAAGCATGGGCGGATACAATGGTCGCATCAAAATCGCTAGTTTTAAAATACTAAGACGACTCGATATAACATGACACTTTGCTTGTAGTATTTTCAGGGTCCCTACACATGAACTCGAACATTGAGAACATTGTTAGTTTGCTTAAGAGACGTTTTTGTTAGCACGGGACCTACCTCGCGTTGTCTTCCGGGTTGTTGCCTTAGGTGAGTCCAGTGTTAAAAGCGGTATTTAAATTCCTTGTACACAAACAATGTTCACAATGCTCGAGTTCATGTGTAGAGAGCCTGGTGATGCTACCAGCAAAGTTTCATGTTGTGTCGAGTCTTGGTGGTTTAAAAATTGCGATTTTGATGTGATAATATCAGCGCCCGAGCGCTCCCATTCGAGAGCCAATTGACGAAAAGTCGCGTGTATTCGCGTCTTCGCATTGCCTTGAATGTGTCGTGCGAAAAATTCGTTTCGCGTCCAGTGTGAAAGCAGCTTTATGGTGGCTGATAGTCTGGCAATTTCGGTAATGCAGTCGTCACCTTAGCCGATGTTGTACTTGATAAAAAAAAACGCTCGCGTTTCGTCATGCTAATATGTAGCTAAACTGAAAACCAAGTGTAATGGAGTTAGCGCAGTGCTACAATGCCTGCGAATTAACTAACTTCTTCATAAAGCCGCTGACGGAAATTACATTTGTCTTCTATTAAATTGTGCTTCTCTGTTATGTGATAAACAGAACCTTACACTCTTGGTGTACAAGAAATTTATGAAACGAGCAAATTTTATGTTTGTTGCGAGCTTTAACTTTAATATGACAGGTCCACTCTAGGAAGATCTCAATGCCGCTGGCGTTACAGTAAATGAGCATTTGCAATGTATTCTCTATTGAGTGCGTTTAGTTACATGGATTTCAGTATCCCGGGTATGATCGGGTTTTTGGAGGATCCCGTTTTTGCGTTTGTGCATATAAACATCGTATCCTTATTTTAGAAACCAGGATAAATAATTAAATATATGTTCAAATAATTGTATATTTGAATAACTTATTGAATTTAATTACCTCATATTCCACACTTCGCCATGGGGATCGCTGGATGAATATTGATTAATGGTAGCAAACATGGCGTCCATGAAACACGTGACCAGCTCAGAACCAATCAGCATAGCGGGATAGCTCAGACTTTCGAACCCCGAGTTGGCCAGACGCTCTCTATGTACGGCTCTGATTTATTGAATATTCACAAGCAAGCCGAATACTGAATACTGTATACCTGAATATTGATTAAAGAGCACAAGGAGAGAACAAAGAGTGGTTGCTCTTCTTCTTTCTATGCATACTATGAAAAATGCTTTGCACTTGTACTTGCACTTTTGATACTTAAGTATATTTTTTTACAAAATGCTATTTTGAGACTTTTACTCCAGTAATTTTCTTATGGGTGACTTCAGCTTTTACCAAAGTAACTTTCAGTAATGGTACTTCTACTTTTACTTAGTTATTTTTTTTCCAGTACTTTATACACCTCTGGATATACCTGGTTTAATATCAAAGACTCTAGACCAAAGAATGCTGTTCACAAAATGCAGACTTTTTTTAAATAAAGGAAAACTTTTTTTTTTTTTTTTTGCTGCTGCTGCTGCTGCTGCTACCTGTCCTTGGTGAACAGAAAAAAAGTGTTTAATTTTTTATATCCGCACTTTACCTGACAACAATTGAAAAACTTGAATTCTGACTTGAATTTTTGTTTGTTTTGTCCAGAAGTAGCCTAATGAGCAGCAAAGTTTAATAAAACATTTTTGGAAGAAGTATTAATCTTTATTGTTAGTTAGCACATGGCTAAAATGACCTCAAGCTAAATTTAAAAGCTAATTGCTAAATAACTGCCGTACTGTGCAAGTCAATCTGACTAGTCGATTAATCATTTCAATAATCGTTGACAAATTGACAATCAAAATAGTCGCTAGTTGCAGCACTAAGCCTAAACAGGAGGACATAGGCTGGACAAACCAGTCCTTTTGTTTTGTCAGTTTGGAGATTTGTGGAAAGTGATGGCTATTCAAAGGCCAGTGGTTTTGTAACTTGATGGAATATGTGGGAAGAACACAATACAGAATTTGGTGCCGAGGAGGTATGAGTGATATTTCACGAACATAAATGCGACTAATAAATCATTAAAATTAAATTATACAGCGTATGTTATTTTATATTTTTTGTACTGATATTTCCTACGTGGAGACTGAAACCTAAGCCACCACTAGTGTCCATCTACATCGAAGAGGCCGAAAGCCAGTATGCCATTGGTTGCCTGTTTTGTCTAAATTATTAGAATATTTCAGTGATGGATTGCACGCTGATGTTTTTTTCCATCATCATATTTCACTTTTAGTTATCCAATATGATTCCTTTTAAATTTATTCCATTTCATTAATGAGCCATTCCAGCTCAAATGGGCCAGGGGGTGACACCACCCCGTCACAGATTTAGTTGATTTTTGCTCCAATAGTTGCTATATGTACACAGTCAAAAATCCCAAAATTTTGGCTGCCAACTCCAACTGGTTACAAAATGGCAGCCATTTGAAAAATAGTCTTTTACGCGTGTCGCGACGTGCCCTCCCACTTTTTTTAAAACCCTTTTTTCGCAATAAAGCAAAAACTATAGCGCGTATTGGCACCAAAATTGGCACTCTTATGTAATTTTTCATGCTGATTCTGAATATGCAGTCAAATAAGTGATAGCTCCTATGGTTTGGAAACTATTGGATGAAAACCCTTTTTGGGGGTACCAAACTTTGGCCCCCCATTATCTCAATGCTGCCTCCTGATATTAAAATGGAACTTGTTTTATGCTCATGACCATCACTTCAGCTCTATAATATAAAAAAATTAGAGAGGTGTTCTGCTTTTTCTTGATGTAATCCTCCAAAACGTAAAATAGATATTTTGTGAAAACAATTTTGCCATGTATACACGCATGTACAGAGTATATAGTAGTATCTGTAGGGATATTGCAAAACTATGACAAAAGATCAGCAGTTTGTAGCCTAGTAATCTAGCATGGATCTGATCTGCACAATCTGTACCCAGGTATCTTGCTGACTCTGTAAGAGGTCACATAAATAGCACTTGTTTACTGCCTTGAAACAAAAACATAGCATCAGTTGAAGTGCTCATTCATTAAGGCCAGTAAAGACAATCATGCCAGAAGGATGCAATGATTGCTCTCTGGGGGGGATCCTTGGCCAGAAGTGCCAAAAGTGTAATCACGTTTGACTTTGCGGAGCATAACTGCAGATATGTACACAGGACAAGTTTTCCATGAAAAAGCTAGAAAAAAGTATTCTTGGTATGAGTCTCTATACATTTTTGTAATGTGCATGTGAGTGTAGGGGCCTACATGGCGATACTGTTTTCACAAAATATCTATTTTACGTTTTGGAGGATTACATCAAAACAAAGCAGAACACCTCTAATTTTTTGATATTATAGAGTTGAAGTGATGGTCATGAGCATAAAACAAGTTCCATTTTGATATCAGGTGGCAGCATTGAGATAAGGGGGGCCAAAGTTCGGTACCCCCAAAAAGGGTTTTCATCCAATAGTTTCCGAACCATAGGAGCTATCATTTATTTGACTGCAGATTCAGAATCAGCATGAAAAATTACACAAAACTGCCAATTTTGGTGCCAATAGGTGCTATAGTTTTTGATTTACTGCGAAAAAAAGGTTTGAAAAAAGTGGGAGGGCACGTTGCAACGCGCGTAAAAGGCTATTTTTAAAATGGCTGCCATTTCGTAACCAGTTGGAGTTGGCAGCCAACATTTTGGGATTTTTGTCCATGTACATATAGCAACTGCTGGTGGAAAAATCCGGACAATCTGAGAGATGGTGGTTACAAATGCCCAGGCTACTGGTCCATTTGAGATAGAATGGCCCTATTTGAACTGCTTGGTCGCTGTCTCAGAAATGTCACTGCATGAGAAAATTTGCTGTTAAATTCTTTTTGCCTGTCTTAGTCAAATTATGACAATTATTTCTCAAAGTCAATTCTGGCTGGGTTGTTGATTAGCATCTCTGTCTTGGTTTATCTGAGCTTAGCAATGTTGGCTGGAGTATCCAGTAGTCCATGTGAATTAGCTTGAAGGATAATTAGTGGCCTCTATTGATCCACTAAGTACTGTTCTTCAAGCAAGAGGGGGAATTAAAATTGTGTGTGTAAAGATGGACATATCAACAATTACAATGGTAAGTTTTAATTTACTCAGCCTAGTAGAGTCGGTACGATTAGCTGTTATGTTTAAGTGGTTAGTGCGCAAGATATTTGACGCGCAAGGATTATTATTACACATTAGAAGGTGTAGCTTTCTCGAGTAGATTTTTTTTGGCTTGAAAAGGCTGCGGCTCAAAAATCTTCGATTGAAACTTGAACCGCGAAATTTACATTTATCCGATAACGTATTTTCGCAGGTTGTGGTAAAGGACTCGCGTCCTGTGAAGTTACTGCGCTGTCCCTGTAGCTGTGAAACTGGTTCAGCTCCGTGTGAGCACGTAGCTGCCTGGCTGGATCGGATGTCTCACACCTCGCAAGTTGAGGTCGTTGTTGTTCCCCCTGCGGACAGCTTTTCTGAGGCGGTGCGAACTTCGTACAAACCTGGAGAAATGGTGAGTATAATTATATTTGGTCTGCATAAAGAGTGAAATTTTAATTTTTATTCTTACATTTTATTAATGTGTTCATTTACATTTTATTCAGGCTGATAAATCTAGAAGACCCAGTGATCGGATGGTTGTAGTGTCATCTAGGCCGAGGGAGAGAAAGATGGAGGAATGTTGGAGGTAAACTGAGCAAAATATTTCATGACTTCACTTTAAATCCGTTCTGTGTAAAAGTTTTGGGCACCTTGGAATTTTTTTTTTTTTTTTAATTCAGATTTGGACTTTGATGGTTATTTTATACTTCCCATATTTGCGGTGCTGTAGTTACACTACACATCTGAGGAGTCAAAAGTCCATTTAAAAAATATCTTACAAAAATGTTTGTATTTCGATTCGGATAATATAGCCTTGATAAAGCCCTAATCTCAACATCATCAAGGTGGTCTCGGATTACATAATCTGGAGAGAGAAACAAGTGTGACTGTGAGCTTGCAGAAATACTGTGCAGTTCTCTAGTGTGCTAGGAACAGCCTAACAGCCAAGTAGCTTAAAACACTATCAAGCTTCAGGACAGTGTTCCTAATATTTTGCCAAAGTTTTGTTGCTCCAATTGTAGACTTAATTTAGACTTCAACAGTGCATGCCTCTTTAGTGGACATTTTTTAATATTTAGACACTTATGATTGTTGGAAGCATCTTTGCCTTACAGAATTGTTTTGAATGTGCCTAAAACTTTTGCGCATTACTGTATGTCAGTATCATTCTGCTTCATGGTTACTGAGATGCACATGTCCTAATGTTCCTGCAGTTTTTGCAAGCAATACTGAATGTCTTCCTCTTGTGAAGAAATTCTGCTTTCCTCCCAGAAATTCTTGGAAACTTAATTTTCTGTCCACGTTAAAGTAGGGATTCATTGAAAATAAATACCCATAAAATTGGTCAGTATGGAAATTTCATGATCAATTGAAGGTATTCACTCATATAACAAGAGAAAAAAATTTTCATGCTACTTGATATTCGCTTTCCAAATGTTGCTCCTTTTCCACCGTAACCAGTCCGCCGACAGTCTCATTTTCCGTGACGTCACATACGGGTTGTGTACTCTGAAAGTACCCAGATGTTCCATAGTTATAATACCGTGAACACTGTGAAAATTGTTTTCAATTTTATTTCTAAAGCCTGACGAGTCAGAACTCTTAATAGATTTCTTCCAGATCTCCCAGTAGTTCATAGTTTTAAATCCCATGTTTAAATCTTTATTTTTTATTTTTTAGCTCATGTCGCATAAAGGTGATTTCTTCCATCGATGCATGTTAGTTTTGCTGCTTATTTCGGTTCGTTCCGTGTCTGCAAGAAGTCCGGTCGCCGCACTGGCTATACGCTATACACACGTTGCCTAGTTTGGAAAGAAAATTATGTTTTTACTGGAGTCATGCTACCATTCCGAGGAAGGTTGGATTAGCCAATGCTCTGGGCTACAAGAAAGATGGTATTTTATGAACACGATCAAGTGGACTCTCATAATAGTGATTGACTGAAATACAGTGCCATGAAAAAGTATTTGCCCCCTTCCTGATTTCTTATTTTTTTGCCTATTTGTCACACTTAAATGTTTTAGATCATCAAACAAATTTTAATATTAGACAAAGACAACCCGAGTAAATACAAAGTGCAGTTTTTAAATGATGAATCATTTATTTAGGGGAAAAAGCTATCCAAACCTACCTGGCCCCATGTGAAAAAGTAATTGCCCCCTAAATCCTAATAACTGGTTGTGCCACCCTCAGCGACAACAACTGCAATCAAACATTTGCGATAACTGGCAAGGAGTCTTTCATATCGCTGTGGAAGAATTTTAGCCCACTCCTCTTTGCAGAATGGTTTTAATTCGGCCACATTGTAGGGTTTTTGAGCATGAACGGCCTGTTAAAGGTCATGCCACTGCATCTCAAGCGGATTTAAGTCTAGGCCACTCCAAAATCTTCATTTTGTTTTTATTTTTTATTTATTTTTTTTTTTTAAGCCATTCAGAGGTGGACTTGCTAGTGTGTTTTGGATCATTGTCCTGCTGCATAACCCAAGTGCGCTTGAGCTTGAGGTCATGAACTGATGGTTGGACATTCTCCTTCAGGATTTTCCGGTAGAGAGCAGAATTCATGGTTCCATCAATTACTACCAGTCCTCCAGGTTCTGAAGCAGCAAAGCAGCCCCCAACCATCGCACTACCACCACCATGTTTGACTTTTGGTATGATGTTCTTTTAATGAAATGCTGTTAGTTTTACGGCAGATGTAACGGGACGCGCACTTTCCATAAAGTTCAACTTTTGTCTCGTCAGTCCACAGAATATTTTTCCAAAAGTCCTGGGGATCATCAAGATGTTTTTTGGCAAATTTAAGACAAGCCTTTGTGTTCTTTTTGGTCAGCTGTGGTTTTCACCTTTCACTTTCTAATGTATGCCATTTTTGCCCAGTCTCTTCTTGATTGTTGAATCATGAACACTGACTTAAATTGAGGCAAGTGAGGCCTGCAGTTCTTTCGATGTTGTTTTGGGCTCTTTTGTGACCTCCTGGATGAGTTGTAGATGCGCTTTTGGGGTAATTTTAGTTGGCCGGCCACTCCTGGGAAGGTTCACCACTGTTCCAAGTTTTCTCCATTTGTGGATAATGGCTCTCACCATGGTTCGTTTGAGTCCCAAAGCCTAAGAAATGGCTTTGTAACCCTTTCCAGACTGACAGATGTCAATTACTTTGTTTCTCATCTGTTCTTCAATTTCTTAAGATCGTGGCATGACGTGTTGCTTTTTGAGATCTTTTAGCCTATTTCACTTTGTGAAACAGGTTCTTTTGAAGTGATTTCTTGATTCAACAGGTCTGGCAGTAATCAGGCCTGGGTGTGTCTAATGAAATTGCACTCAAAAAATGTGGTTAATCACAATTAATTCATGATTTAAGGGGGGCAATTACTTTTTCACAGAGGGCCAGGAAGGTTTGGATAGCTTTTTCCCCTTAATAAACGAAATCATCATTTAAAAACTGCATTTTGTATTTACTTGGGTTATCTTTGTCTTACATTAAAATGTGTTGGATGATCTGAAACATTGAAGTGTAAAAAATATGGGAAAAAAGTAAGAAATCAGGAAGGGGGCAAAAACTTTTTCACGGCACTGCAGAAATACGGAGTGACGAGGTCGATGCCATTTAGAACACAATCATACCCCTCAATTATCTCCACCCAATACCTCAAAAGTAGGCTGAATCGTCCGCCTGTACTTTCATGCACTCAAACTCAATTTCAGGTCTTAATTGCTTTTTTATAGTTGCTGTATCTCTTCCCATGGTTCTTTCTTCAATTTCTGGTCCTTCCTCTTCCATGATGGCCAAAAAAAACAAAACCTCAAATGTAATAACGTTAGATAGTTACAGTATACGCAATAGAAAGATCTGACGACAGGCAGCTGCAAGTGCATGAACAATATGTATTCCTGCGCGAGTTAAGAGAGAGAATGCATTCTAAAAATTTTCCTTTCTTGTTTTGTTGTCGCTCTTATCAAGTTTAATCATCGAAAAAATATCATAAATTAAGGTATCAGTCCTTCCCTGTATTTACACATGATTTCCGTCAGATCGTTTATATGTCCATGTTAATCTTCAATGTACTTTATAGAAAAATATCAGTTTAAATTAAAATAAAGAAAAACGACAGGTAAATGTTTCTCCATTATAATTTATCCATCTCAAGTAAAGTACGACTCAATTTGAACCTTAAATAACAAAATATAAAGCTTAAAGAGAGACATAGTATTTCTATTGACATGTACACTGCACACAACTTCACAGAGCAGAGCTTGCACAACCAGTATGTGACATCACACGAAACGGGCCTCTTTCCTAGCATCACGGAAGTATTCACGCTCCGATCAAGTACAGTCGTTTCGTGCGTTTCCATTTTCTCGTATCGATAATGTGACGGAATGACATTTCATTGCATTCTTTGCGTTCTAAGCTTTCCATTGATGTCAAAATTGCCATGTTACAGTTTTTACAATGAATCCCAACTTTAATTACAGGGGCAAGAGCATGCTTTTGAAACATGGGTTTAAGGTCTGGAGAAATGGCCCTTGAGGCAAATCTCTTCTCATAATCTGTAGGAACTCAAGTGAAACTCATTGGCTCACACCACTTTTTAAAGGCGCCCTTATGAGAAGAGGTTGAGCAACTTTTTGGCCCCGTTTACACCTGGTATTAAAATGCATTTTTTGTGATCGGATTGCAATCGGATAGCATTTGACCACATTCCTTTACGCCTGGTATTAACGTGCGTCTCCAGCGTCCACATTACAATCCGTCTCGCTGACGTCACATCCTTCGTCTCCCCTCTCCTCAAGTGGCGTACCTCGCTTACTGTAAAAACTGGTGAATAAGACGCACCTTTAATTCAATACTTCTCCCTTGAAAATGCACTGCGTCTTCTAAACCAGTGTGTCCTATACACCAGTAAAATGCTGCGAGAGGTAAAGGGGGATGTTCCAATGTGTACCCAGGAGAGGGCGCTGTGAGCTAGACCTTGCTCGTGTGTCCTAGAGCTTGGTATTCAGTCTCTCCGGTCTCTTAAGAGCTAGAAGCTGCGTGGCCCACCGCAACATAACGAAAACTTCTAGAAAGCGCGATACAGCTGCACAAAAACTTCACATCGTGGGCTGTGCTGAACAAAATAGAAATCGCCATTTTGTTTAAATTAAATTGAAATAGTTTGTAACAACTTGTTTACGCATTTTTATAATTATAAGTGAATAGCTACTATAACACTGTCTTTGATGAAACCCTTTTTACCAACACCCACAAAATATACTGCATCTTACATACCAATGTGAATTATCTACTGAGTTTTACTGTTGGTGTTTCCGCCCATGGAGTGGTTGTATGCGGATTGGAGACGCAGTTACATTTATACTTGTGTTCAAAGTGGCTAGAATCCATCCCTGGCCACCTTCAGAAGTGGTTTAAAAGATCGGATTACAATCCATCCTCAATGCGTCTTGAGTGCATTTACACCTGTACTTTCATGTGGTCAAGCGCTATCCGATCACAAAAAACGCATTTTAATACCAGGTGTAAACGGGGCCTTTGATCCGACCGTGTTGTAAATCCTTACCATATTATGCCTATGGATAAACGATAAAATGTGGTGTACATGTGTCTGGTCTTGTTCAAACAGGAGCAGCCTTTGGGGAGGCGACATTGGGGACCCACTGGATCTTTCTGCCAGGCTGGTCGAAGTGTACAGCTCCTTCAGCTCTGATGAGGCACCGCTGATTTCCACCATGGGAATTTCTACTGAGGCCCCATTGGTGGATTCTGCGGTCGGTAAAGTCCCGTTTGGAAGTGTGCTGTCCTATCAGCTTCCGGCAGAAAGACCGCTCCGGACTCTGCTGCATGCAGATGCCCCTCCAAGACCCTTGTTGCCTCTTGAAGGCTACCGCTTGGAGCCAACGGAGCTTTCATGTGAGTTGACTGAAAGGCAGCAGCTCAACCTTATATCTCTGGCAATGTCGCTCGGCGCGGCCCGCGAGACGGAGGCGGCTACGCGGGGATGGGATTCTTCTCTGGAGCGGCATCGCGCAGAAAAGCAGCGGATCGACTCCTCCTGGTTCTTGGAGGTCTGCCGCGTGAGAGGGCAGAAGTCGGCCCAAAACCTGGCAGAAAGAATGATGAACTGCTGCCAGCAGGCCTCAGAGGCAAAGACGACTCTGGAGTTGAGGCAGGTGGCGGTGGAAGGGCACTGTCTGGAATTAGAGGTGAACCACTACCCCTGTGGTGTCCTTGTACATCCAGATATCCCATGGATGGTCTCATCTCCTGACGGGCTCATTTACGACCCTGGGGCACAGCCGACGTTTGGCCTCCTGGAGATGGAATGCACCAGTGTCAGTAGTTACACGGACTGCTCCTGCATCGAGGTTCAGGACGGCACCCCTGTTCTGAAGCCTACGCATCCATACTACTGGCGCATCCAGGGCCACTTGTTGGTATCGGGTTTGGAGTGGTGTGACTTTCTCCTCTACTCGCGTGAGGACATGTTAATTCAGCGAATTCGGAGAGACGTTGCGGTCATTAAGGAAATTAGAGCGAAGGTTGACCATTTCTTTTTTAAGGCCTACCTTCAGAAAACATCTTTGTTAAGTCTTAATTGAATTCATTATTACTGTACAGTTGAAGTCCTGCTGATGGTTGACCCAACAACTATGTTCCTGTTTTTTTGTTTTTTTTTTCAGGATGTTTTTTTTTTCTGCATGCATTTTAACTCGAAAATAAATGCTATTCAATTAACTTTCAAATTTGTTTTCATTGTCATGTTTACCAATATTTATATATTTAATATTTAATACTATATGATGCCTGTAATGATAAACAAGAGGATGGTAATGAATTGATAAGAGGGTTGAGTTGAATCAGGTTTGTCTGGCCTTCCTGTAAGTATATTTATGTAATTTGACGGTGAAACCTCAAATGCTAGCAGTCAGTTGCATCAGTGCAATCCTAATCCTCTTCCAGTCCAATGGCCCTCATATGCACATCAGCTCAGAGTGCTTATTTCAAAATAAGCAATTAATTTTCTGAGCTTGAAAGGAGATGATTAATTGAACATAAAGGAAAAGCATGTAAGGTTAGAGAAACACATTCCAAGTGTAGTTGATTCGCAGAGCTTTGCCATAAATGCTTGTGTGGTCTGTCAAGCTACCCTGTATAAATAAAGCTTAAGAAATATTTTGTTTGTTTGCTCAGGCCTTTACTTTTGCTGGAGCAAGTTGGAATAATGAGGCCCCACGTAAACTAGCTTGGTTGAAAACTGCTGGGGCTCTGACCCTCTTGAAACCAACTGCCGTGTCTTTCATCGAGAGTAAGAGCTCGGCTTGCAATGATTGCAGAGACCATTTCAGAAAGGAACATCCAGAGAATACTTGCGTACTCAATATTATGGTTACAATATTTGTTATAGATGACAGCAGTGGTGTCTAATTTTATCTGTGAAGGGCCAGTGATGGTGCAGGTCTTTTTTACAGCCCAGGGCATAGGATTCAACTAATTACGTAATCTAAGGATTCGATCAAGACCTTGATAATTAGAAGCAGGTGTATTAGTGTTAGGCTGGCACTTAAACCAGCAACCACATTGGTCCTATATGGATAAGATTAGTCACCTCTGGACTACAGAAAATGAGGCAATCAGAGATGGTTGCTGTCAAAATCATTTTTCTGTGAAATGGAATGGAATGGAAAAAAGTTATAGAGAAATATAGTCAGTCAAAAAAGAAACTTCACACTCAAAATTTCTAAGTATTTTCTTGAAACTTAATACAAGAGATTATTATTATTATTAGGGGTAAATGCGTTGTCAAAGACATCATGACACACAGCAACTCCGACGTGCACAAGCATGCAGCACGTGCGAGCATACATCAAGGTAAAAGCACGTTTCCTCGTGTTCCTAGTCACGTGACCTCATGAGACACGTGCAATTGAGCCCACGTTAGCACGGTAGAGTGACATCTCGGAAAAACAAGTTCTTACAGTCAATTATCCGTTGATTTGCAATGCCACGACTGTCAAACATTCAACGTGAACGTGCCATTGGCATGCTGAATACGGAACGTCGGTCACTGGCGTTGCCAGGGTTATGGGATGCAGTCAACGGACTATCCATGATCTTCGGACACGTCTCCAACAAACTGGCACCACAGCAGACCGACCTCGTTCGGGTAGACCACGTGTGACGACACAAGCAGAAGACCGACAAATCGTCTTCGTCATTTGCGTAATCGATTTCTCACTGCAACGTCCACTAGGAATGAATTGTTTAGAGGTCGTGTGACTGCCCAAACCATACGTAATCGCCTGCGCACTGCTCGTCTCCATGCACGTCGGCCATATCGTGGACCAATTTTAGCCCAGTTACAACGGCGTCCAACGGCTTCTCTGGGCACAACGACATCTGAGATGGACTCAGCGTGATTTGAATAGGGTCGTTTTAGTAGCGAATCCAGATTCACTTTGCACTTCGCTGATGGGAGAGTTAGAGTTTGGAGGAGACGCGGTGAACGCAACGCCCAGTGTTGTGTGCAGGAAGTGGACCGTTTTGGGGGCGGTAGTGTTATGGTTTGGGGTGCAGTTGTGAACGCTCATGGAGGGCATACGCGCTATTGACATGCTTTCATCAAGTTGTAACTTACCATTTTTACTCTCTCGCATTTCCGTAGCATTTCCGGTGGAACTGGTTACATTATGAACATGATTTTTATGGTACACCGTCCTTAATGGGTACAGAGTGGAATTAAATCATTATTTAAAACCTTTTTTCTTGTTTGTTCAACTTATCGACCTCCAAACGAGTGTGAAGTTTCTTTTTTGACTGAGTATAAGATAAGATGATAGAACCTGATGGCAAACACCCATGGGTATGAAAGGAAGTTAGTGAGATCATTTTAAAACAATGACTGATATTTTTAGGTGGTCTTAAGGTACCAGTCGACAGACGTCCTGCTTCTTCGGGAGGTTCGGTTAGTCTCCCACAAATTAATACCGACTCCTGGACTCCTGCGAATGATGCAAAATATCCTGCAAATTAAGATTCAGTCTTGCATACAGTTACTGTCATTTTTTTTCATGATGGAAAGGGTGAGAGAGAAAAAGTGAGCGTCGATGTGTTAAACCGCTTGCACACTGGACGCGAAACTAATTTTTCGCACGACAGATTACATTCAAAGTCGGTGCGAAGACGCGATCAATACGCGCGTTTTTTCGCATCTTTGCATTGACCTTGAATGTAATCTGTCGTGCGAAAAATTCGTTTCGTGTCCAGTGTGCTAGCGGCTTTAGTGTGAGCGGCCTTATTTGTCTCTTTCTTGTCAATATTCTAACTGAACCTATCAGATGCCCTTGTGGGCGGGCTCTACACCATCGACCTTTTTTACTCTTTCATGTCCTAATCAACACTCAACCCTAAAAGCGCGTCAGTTGCGCTGCAATGTTAGATCCCAAATTAAAGTATCAGATGCATTCATCTGCAGAGTATACTAGTACATACCGATGTCTAATTCATATCCGTTAGAGGCAGTAAAACATATGCCGGATGTACTGTGTGCAACAATGATTTCTGTACTTGTGCATGGGGTAAAACTGAAAACGTGTGGAGAAGAGTGAGTGCCCTGATGTTACCTCATGAAGAAGCTGAGGCATTTTGCTCATTAACCGGTGATAACTTTGGATTCATCATGGTCTAAATGAAGCACATGTAACCTATAAATGTTACACTTTCCTTTCAACATGAAATAATTAGCCTAATACTATAATATGCCCATCAGGCTAAGCTTTTCAATATATCCTACTCTCAATTGGTCTATTAATTTGAGCGTGTTTTTTCCTCAAGTACTGCTATCAAAACTGGGCAGGGCACCTCAGTTGACATAAAACTACTCGCTTACACAGTTAATACATTTATTGTGTATTGTCACCTCTGAAATAAATAAACACAATGGACTATAGGTTACATACCCATATTGAGTGAAAAGGCAAAATAGGAGACTGAAAGAAGAATGGGCCTCAACAGCAAAAACAAGTTGTAGTTTAGTTAAAGTTGGTACTAAAATGCCATCTGAGCTATTCACTTTGGGAAGTGGAGTCCCACAGGGGTCAATCCTGGGACCCCTGCTCATCCTTATTTACATTCATCACCGTGATTAGAGCATTGAAAGCAAATTGGCTGAATTTGCAGATGATACTAAATTGGGAGCTCTGGCAAATAGTCTGCTAAGGCGACTCAAAATTATTTGGGAATGATCGAAAAGTGCATGGAAACTTCTTTTTCTGAAAAATATGTACCACAATCATTGGCACCCCTTCATTTCAGCCTCTTTGACAGCTTGGAGTCTTAAAGCATGATGCGGATGGTGAACACATGGCGTGGAATCTGAGACTATTCCTCCATACAGAATCTCTTCAAATCCTTCAGATTTCGCAGTTAACGCCTGTGGACTCTCCTCTTAAGCTCATTCCGCAGATTTTCTTGGGGTCAGTGGATTGTGTCGGCCATGGAAAAACCTTTATTTTGTGGTTGGTGGATTGTTTTTGTGTAGATTTTGAGATGTGCTTAGATCATTGTCCAGCTGGAAGCGCCAACCATGGCCAATTCCTGGCAGAGACTGTTAGGTTTACTTTAATATCTGCTGGTATTTGGAGTTGATGATACCGTGTATCCGAATAAGATCTTTGGAAGAAAAGCAGCCCCACAACAGCAAAGGTCCACAACCATATTTCACTGTACGTATGAGTTGCACCTCTGTATGGCTATTATTATGTATATGCCAAACCCACATTTGCGGTTTATTGTAAAAAAAAAAAATAAAAAATAATAATAAATCTCTCTTTTGGTCTGGCACTGGTAACATTTATAGACACTTTAGTTTGTTGTTGATCAATAGTGGAAGCATTTTTCTGGCAACCCTCACAAACAGCTTGACTAGAAAATGGTGAACCTTGTTGGGCTGAATGGCCTGTTCTGACCTCTCATATTAATGTGCCACAAAATCAAGCGTTTTTACTCCGAACGTTTTTGGCTTGTGCCATCATGGCAGTAGTATGCTTCCTTGACCCTACCTCTGGAACTGTTCCTTAATTTTTATTCTTTTTTATCCTTTTTTTCCAAAACACATCTTCTGGCTCCTTGGGGATAGGGCATGGGGTGCCCATATGAAGAATACAGCCTGTCAGTGATCGAGGAGTACGACAGCGGTGACATACAGGAACAGCTTCATCTGAGGGGAAGTCCTGTTGATGGAGTCGAATTTTCCCGATCGCTCCAGGAGGGAGAGGATGCTCTACACTTGAGATACAGTGAGTTTAGATGCAAATCTTACATCATGTAGGTAGAGAGAGGGACAGACACACCTTAAAGTTTGTCATGTAGAGATGCAATGTTACTGGTGTCTAAAGGCTTAACTGAATTGTAATATCGAAATATGTTGGTTTGTCAGACTGAGCCAGCATGCCTGTTATGGATGAGTTGGTGCCATGTTAATTCTCATCCAGCAGATGGCAGTGTGGAGGTGTCTCAGGTGTTCCCATGCACACGGTGTTCAGTGTCCTTCACTGGGGAGCTGTACCTACACAGGCATCTGAAGAGGTCCCACCCTGAGGACTACGTCATTCTGATCCAGTCCAAGTCATGTCAGCCCGAGAGCCTGTCGTCTGAAAGCAATGAGTGCTGGAGTCAGGCCCCCAGTGGTACCACAGCTGAGCCGACTTCGTTTGCTTCCGGGTCCTGCAGTCGGGCGGTGACACCAGAGGCCAAGGCCCATGCCTGCTCCCACTGCGGGAAAAGCTTCACCCGAAAAAACGACTTAAGAGTGCACGAGCGCAGCCACACGGGGGAGAAACCGTACCCCTGCACCCAGTGCGGTCGGAGTTTTGTATGCTCGGATGTCCTCAAGCGGCACCTCCGCACCCACACTGGGGAGAGACCGTACCGCTGCTCGAAGTGCGCAAAAACCTTCGGCGTTCCGTACAACCTGGCGCGGCACGAACGCACCCACGCGGGCCTGAGGCCGCATTTCTGCGGCGAGTGTGGCAAGACCTTTGCCCGTGTCGAGGACCTGCAGAAGCACCGGCAGATGCACGCTGGCGACCGACATCGCTGCCAGGAGTGCGGGAAGACCTACGGCCACCGGGAGACGCTCCGGATGCACCTGCAGAGCCACACTGGGGAGAGACCATTCCGCTGCACCGAGTGCGGAAAGGACTTCAGCTTCTCCCGAGACCTGAAGAAGCACCAAATAACCCACTCCGGCGAGAGGCCATACCGCTGCCCCCAGTGCCCCAAGAGCTTCGGGAGGGTTTGGGACCTGACGATACACCAGCGGTCCCACAGTGGGGAGAGGCCATACCACTGTTCCCAATGCGGCCAGAGCTTTAGCCTCATCGGGAACTACAGGCGGCACCAGCTGACTCACTCCGGCGAGAGGACGTTTCACTGCTCGCAGTGCGCCAAGAGCTTCGTACGGGCTGCGCACCTGAAGCATCACCTGAGGACTCACACCCAGGAGAAGGAGTACAACTGCTCACGCTGCGGGAAGAGCTTCAACCACCGGGGGAACTTCAAAAGGCACCAGAAGAGCCACTCGGGGGAATGAAGCAGTGTCTCACTGACTGTGCTTACATGCAAGAGACTGTGGGGTTTTTGGGAGGGTGCGTCTAAATATACCTGTTTGTGTGTGTTAGGGAGCATATTTGTCTTTGTATGAGGATACATGCTCAGAGGTCACTTCATTAGGTACACTTTTCCAGTACTGGGTAGGATCTAGAGGCTGACACGGGAGTGTTTTTTCAATCCCGTCCCGTCCCGCTCCCACAAAATAATTCCCATCCCATCCTGGTCCCGTAAAAAAGTCAAAAAAAAAAAATCCCGTCCTGTCCCAATCCCGAATAAATCACTCCCGATCCTGTCCCATTACCGTTTTTTCTATTTTAGAAAAAACAGTCGTTGTCACAGTCATGTAAACGATTGTGATGACAGACGGATCCTGTCTGCCCCGCACGCATTGCAGGCTGAATGACAGCTCGACAGAGTCAAACTTCATAATATCACAACGTGTACTCAGGTCTACTTCGTAAAGTGAATCAGAATTTGGAACAAGCGACATAACCTAGGCTACTGTAATAGGCTAGGACAACCTTCAGCCCCCTTGTGATTACTCATGAAAGAAATACAAAACCACTAAATAATTACGGCTGAAGTACAAGTATAAATAAAATAGTACACAAATGTGTCAACATTTTAAGTGTGTCACTAGTAGAATTAATTAATTAGGCCCTGGGTCATCTTGATTGCAGTCTGCATTCAATGCAATTTACAGTGTCATGGCCAACTAATAGGAAAATGAAAGCACTGAAGGTGCTGATGCCTCGGTGCTTACAGCAGTGACAAGTTTGTCCCTTAATGAAGCTATAAAATTCTGTGTGGACATGTCAGAGTGCCCTAGCTGTGCATCTGTGCTTGACATAAGCTATGTTTCCATCCACTTGTCAATCGAATTACCTGAAGTTCGCCAAAAATATTCATGCGAATAAAGGCGGTGACAATGCATTTCCACCTAACAGCATTAAAGCGAATAAAAACTTGTGCGTAGCGACGGTACTTGCTGCTATGCGATCAGTTCGGTGCATCGAATAGATTTCTGACATTTTAAGCTGTTTCCATTCATTTCGCACTGAATCGCAGAACCTTCGAGTGAACAGAAGTAGTGTGGTAGGCAACAAAATTAACTAGTTAGCAATAATGGATCGCATCTCCCAACAAATGATGATAATTGCACAAGTTGTAATAATGCTTATGTGCCAGCTATTGGCAACATGCAAACCATTATCAGAAGGCAATGACGGCATCGAAACGCCGTCACGACGCAGTCTCAGATTTATTCGGCAAATAACGCTTCCATCAGCAGTTATCGCATAAACCTTTTACCGATCAAGAAGAAATTCCGATGAGATCAACCGTATAAACTTAATGTCGATATCTTGAAAATCAGGTCAAATTTCACCGTTTCCATAAGGCATTTTTTTATTTGATATGACTTAATTCGCATGAGAACCTGTGGATGGGCTATTCTCAAGTATTTACCCACCAGAGGCCGGTTGACATAACGAGTTGATAAGCAGCTTCTTAGGAACGCTTATGCCTAGGTCCCACTGGGGATTGCGATGGTTTGCGAGGCATTCCCGATGGAAAAAGTGAGAATAGCAATGCATCGCAAACACATTTGCCGAACATTTGCAGAATGTGCGGCGACGTTCGCAGTGTCACAGGCAAATTCTAGCCATCGCAATGGATCACGAGTGGATCGCAAAAGCCCGAAAAATTTCAAAGCCTGCTTTGAATTTTGTTGCGAACCATTCGCGACGTTTTCGTCTCAAAAGTTGTCGCAGAATGTTCGCCGAATGTTTGCCGACGGTCGGCGAGTGTATGCGCTGCATCGGTGAACCATCCGCCACACTTTCAAAACTGAAAAAGTGTGGGCGACCCTCGGCGAACTATTGCCGAACATTCGGCGATACCTACTTCGGCTACGTTCGGCGAACCTCGGCGACGTGTTTGACGCTGACGTAATGGGACTTCATTTTTGCGCTCCGTCGGCGATTGGTCGATTTTGCATTGTGTACGTCGCAGTGATTGGTCACATTGGAGAATTCGGTGGCTCGCGCGTCTAGCAAATTCTTTTACAGTTTGAATCGGCGATCAGATGTGAGACAGACAGCAAGCATGCCGCCGATTTATCGCACAATGTCATCCCTTTTCCAAATTTCCCCATCGGCGACCATCGCAAAATGCTAAATCCCCAGTGGGACTGCGGTTGTTAAGCTTAGTGAAGCCCAGCAATAACTGAAAGCATTGTTCATTTGCACACTGTTACTGTGTGGGGGGAGAAATCATTTGTGATGTTTTATAAAGTTCATACATTGGGTGGTAGTTGACTGCGTCAAAGAACGTACATTTTTCAATTGGAAAACGTTTATCATTAAAAACACGCTTTTTTGTTTGATTAAAGATAGAAAAAAGAAAGTAAAAAAGACCTGTTAATTTTGACTCCCGCTCCCATTCACTCCCGTTTACATTTTTCGTGTCACATCCCAATCACGTGCCTAATGGGTAAATTGACTCCCGAATCGCGGGAATCCCCTGTCCCGTGGAAATCCCGAGAAAATGTCAGCCTCTAGTAGGATCCCCCCCCAAATGCTCCCTAACCACCTTGAATCTCGCCTTTAGGGCATGGATTCAAGAGGGTGATGCAAACGTTCCTTAGGTATCCTGGTCCATGAGTATGTGACTGCATCAAGCAGTTACTGTAGATTTGTTGGCTGCACATTCATGCTTTGAGTCTTTTGTGCAATCACATTGCAGTGGTGTGCCATTGGATTAAGAGCTGGTGACGGTGGAGACCATTAATTAAGAGCTGGTGACAGTGGAGACCATTAATTAAGAGCTGGTGACGGTGGAGACCATTAGAGTACACTGATCTCATTGACATTTGTGACATTGTGCATTATTATGCTAGAAGTGGCCATTAGACCAGAGGTGTGGATGACAAGGGTTGTATCTGTTCCTGGATCTCATGCCAGCTTCATGCCTTAAATAAATTAATTAGCTTTATTTGCCGAACAATAACATTTTACATTCTAGCTGCAATTCTTGAGCAGCTCTGAAATGACCACCAAAGACTTTATATGTCCTTGAATGTTATATATGTTCATATATCCCTATGTTTGCTTGTAGAGCCTATTTGCTATTTAGGCGGGATAATTGGTGGAAACCGCCCACCCGAAATTAGACTATTGGTCGACTGGTCTTAAGGGGATACCATGGCTCAACTGGTATTATCTGCGCAATTATGTGCCATAACACCACATTACCAGCCTGAGTCATGCATGGATTTACGTTGTTCGTGCCAAATTCTGCCTGTCATCTGCAGCTTGCCGCAGAATCCCAGATTCATCAGACCAGGCAATGTTTGGAAAGAATTCTGTATCTACTTTTTTTTTTGCTTTTTATCAGCCAAAATGATTTTAAAAGGGGGCGGAAATGTGTTTTTGGAGGTTTTATTAGTGAGAAGGGGATTTAGTTTAATATTAACATTTAATATCGCAAATGCATATATGCTGCACATGCCTTTGTAACCTGGTGTGTCATGGCTGACACCGTTATACGCTATTACCATGTATAGCAGGACTAGAAATTAAACTTTAAATTTTCTTGACTGGACGTACGCTTGACGTTTTTATCCACCCAAATGTTTCTCTGGGTACCTAACATCGAGGTAAGCCGAAAAAGTACTGATTTCATTCGATATTGGTGGAGGTTGAACACGGAATTCTTTCCCAATGTTTTTCCAGTCTTCTACTTCCCAAGTTTGGTCAGTCTTTACACAGCATAGTCTCAGTTTCCTGCTGATTACAGGCTGGACTGGAACCTGGTGTGGTCCTTAGTAGCTGTAGCCCATTCATGTCAATGACTAATATGCGGTGCATTCAGAGATGCTCATTTGCACAGCACTGTTGAAATGTGTGATCATTTGAGCTGCTTTTACTTTGTTGTGAGCCTATTTCAGTCCAGCCATTCACCTCTGACCTCACCCATTTCAATAAGGTATTTTTGCCCTCAGATCTGTGGCTCACTGGATGTTTTTTTTTTTTTTTTTTTTGGTATGTTTGGTTTTTTTTTTTTGCACTATTTTCTGTGAACTCACTTGACTGTTATATGTGAAAATCCCAAGTGATCAGTGGTTCCTGAGATACTCATACCATGCCCTCTGGCACCAACAATCATTCCTCAGTCGGTCAGATGACATTTCTCCCCATTCTGGTGTTTGTTCTGAACAACAGCAGCTGAACCTCTTGACCATGAAAGGTCCCATGAAAGAATTTTCTGGCATGCGATTGGCTGATTAGATATTTGCACTTATGAGCAGGTGTACCTAATAAAGTGACTAATGAGTTTATTTTGTGTAAATGGGTTGTGTGAGTTTATTTTGTGTGTGTGTGTGTGTGTGTGTGCTTGTTGGAGTTGTTCATGAGCCTGTTTCAGTTCCTTTGAGTATTACAAAGAAACAAGTGTCTCGTGAGGGCGTGTAGAGAATGTGTTTCTCTGCGTAAGAGTATGTGCCCGGATTGTGATTACTCGCATGAGCATGTGTGACCTGCTTGTGCTGTTGTGTAGTCCTGGAAAAAGTAGTAGCCACCCAGCTTCATGACCACCTCAAAGCCAACAACCTTTACGAAAAATTTCAATCTGGCTTTCGACCTGGCCATAGCACGGAAACAGCGTTGGTCAGGGTCACCAACGATTTACTGATGGCAGCAGATTCAGGCGCGCCATCTCTTCTCATCCTCCTTGACCTATCTGCTGCATTTGACACTATTGACCATGACATCCTTCTACATCGGCTTCATCACTCCACTGGACTTTCAGATATAGCATTAACCTGGTTCACCTCATACCTTACTAACAGATCAGAATATGTCTCCATTGGGGGGCCGAAATCCCAAACACACGCAGTCACCTGTGGGGTTCCTCAAGGGTCAGTCCTTGGGCCCACCTTGTTCACTCTATACATGCTCCTTCTCGGCCACGTCATCAGCCACTTTGGTGTGTCTTATCATTGTTATGCTGATGACACACAATTGTATGTAAAAACGGACCCTCAACCTTCACCCAGCTCCACTCCCACATCTCTCAAAACACTCACCTCCTGTCTAACTGAGATAAAGGCATGGATGGCCCAAAACTTTCTCCAATTAAACAGTTGTAAAACAGAGGCTATTCTAATAGGCACCCCACATCAGCTCCAGTCATCCCCGATAACTTCCATAGCATTCCCAAAACAAGACATCTCACTATCTTCCCTGGTCACCAACCTCGGTGTTCGATTTGACCCTCACCTCACTTTTGAGGAACATATCAAACACATCTGCAAAACCTCATTTCTTCACCTGAAAAATATAGCTAGTCTCCGTTCATCCCATACCCCTTCTGATGCGGAGAAGCTCATCCATGCCTTTATCTCCACCCGACTGGATTATTGCAATGCACTTCTGTATGGTACCCCCAACAAACACCTCCATAAACTTTGGACACTACAGAACAGTGCTGCCAGATTACTAACAAAAACAAAGAAACACAATCACATCACCCCAGTCCTTCGCTCCCTCCACTGGCTCCCCATCACTGCAAGAATTCAGTACAAGATTTGTCTCCTCAACTACCAGTGCATCCATGGCCAAGCCCCCAGCTACCTTAAGGACCTGCTCACTCTACACACCCCAGCACGCTCCCTTCGTTCCACAGCTACCTACCAACTCCACCCTCCAAGAACCAGACTCAGGACTATGGGAGACCGGGCGTTCTGTGCAGCTGCTCCACATCTGTGGAACGCCCTTCCACTTTATCTCAAGGAGCCGCAGAATCTAAAATCCTTTACAAAAGGACTTAAAACTCTCCTTTTTACCAAATTTTATGGATCTTAGCACATTGTTTACTATCTTAATTTCTATTGTTGCTTTTACTTAATGTGTTTTATTATTTTAATGGCAATTTTATGTAGCACTTTGAGATGTAGAATGTAAAGTGCATTAGAAATAAAATGTATTATTATTATTATTGTGCGTATTTATAATGTGCGCAGGATTACAGGATCCTTCCTCGGTACCATTGCTGGCCAGATACTGAGATTGAGAAGCAGAACGAATTGCCCTAATATTGTGGCTTTCGGGCTGGGGATGGGGTAGTACTGCAGATCATGGGGAATTGTGTATCTGTGGCTGCTGTTGGGACTCAAAGGCTCGAAGTCAGATAATAAAAACTGACCAACCACCAAAACATGTTTTTCATCATTAAGCTGCTTTCACGCCGGACGCAAAACAAATTTTTTGCAGTCATTAAGCTGCTTTCGCGTCCGGTGTGAAAGCAGCTTCAGGAATAGTGAACACCTTCGCCAGACTTCCACTGCACCAAGGAGAACCCACCGTATAAAGCGATGACAGGCTGGAGTTCCTAGATGGAGTTGCAACATGAGGGTTCCAGAAAATTAAAATTCGGGGCCATCTGGTTTTGATGGAGCAAGTTAACTCAATCTCAAAGTTTTGAACGAGTTTTTTTTTTCTTGTGTCTGAGCACTTCTCTCTTTTATGCGTGTTGAAACCGTTGTTTGCTGGATTATTTTTTTTCTCCGTTAATAAATATCCCTTCCAAGAAAATAATGGAAAAATACCAAAGATTTCCATTGTGCGCAATGGCTCGGTTTCACGTGATAGAAACAAATGGCTCTAGAGCTGTCGCGTCTCTGTTCATCTAGGGACTCTAGAGGCTGCAGCGCCAGTGCTTTCACTGGTCTCTGATCTGAACTTAATTGCACAAGTGCGACGTCTGAATCGAGGCTGAATGTTTTGAAATCTTGAATGGTGGAATTCTGAGCAGCTCCGTCTTAGTGATGTGTCTTTCGCAAACAAGTCTGTTCTATGAGCCGGCTCCTGTACGGGAACGATGAGAGCCGGCTCCCGTCTCAGAGCCATTTTTTAAATTAACACAAGGGAGAATAATAGGATGATTTTTCCGCCACATTCAAAACAAAATGCATGATTGTCGCAAAGTAGCATTTAGGTGCATTTTAATAACATAGCCACACAAAGGCAGAATGTTGAATTTGTAAGATAAGACCATCGTATCTCAGCCTTCACAGGCATATTAGAACTTTACATCCAACGTTGCAATTTGAAGAAAAAAGGCAGGCTAGGCCACCATGTTTTGTTTTATGAGTCAGTTTGGAAAGGTTTGTGCTTTGAATTGTTTATTTTTTATTTTATTTTGTGATAGACATCACAGTACTATTGGAACACATTTTCGCAGAAGTACCAGATGCACTGTGTTTAGTACTTCCAGTGAAATGCTAATTTATAATATTGAATAAAAATATAATGTTCAATACACGTGTAATATGTTTAATGTTTGTGCATTCATGTTTTTTTTATGCCAAACAATGTAAAAGAATGGTATTCTAGAATTTATAATCTTTAATATTATTACATTGAATAATTGAGGTGACGTGTGCTCATATACCAATCATAGGTCAAAACATTGTGAAATCTGGCTAAATAGCCAGAATTGGTACTAAATGAAGGGTTGTTTGGGAGCCGAAAGCTCTTATTGCAGAGCTGAGCCAAATGATCTGGCTCATCTATAAGAGCCAAAATTCCCATCACTCCTCCATCTCCCCGCACATTCCCAGAGTTTCATGGCTGCACTTGTTGAAACCATGGAAGCTCATGTAATACCATCCAGGGACTGAAAGTATGCAACCTTCACAGAAAATTTTACCAAATTCACTTGCTCATCCAGCATAATCCATTCATATTCTATGATGTCACTTATGGATAAATCTGTGGCTCCTCCCTCTAGAGAGCACTGAGGCCACTCAAAAATAGTCAGCATTCGGCGGCTGCATGTGAGCCGGGCCACGGAGAAATGGTAGCCGATCTAATAGCATGCACACAAAGTTGACAACAATGTCATTTTGCAAAATTTATATTCTCGTTAGCAAACAAAAAAGTAATTTTAGAAAATACTCTGAGATGCCAGGCCCATGCTATTCTTCAGGTGGCATGTTGCTTTTTAAAGGCAAGAACAGACTGACTTACCTCAAGTACATGGCACGACTTCAGTTGAACCCTTTGACATGCAGCTTGTTTTGCATCAATTTCACATGTTGCTTAAATGACCATGTAAATTTTCCTGGACCCTGAATCTGCTGAACCGAAATATTTTGAATATAAACCAAGTGGTCTTGGCTGACGCTAAATGTGATTTCATGATTGCAAACACATCACCACTACAGCTGTATGAGAGAAACCAATATATTTTCGCTGCCTAGTAAGTATACCACTGCAGAAACTAAACAAATGCGCAAGTATCAACACATTTTTATTGTGTTATACAAAGGCTCTGCCTGTGATGTTTTTGCAGACAGTCCAGCTTATTTCCTGGCTCACCTAGAATATATGCTAGGATCCAGGCCCTGATACCCTCTCCAGAAAAAAAAGCAGGTTATAATGAACAAGACGGCATGGTCGTCACTATTCCCCGCCACGATGAAGGGCCCTAACTCCGTAAATAAATGCGCTTCAACATCTATTTTCGAACTCGACGCAGATCAAGACTAGCTTATTCAGTCACAGTTATACAGTTTCTCCTTGTGTGAAGTATGTGGTGGCCATTCAGTTATTCTGATTTTCTAAAGTAGTTTCCGCACTCAAAACAGGAGTACAGTTTCTCACCTGTGCTGACGGTGTTTCAACATCCCACAATAAGTGAAGCCTTTCTAAGTTAAGAACTAAAGTATAGATTCTCCCCTGTTATAAAAGCCAATGATTATGTAATACCCTCGTCTGAAAGAAAACATACACAAAACTGCAGTCTCATGGCTTGGAGTACCTTTTCTTGTGCGGAGGTTATCCCACCACTCGGAGTCCTAAAAGACTGTGATGCCTTCATGTACTTGCTTTTTCCTTTTAGAACAGCTGTCAGTTCAGGCCTTGAGAAGGAGGTAATTTAATTTTTAGCCAGTCAGTCATTGAAATCAGTGGCACCCAAACCTGTTCCTTTAGACACGGTGTCCTGTGTGTTCTGACTAATTTGATGCATTTAAAATCGCTGCTGAATGAGATCAAAAGTTATGGAACACTTTGAGGTGGAACGAGAATTTTTGGTGCGACAGATCTCCATCGTTTTGGTTAACTGAGTTTAAGAAATCCCTATAGCAAATGCCAGCAGGAAGTGTGTTCCTCTTGGACTAAATTCTGACGGCTGTTTTAGAGGATATGTTTGCGTAAATGGGAAGGGGGCTTTGTGCTATTGGTACATACACTGATGAAGTTGAAAGAAACCTTTCATGAAATGGTAAATCTATCTCGTGCCCCTTCCCTTGGAAATTGAATGCAATGGTAGGAGAACATGGCTGTCCTTCCAGTATGCTATGATGGCAAAGAAGCTAGAAATCAGTGCTTCTGCTGAGATGCAAACTGTGGCAGCATGTTTTTTGCCCCTTTATTTTTTTGTCTGCTGTCTTTCACAATATGCAAATCCGAATGAAGTGCCGACACTGCAGAATGTTCAACAATGAAGGAAATAAGTGCCAGAAATAGAAGCTATATTGTCTGGTTGGACTCAAGAGTTTCACAAACCATAAATGAGTAAAAGTATATATAAACATACTGTCCTGCATCTTCACACATTTAGGTTCCCTTTTTGTTTTCTGTGCTAGCTGGTGTATTTTTTAAGTGCAATAAAATCTTTTTTAAAAAAGTTTATTGTTATTCATGTGTTTATTATGAAAGTATGAAAGTTTTTTTTAATTGCTGGATGGAGGAAGAGTTTGCATTGGGAAAGGTATAAGCAATCTGGTCTGGCTCATAGTGCTGTAAGGTTATGAGCAGCCTGGTCAGACTCATAGTGCTGTAAGGTTATGAGCAGCCTGGTCAGACTCATAGTGCTGTAAGGTTAAGAGCAGCCTGGTTAGGCTCATAGTAGCTATTGTGCATGTAGCTTGGGCGCCATTAGATAATAACTAAAATATGAGTCTTGTTACTGTTCAGTAACCTTTTACCCTTTTGTTATTTGAGGTAAGATCTTGACAAAAGCTCTGTTCTTGCCTCCTTTTTTTGTCTTTATTTAGAATGGTTTCCAAAAGGCCTATTCATAAATGTGAACTCGGCATTTAAATACATAACAAAAATGCTGCTGAAGAGTATGTTTCTGAGGCTAACAGGGAACGTGTTGAATGTTGAATGAGTTGAATTGTCTTGCTCAATTTTACACAAGCATGTTCAAGTTTGTATACAGTAAGTTATCTGCCTAGTATTATCAGTATTGTAGTGAGGAACGCACTCTATGTAGCATGCCTTATAGAGCACTCGGGCATTGGACTTGCAATATGTTGTAACGATTGTTCGTCACAGGTTCTCATTCAACTGTGCAAAACATAAAGGAGAAAAAAATTGTAGCAGTCTTCAACAGATTTGAAAGCACAGAGTTTGAAAAAGGTGGGATTTAGGCCTTATAAAAAAATTTTTCAAAGTTAATAGTTAGATTTGAGGATGCAGCTGAGGCATGGCCGGATATAACGTTTATTTGAATTAGTGAGCAAGGAGTTTTTATTCTTTTTTAAACAGGTGAAAATGATATGCAATGACAAAATTTAGAATGTTTGAAGGTCTGGCAGATGGATGTGTTTCATATTTGAACTGGAACAATTGAATTTTTGTGCAGCTGAAATGTTCTGAGGTATATCAGGTGCTTGCTCCACTAAGCAGAATTTACTTACTTGCTGGATAACTGTATTCGACAAAACCTGGAGCCCTGCCAGGAGCATGGACCGAAAGGAAAGCTGCTGTCCTGGGTTGGACTCAGTGCAGTTATTCAGTTAATCCTTCTGTGAGGAACGGAGCCCAAGTGAAGTGGGCCAGCATGTGATGTTGTCCAACAGCCTGGAGACAGGAAGTGGGCGTCTCCTGGAGACGAGCCGCTGTCCCCTCCAAACAGGAAGTAACAGTCAGTCAACAGAGTCAGTCTCTCAGAAGCGCAAGTATGGACTATCAACTCTTCCCCCTCATCTTCTTCATCACCTGGCTGCCAGGTAGGTCTCACCAAACATATGCGACTTCCAGTCTTTTTGGTTCTTCATAATCTTGCTTCTCATATCCTCCGCAGCATTTTTAGAATATAAAAGTTCATTTTAAATGCTCTTGCTGGCAGTTTAAAGTCTCATTTCATTAGCCTCATAGCATAATTGCCTCTCTCATTTTTAAGGTTTTTTTTTTAATTATTATTGTTATTAAAGACAATAGATTTTATTTATTGTTCTTTAAGGTTTTGAGAAAAAGGGGAAAATGATTTTTTTTTAACCTACATGAAAGAACAGGCAGCTGATATCTCAATTTGGCAAAATTATGACTAAGGCAATTATGCTATGAGGCAAACAAATAGCAATATGTGCATAGTGCTTATCTCTGGTCATGGTAAAAGATTTCAAGGGCTTTGTCTGTCAGTCAATGCAGTTAATGAGTATTTTTGTGAATGTGCCTGGGAGTTGGCCAGGGCAGCTCATTTTCATCAACAGATCTTGAAATATGACCTTCTGTATTGGGGGGCACGATTTAACCCCTAGCTGCGGATGAATGATGATGTCATTGTAATTGCACCTGAAATACACTTGTATTATGATTTTAGACGCCTATTTCTAATATTTCTAATACTTCCTTTTCTGAGTGATACAAAAAAAAAATTGCCAATGAGGTGAGAAAATTTTGATACATCTCTAGATTTGCATGTGGAAGAAGAAAATTTCATTTGCCAAGCGCATGTTTACTCAATTTAAGGCACTATTTTCTACTTTGGCAGGGAAATGAGAAAATCTCATGAAAAGTTTCATTACAAGATCATAAGCCTTGTGAATACAGACAATTTTTGCAGTGTTCATAACAGTATATCGAATATTTGCAAGGAAGTGGTGCCCTAAAACTTCAAATGATGGAGTTCTTAACCCCTTTGCGCAGAATACAAATAACGCCAGTTTTTCCTGCTCTGCATCAGCCTATTTAAGGCTTTATGACTTAGTATTTATGTCACAGAGGCTGTGAAAAATTATTCCAGTGAAGCAAGACATTTGGAAATTCTAGCACAGAATTACTTAGCAATTAAATTTAGGAATTTACAGACGCCAGCGTCTAAATCTGCGCAGAGGGGTCGTTTTACATGGTGGTATTAAAGAAGCATTAATCGAATCTCCCAATGCAAACCTGATCTGCAACAAGCCAGGCATATCTGTCTACAGCATCCACAGGGGTGTATTTCATAAACAGTATTAATCTGTCTACAGCATCCACAGGGGTGTATTTCATAAACAGTATTAATCTGTCTACAGCATCCACAGGGGTGTGTTTCATAAACAGTATTAATCATGGAAGTTTTTTCTAACCTCACAGCAACAACTTAAATCCATTATTCAAATGTATTCCAATACAAGTAGTGAAAAGCTTCCCAAGGAATAACAAAATAAATAAGATTAATTCAGTCAACTATCAAAATCTTATGTTAAATATTTATATAAATACACAATATTACCTTTATTTACAAATAGAGATGTCCCCCTCAAAATTCAGCTTAATTTTTCCATCAGTATAAAAAAAATGCAAATAAAATGCAGAGCTAAGAGTCTAAAAATCCCCTGTCTCGCACATTCTACCCACAACAATAGAAAAAACACAGTTTATGACCTTATTTTTGCATTCAAGTGGTGTATGGCCTCAGTGAGAATTTCAATCTTGAGGGGTCACGATCTAACCGCGTGAACAGAACTTGTCTCGTGTGTTTTTTAATCATTACTTGAGGCATAAAACAGCCATTTTTTCGCTACTTTGATGTGGTAAGCAAGTCTGCATAAGCATTTTACTGTTTTTAATCAAGTATTGACTGCAGACATATTTCACAAGCAATCGTAAAGCCTAAGCAAGATGTGTACAACTGAGACCAGATTTTTAATTGGCAGGGAGAAAAGAACATATTACTCCAGTTCTGGCCAATCTGCACTGGCTGCCCATAGAATGTTGAATTGATTTTAAAATTTTAAGATTTGTTTTTAAGGCCCTCAACGGCTTAGCTTCTCAATATGTTACCAACCTGATAACTCCTTATTCTAACACCCCCCGTTACTCCAGTCATCCTCTCAGCAGCTACTGTCAGTTTCTCATTCATGACTCAAGACAAGAGGTGGTTCTACATTTTTTTACTGTTGCCCCCAGACTCTGGAATAATCTCCCTTTACAGAATCTGACTCAGAATCTGCTCTTCAGCTGATATTTTTAAATCAGGACTAAAGACCCATCTTTTTAATCTCTGTTTTAGGTCAGTCTGAGGCTGCCCAATGGTTTCTTGGTCAAGTTCACTTTTACTCTTAAGTGTCTATTGTCCTTTTATTTTTCCTTCCTTTACTTATTTAATTTTGTTCATTTGTTGATTTATTTATGCATTATTTATTCATTTTCTTTTAAAGTATTTATTCAATTTTAGTTTTACTCATTTATTTTTTCATGATTTTTGCCTGACTACCATTTTTACAATTTTGCTTTTACTTTCCTGCCAGTTGTGTGACTCATGTACTTGCCTTGACTGGAAAGCGCTTTGGGTCAACTTCTCTTGTTTTTAAATGTGCTATTTAAATAAATGTGACTTGACTTGAGACAAGAGGGAGGTTGGTCTGTTAGTTAAAGTATTTGTGTTGTATCATATTTTTCATGTTGGTATCTTCGTTATGGTTATAAAAGGTGACTCTTTGCTTATGCTGGAGCATAACTAAGCTACAAACTCATGACTCACAACATGAATGTTGATTTGCTTGTGGATTGATCAGACATGATGACATTTCGAGGGTTTGGAGTGCAATGGTTATATGTCCATTTTAGAGGTTTTGAGAAAAATAGATTTTTAGGTTTGCAAATGTTCTATTAAATCAGGTACATCATTTACATCATTTTTATGTCAGTCACTCTTTTACTGCATGGTTCAGAAGTATACTGAACATGTAGGTTTTCATAAGTGTGGTACTGCGACATCATGGCCAAAATTGCCAAAATGGACATGTCACCTCCGTGCTCCAACAATTCTAGCACTTGATGTGACATAACACAATGGTGATAGATTGAAGTGAAGTTTGTTTGCAATGGAAGACAGATGATTCTGTAATACTATTCATGTTTATTCATCAAAATATCAATGTTTAATTCATATAAGCAGATTTTATTGGACATACCACAAAATGAAAATGTGAATTCTGTTTAAAACTGAGGCGCATGGACATATAATTATTGTGCTCCAAGAATTAGCTGATAGAAATGTGTGACAGGAGGTAAAAATCTCAAAATCACAAAATTTGGACATGTCACCATTGTGCTCCAAACCCTCGATTTCTGGCATGTCATCCGATTCCAAAGGAATTGAAAATATACTTCTGTTAAGACTGTTTTCTGTCGTGGAGTCAAGTTGGGACCGATGAAGTGACACACCAATGACCACTTTCCAATTGAAAAGGCTTTTATTACAATGCGCAAGGGAGGATTCTAGCGTCCGACATAGCATTGCATGAGAGAATCTAACACACTGTTCACATCTCGGGGTTTAAGTACAAGATCAGTGGTAGAGCAAGTGGTGGATGTAACACCTTCCCTTAAACATCCAGCCAAACTTACAGGATGTTGATATTACCTTTGATCATATACCTTCCTTTTGAGCACAATACACCAATTACCAAGTGTGACCAGGTGCCAGGCGCCCCTCACTGTGGGAGGATATTGATGTGAGTGTGTATGAGTGAGGGGAGGGGGCTGGGAATGAGTGTGTGTGTGTGTGTGTGTGTGTGTGTGGGGGGGGGCTGGGGTAAGCGAGGGAGGGGGCTGGGAATGGGTGCGTGTGTGGATCTGTGTGTGCTGAGAGAAAAACCTTATTCCAGTAGCTCAATCCTATCATTCCCTCATTTTTGTATTGGTGGTGAGCTAAGGTCCCACCCACCATGATTTAGACATCGGTTAGGCCACCATTCGCAAGAGAATGGGTCAGATTAGCAAATGTTAGACTGTGCTGTACTTTCCTGATTAGCCTATTTAATTTATAATACATATAAACAACTAAAACAAAGCCTACAATACTAAGTCCCCAGACACCCTGGGATAATACCACCCAAAGTCGTCCCCAAGGGACACTACTCCCAGAAATGTTTGTACCTGTTATCCAGTGGGTCACAGTTGTTGCCTTTTTGCTGCAGTATGATAACATTCATCAGCCGGAGAGAAGCATCTGTTGCTTCGAGTAGAAATCAGAGCATGTTTGATTCTAGCACCGCTTTCCTTAACCATCCTCTCAATTCTGTCAGAGACCGCCATCAGAGCTCTCTCAAAATAATTATTGTGGTCCAGCACCCAGCTCTCCAAGGCTGGAACAGAAGTGTTAGTGGTGACATCGGGAGGCGACTAGAATGGAGCCGATAGTGATAGGCGTGCCAGTAGGGTTAATGCAGTAGGAAGTGTTAGTCATTGCACAAAGCTTTGGACCAGAATATAAAGGCCCAAACCCGCACCAAGTGGTAGTGTTGGTTCTCACTGCTATTGCTCCAGGAGATTCAGGTAATACTTGTATTTGCAGTTCAGGTCCCACTGAATGTGATAGGGCTTGTCCTGACTCAATTGAGGCTGTGCATAGTACCCAGCCTCCGACAGTAGAGCATTGGTCTTCGAAAAGGCAATGTTTCTGTTGTTGTCAGTGATGATGTATTTGACATTGTGCACTCGGCACACATGTCCGTCACATGGGAATGGAAGCGGGTGTTTGGGTTGTGCTTTCAGTATGGGCTTCCGCCCGACTGGAATTAGAACACCACCACGGATGTCCTCGCCATCGTGACATGCCCCGACTATCGATGGGGACCCCCCTCGGCCGCCACCCAGGAGCTGACTCTGCCTCCAGAAGGACTGCAGACCGTACCCACCCTGGTACACGTGATGCGAGCAGGTCACCTATCAGAGCTGCCACCTCCATGCTGAATGCCATGCCAGATCTGTAACACATCTCCTCCACCCTCCTATGCACATGCTCTACCAATAGAATCTTTTCGTAAGTTTTAGTATTTTCAAGTAAATGCTGGAGCAAAACAGTGATCACCTCCCCAGTGTCATGCGTAGCAGAAGCAAGATGGCGAGTAGCTTGGTTAGAAAGTAGTCCTCCCTTTGCCACCAATATTGTGCCTGTTGCTAACAGATTGTCAGTCCAATCACGGTTATTAGATTCTATTGCCATTGAAATGGCATTCACTGTTGAGCCAGTGGCTCCCACCCATCCAGCAATATCTGATAGCAGATCTCTACGTTTCCTATGTACATCATATTTATAACATTTTGGCAACCGCTGTAACATAAAATTGATCAGGGTTTGGATAGATTGTTCTAATTCTGTAAAATGTGAACAATTCCTAGGCCAGATAATGTGTTTCACTTTAATAATTAAATGAGAATATCGAGTTGACACACCAACCAGAACAGGCAGAGGCTCTCCTTCAGAAGCTAATCCAATTTTTGGTCCAGGATACAATACAGGGCATGTGCCGGGCTTCCCTGGAGGGCTACATGTAGCACGGGCCTCACCTCTCAATTTAAGGGCATACTCATGTATGGCCATCGAGATGGGGCAACCATCTTCCTCCAGTCCCGCTGCCCTTTTATTCCAATTGATATTAAACATTTCATGTACTCTAATAGCCTCTTCCCAACCTAATCCTGTGTCAACCCACACTATCGGATCCTTCCAGATTAATACACCAGATCCATTACCTTCAACAACAATACAACATAGATCTCCTACTAATTTACCAGGGTTCCTTATTCCCCAAAAATGACAATCTGTCATCCTCCAAATGTCTTTATTGCACTGGATGGAGCCCCATCCAGTCAGGTTAATACTCCTCAGGTTGTCCCAGGTCCAGCCACAGCCTGCTGAGTTGGTACACATTTGTGTGCTGTGGAAACGTGTGTCTGCCTTGAGACACAAACCAAAAGGACTGGCTCCCAGGAGCTAGAGGACGAGACGGGGATTATTGTGCCCCATGTTGTGTCTCCGCCCAATATTTTTTCAAACGTGTGATATGGATCCACACTGGAATCCCAGTCACCCGGGCAGCCGATGGGGTTGTGTGTGTGTGACAGTGTGTGGTCCGGACCAGGTAGGATCAAATGTCTTCTTCTGATAGGTTTTCACTAGCACCTGGTCTCCATGTTCTACCTGGCACGTTTCCACGTTGTCCTCTCCTGCATCCGGTTCTGTCCTGTGATCCTGTGAGACACACTGGGACAAATGTCTGCAATATTCAACAAGACAGTCACCCATCACATGCAAATCACCACCACCCATGCACAGATCTCCAGGGGTCCTCATGGGTCGGCCTGTAAGCATTTCAAAGGGAGAAAGTGAGTTAGGGTCGGTTGGTCCTGCTCTCATAGAGAGGAGAACCGATAGTAGCTGCGTCACCCAGTCTTTCCCTGAAAAGGTTGGGTGGGTCGGGGCTGTTGTCTCATCCTAGTCTTAATGGTGGGTCCTGGAGTGCATTGCGCACACGTCATACACCTGCGAACATAATTGTGAATGTTAACACTCAGTTTAGGATGCCAGCATGTTTGTGCCATCCTGTGCCGCATCTGCTTCACTCCATCATGCCCTATTGGGTGGTGTAAATGGATCATTGTTCCCATCATACTACTGGGCAGAACATAAGCACCTGCAGGGCCCCTCCAAATGTTGTCTTGCCCCAGTTTCCCACCATTCTCCATCCAAAGCCATTTCTCAGCTCTGGGGGCTTCATGTTGCAGCTGCTGTAGTTCTAAAAGAACATTTCCTTTTCTCACTCGCTCTGTTTGCAAAGCCGCTACCGAGGCAACTTACCCTTCACTGGCTGCAATCTTTGCCCACTCATCTGCCTTCCTGTTACCCTCAGTGTGAGGATCAGTCCCATTGGTGTGGGCTTTTACTTTCAATACTGCTACTTGTTTTGGTCTCTGTATAGCTTTGTGCAGTTTGTTCACTATCCCCTCATTTTATATTGGGGCCCCTACGCTGGTCTTGAGCCCCCTATTTACCCACAAACTCAAATAGTCATGTACAACCCCAAAGGCATATCTAGAGTCCGTATAGATATTCACATTATAGTCAGTCATTGTTTCACAGGCTTCAGCAAAAGCATATAATTCAGCAATTTGGATGCCATGCTATTACATTCTGACATTTTTCAGAAAACAACCTCCCGATATTTTTAACACCTACATGGGCAATTCAATTTTTGAACACCATGGCAACAATGAACACCATGGTTACAGTCTCTCAGAAATTACTGTAATTTACAGTAATATCCTCATCTTCTTTTCTCTTTATTCACACAGAACCTACTTCCTGCTCCATTTCACCACTTCCCTACTTACATTTTGCTTTCAGTCTCACTGGCTTATGAGCAGTGTGCCACTTCCCCCGTTTCTGAACAAGGCCCTCCGTCTTCCACTGTACCGTATCCCAGCACCTGGCGTCAAAACCCCTCTTCTCTATTTAACATTTCCATCCTTTAGTTCAATCTAAATCCCATTCGCAATCCCTCTGACGCTACATACCATTTCCTCCGTCACAGACAAGACCTCAGTAACCCCTCAGCCCTATGTGTTAACCTCATCACCCTCCAGCCTTCTATCATTCTAGGCAAATTACCCTTTTGTTCCTAAGCATCCTTTGAACTTCAAGCTATAAGTGATCACACCTTCCCTCAGTTGTTGGTTCCCGTTCATCTGCACCTGGGGAACAGACCCACCAGTTCCTCCACTCTACCAAACCATCCATTCTGCAACTAAGACATGCCTGCATTTATTTTTCTACTTAAAAAGTACGGAGGAATACAGCGAACTCTTAAAAAAACAACCCACATTATTGCCACATTAAAACAGTGCTCTCATAGCTCAAGACAACACACACCACAGCTTCCTTGTTTTTCTCACTGCCCTTTTTACGACTGTTCCACCATTCATTCATAGCCTCAGCTAAAGTTTAATCTGCGTTTGTTTTTTCAAAGGAAACGGGATTAGCTTTTAATTGCTTTACTATATCTCGGTACAGTCGCTTCCAGAGCGGCTTTCTGAACCGCTTCGGCCAATATCTCCCTCTCCATTCTTAGTTCAGACAGTTAAAACTCTTATTATCTATTATGGGTATCGACTACAGACGCTTATTATTTATACTTTGTCGGTAGCTCGTCCCCATGTGTAAGCGTTCAAAGGGTAAAAAAGGTAAACTATGTGCTTGTACTTTATCAGGTCGAAAAGGGAATGGTAGGGCAGTGTGTATTTAAAATTTTAGTAATTATTAGGTTTATTTTATCATTACCCCCTTATCTCGGGTTCATTGACTATATAAAAGTCCCTTATTTCTGGCTCATGGACTATCAAGAGTATTTGGGCTCATGTACTGTTCGCGGTCCTTATCCTATGGAACCGGAACCTCGACAAGTTTGTTATATTATGTATGCAATTTATATCATTTTCTATCTACATACATATATACTGTATATCGCTAAAATGAACAATGCAGGGTGTATACTGTATTCATATAACCCGGCCTAACACACAAACTTAGCATAACAATATAACAAATCCGCTGCAGACATTCACATGCTTCAGCAACTTTACACACAGTTATCAGACGAAGTACGAAAACGGAACAGCAAAACAAACAACAATCAGTGCACTTTCACGCATTCAATGACATTGGCAAATAACCAAGGTTTCTACTTCAGCATTCCGCTCGCCACACAGCCCAGTTTCACACAACTCAAAAAGTTTACCAGAGCAAACTCCTTCTACGAACATGGCAAAACGGTCCAAACAGTTCCTCGAACAACTCTATTTTCCTAAAACTACCAAGAGCGAGGCTCGTCAGCACTCGCTAACAGCAGGCTATACAAATGCCAATGGTAACGACAATGTCCTCTTATGGGGAGTCCAACCCAACTCCACTAGGGCCACTGACTAATGACACCAATGTGTCCTCTTACAGGGGTACAACCCAACTCCACAAAATTTCAGTGGTAACGACAAAGTCCTATTGCGAGAGTCCAACCCGACTCCAAAACCCAATGGCAGTGACGCTTCGCGTCCTATCAACAAATGCCCGGCAATGACGCTCCTGCGTCCTATCAATCTTTCAAGGTCTCCGGACCTCCAAATGCCTCAAAGGCAATGACATAACGCGTCCTCTTCACGAGAGTCCAACCCGACTCCACTAGGGCCACTGACTAATGACACCAATGTGTCCTCTTACAGGGAGTACAACCCAACTCCATAAAATTCAGTGGTAATGACGCCAATATGCCTAAAGATCATCAGTGATTCAATCACAACACCGTCCCATTCCACACGTTATTTTTTATCAAATAATAATAGGAGTCACTCTAATAATTGGCTCAAGGACAATCAACACCTAATGAGGATGGTAAAAATAAAAATACTCACCCTCAAGTTGATTATCGTTGGCCCAACCAGGAGATGTTTCCTATCCCATCCTCGTCGCCATCTGTTAAGACTGTTTTCTGTCGTGGAGTCAAGTTGGGACCGATGAAGTGACACACCAATGACCACTTTCCAATTGAAAAGGCTTTTATTACAATGCGCAAGGGAGGATTCTAGCGTCTGACATAGCATTTGCAGAGAATCCTAACACACTGTTCACATCCGGGGTTTAAGTACAAGATCAGTGGTAGAGCAAGTGGTGGATGTAACACCTTCCCTTAAACATCCAGCCAAACTTACAGGATGTTGATATTACCTTTGATCATATACCTTCCTTTTGAGCACAATACACCAATTACCAAGTGTGACCAGGTGCCAGGCGCCCCTCACTGTGGGAGGATATTGATGTGAGTGTGTATGAGTGAGGGGAGGGGGCTGGGAATGAGTGTGTGTATGTGTGTGTGTGTGTGTGTGTGTGTGTGTGGGGGGGGCTGGGGTAAGCGAGGGGGGGGGGCTGGGAATGGGTGCGTGTGTGGATCTGTGTGTGCTGAGAGAAAAACCTTATTCCAGTAGCTCAATCCTATCACTTCAAAGTTTAGCGTAATGTACAAACAGTGAATGATTTCATGAGCTGGCTTTGGAAATAGAGATCATGTGAGGACGAGTTTGCATTATTTTTCATTTTGGTGTCAGTATGTCCATGTAAGATATTTTAATATAGTTTAAATGGACAAAGAACTTTCAAGTAAGTCTTCTGTTTGGTTCGGTGACAGAATGGATTGGTACTTCGTAAGCCCCCTTATTTAAACTGTCTGAAAGGTCAAAATATAATCATATCCTCTCGCATGTGATTGAAAAGCTTGTGCCATATGTCAAAACAGTTGCTCACTAGTAAAAAAAATTATATTATTTTTAAATGAATGAATCGGGAAAAGGAGCACATCTTGGGTAGAAAATCAAAATCACAGTACCAGGTGCTCTTAGGCAAGGGGCAAAGAATGTAACAAAAATATGAAAAAGAGTCTAAGGCACTCTGGTAGTGGGGAAAAAAGTAAAAAGCCTTAGGTGACCTAGTCACCCTGATGAAGGCCGTATGGCCGTAACGCGTAAGTGCGCTTTTTCAATCTTGCCGATGCATTAGCCATTCAATAAAGGCTTTTTACTTTTTTCCACTACCAGAGTGCCTTAGACTCTTTTTCGTATTTTTGTTATATTATTTTTAATTCACAAAAATGTCTAAATTTTTAGCTATTTTTTTTTGGGTGGTCAGGGTGACAGCTTATATTTGGCCTCATAGGTAATCAGTTGTACTGAGTATCTCCTGTAGAGACAGCACACTGGTATGGTCAAGGGGTTTATGATCAGGGAAATGTATACTTTTATCTCCGAGCCATTTTTTTGTCTCTTAGTATTTCATTGAGGAGTAAAGATCAACAAAGAAAAGTAAAAACATTGTGATCTCCTGTTAATAACTCCAAGGTGCGAGGACAACCAGCAGCAAAATACTTCTCAAGAATAAAAAATAAAAGACGCTTTTAAGCCACCCTGTATGTGCTACAGGGGCTAAAACGTCTGCCATTTTAACCCCTGGCGGCTTTTATGGATTCATGCTTGTCATCTCCCTTATTTTTATTTTTCCATCCTTGAGAAGTCCATGGACACCTCCTTGCGGTTGATATTTCACAGGTTTTTAATTTTTGACCTTTGTCCCAATATTTGAAATGGACATGTTTTAAAGTGTTATACTTCAGTTATGACACCATCTCGATTTTGGCCGCCATGGCGACAGTATTGGCTTAATAATTTGACCAAATTTCATATTGAAACATAGAGTGTTTCCTTGTAGACACGCTAACAGGCTGGAGAAGCAGGCTTTTCGGTAGGCTACAGGCCAGGCGGGGTTCGCCCATGGTGACCGGTCTGTCTAGTTTCTAATTATTTGAGTGTCTTGCATCGATCAAGTCATTTTTCCTGTCTCTATGGCACTGAAATTGTGAGTTGTACGGTTGTAAATAGGGGTCATGCAGACAGAGGCTAGAATTGGATCGATTTGGCATCTATGTAAAGGATTCAGCTGCATAACTACTCAGTCAAAATTACTGATGAATTCGAGAGCGTGTTGTATAATTAAACAAAGGTAAGAAATGGCAATAAACGCCAATTGAAAAAGTTATATTTAATATGATTCAAAACAATGAATGACCATAGTCTTGGCCTTGACCAGGACTGAACACATTAATTTCACAGCCTTAGAGATGCCTGTTTCCTGTATACATCTAAAGACGAGATGATGGGAGTGAGTAAAGCATCACTTGCTGTGTTACATCAATGTCTGTGAAGAAAAGCCTTAGTGCGTTCAGAACATGGGTTTTTCCAGAGTACTAAGTGATAATAAAATTCTTGACTGAGGAAATCAGTGAATGAACAAAAAAAACAAATCCCTGTCACAGTTCATGACGGTAACTTTGAGCAACAATATTGGTGTTTCTTAACTTCCTGCCTCGTGAGCTTGCGTTATTCTTTCAGAGTGGAGGCGGTAACTCGTTCATGACGCAGGCAACTTCATTGTCAGTTCCTCTTTTCTAATGAAAAATTCACGTGAAGCAATAAAGTCCTGGGCTTGAACCCTGGCCCAGGTCCTCTCTCTGTGGACTTGGTGGGTACTCCCTGTACGTTTGTGGGTTCCCTGTGGAAGAGCTGGCTTCCTCTCTCGCCTCAAAAAATAAATTAATGAAAAAGAACTGGAGGGCACTCAGAGAGTGCTTACCTCTGCCAGCAGGTTTTGATCCACTAGCACTTCAAATCAGCTGAAGAATTCGGATTGGTGTGGAAATTTAATCACCCCCCATTCATATAGTTGAACTTCCTTTAAAATTTTGTGGTAATCTGTTGTATAGTTTCAGAGTAATTCTTCAGACACACACACACATAAACACACACACACATGCAGGGTGATCAACTTTGCTTGATTTGATGGTTGTTTTGATACTCTAAATTGCTCATTGGTGCCGATGAATGGCGTGTTTCCCTTGTGATGCATTAGCCACCTGTCCAAGCTGTGTTCCTACTTCTAAACCAGCACCTGCTAGCAGAAGCTCCGACCCCCCCACCCCACTACCTCCTGGAATCTGACCAGGAATAAAATCAGAGAACGAATATGTGGATGGATGTATGGTTGGATCATTAATGTGTAGATAAACCAGTGTATGACAGAATGAAATGTGTTTCCTGTACAGCGGGGCTTTGGCATTTGGACGCAGAGCAGGGTAACCGCACAGCAAGGCGGCTCGGTCTCCATCCCCTGTCGCTATGATCAAAAGTATAAAGACAGCGTGAAGTACTGGTGCAGGGGTGTCCTCTGGCCCACCTGCATTGTGCTGCAGAGAACCAACTCCCCACAGAGGAGAGCGGGCCTGTCAATCACAGACGACCCCGCCCAGCAGGTCTTCACCGTGACCATGAGCCGCCTGCAGCTCCGCGACTCTAACAAGTACTGGTGCGCTGTGGAAATCAAGGGCGTCGACACTCCTGACCCCAAGGCAGGCGTGTTCCTGACCGTCACCAGAGGTGAGCTGCTGTAAGAGCTATCAGAGGTTGAGATTACAAACACATGTATGGGAAGCTGCTGTTACGTGTAATATTTCAGGAAAGTTGCTTGTATATCACTATTCCATGCACGCACGCATCACTGACGCATCCACTATCAAACTCTCTCGCTCAAACAATACCATACTCTCTCTCATGCACAAACAAACTCTCTGATACAATATCAAACTCTTGTGCACAGTCAGTTTCTCTCTCACATTATCAAACTCTCATAGTCAAACTCTCATGCACCATCAAACCCTCACTCACTATCAACCCTCTCTATCAAACACACTTGGGCACTGTCAAACTCTCACAAGCAATCTAATCTCTCTCACATACTATCAAACTCTCACACACAATCAAACACTCTCACACATTACCACACTCTGTCACACACCATCAAACTCTCTTGGGTAATGTCAAACTCTCATGCACTATCAAATCTCTCATACTCTTATGTATTATCAAACTGTCTCTTATGCATGATCAAACTCCCTCTCATATACAACCAAACTGTAAGAGTTTGATAATGTGTGAGAGAGAGGGTTTGATAGCATGTGAGAGAATGTAGCTGAGGATTATGGCTTACACGGCCTCAAAAAGACACATACATATGCACACATGCAAATACAGTCACATACACGAAACACAAACCTAACAACTAGAGGCAGTCGTAGAGTGCAAACCTCCACCAAGGCAGCACAATCCAAATCTTCATGAGTGGGAGCAAAGTTGAGTTATCGCATGTCATACGATTTCAAGATGGCTGCCGTGGCAGCCATATTGTTTCACTGATCGCGGTAAAAATCAATAGGGTCCATCCTTGATGTAATAGCAATCCACCCACAAAATTTCAGACAAATCCGTGCATGACTTTTTGAGTTATGTTGTTCACAAACAGACAGACAAACAGGGCGAAAACATAACCTCCGCCCCAACTTCGTTGGCGGAGGTAACAAGCAATAAACATAGACCAGACATACTCCTCGACACACACACATACAAACGCAGCACCAGTCACATACACAAGAACAAGTGGACACAAATAACACACATACTTTCTCAACAAATACTCACACACACCTACACATCCACAGACTGGCAAAATTATGCAAATAACATGCAGAAATATACGTGTACTCTCACAGCACTGTGCAAACTCATACACATGCACACTCACACTTTTTCTTACATACAGATTTCAGGTATGTGAATCTTCAGCTGCACGGCCTGCAGACGTGAAATGTTCCTGACAGTTCTGTGGCCCACAACATTATCAGCTGAAATACGCGTGTGCATAACTGTTCAGCAACATGGTGAAGCGCAGGCAAACGTAGGCTATCCCTTCTGTACCACTACACAGGCCCAGAGGCCAGGTCTCACCTCTGAACTTGTTTTGTAATAGTGTCAACAGGAACTGCGACGGACGTGACTAAACCCACCATTTTATCTACAGGAAATTCATCTTTAAGAACTACATCTGCCACTATAGCTGCAGAAAAGCCTCCACAAAGAACTACACCCTCCACTGTATCTTCTGGAAATGCCCCTCCACAAACGCAACCCTCAGGTGAGGCTACAGTGGCGAGTCCACCAGAAACTCCACCCTTGACCAGCCGACAGAAAAAGCACCCATAGCGCCGCTATCACCCTCAGTGATACGGTTTCTCCTTTGACACCACCTTTCATCCTGTTAGGAACAACTAATTATGATATACACCAATGAGACAAAACATTATGGGCACTTATACTATGGGTGAATACTCTTTTCTGATTCGCTGGCAGGTATGTGTTAAAACTTGGAATGCACAGTTAGTTTGGCTACGGTAGTTTCACCATTCGAAATTCATCCGCTAGCCAACCTGTAACCATAGCAACGTTAGAGAGCGTCGCTGTCAAACTGTCACTGTCAACTGTTGAGAGCAGAGCACAACAAAAAAACAAATGGATGATTTTAACATTTCTTTTAACGTATTTGGAGTGTACAAGAATTTTGATGAATGGGATGCAGCAGAAAAAGTGCAAAACTTTCACCAAAAATTTCTGAATGCTTTGATTTGATATTGCTGGCAAATGACCATGGTATAAGGGGATAATCAACTCGTAGGTGTGCATCATGCGGTTTTAAGTACTTCGCAGAGGCAACCAACCTCCGCTTCGCGTCGGGTGGTTATTCGCCTCCACGCCATTCCTTAAAACTGTGTGATGCACACCTACGAGTTGATTATCCCTTACATATGAACAATATGGGCCAATGTTAATACATGATGTAAAGGAAAGCCGGACTCATCAGACCAGGTAACCCGCTTTCATTGGTCCATGGTCACTCGCGTGCCCATTATTGGCACATTTGACGGCGGACAGGGGTGAGAATGGGTGCTCTGACTGGTCTGCTGCTACAAAGGCCCCATACACAGCAGGGTGCGATGCATTGTGTGCTGTGACACCTTCCTCCTGTAACCTGCATTAACATTCTCTGTGGCTTGCACCACAGTATCCATTCAGTCAGTTTAGACCAGACAAGATAACCTCTGTTGCCCTCGAGTGTTGATGAGGCTTGGGTGCCCAACACCCTGTCGCTGGTTTGTGGTTAGTCCCACCTCAAACCATCTAGAGTAGGTACTTACCACTGCTGGCTGGGAGCACAGCACAAGACTTCTCCTGTGATCTGAAAAAACCTAGTGAGTTTATCAGTGGCTAGGGTCTCTCAATTGAATGAAAATCTCTGGATTCTGGACGTTTCCTAACTGGAAAAAAAAAAATAATGATAGAAACTTAATTTTTACAGTTTAAATAACACTAATAGCTAGCATTTAAATATTTTCACCGCTCTTATTTACTGTAAAGGAGGGTCAAACTCAGTTTCTACCAAACATGTCATACATACTAGGTTTTTCCAGATAACAGGAGACTTGCCGCTTTGATGATGCTCTGACCTAGTTGTGTGGCCAGGATAATTTGGCCTTTTCACAGTCGGTCAGGTCCCATCTCGCATCCAGCACATCGGCTACAAGAATCAACAGTTCGTTTACCATCTCAAGTCTGTTGGCAGACCTTGACATGCGCCATTTTTGTGAGATAATCAACCCTGTTAGCCTCATCTGCAAGTGCTCATCATGTTTTGGCTCCTTGATGTAGGCACATTCTATTTCAGCTAAGCAGGGCAACTCTCAACCCAGTTCCTGAAAATATACCGTCTTGTTGGTTTTCTCTCCACACCTAAGCAAGCACTCCTCATTCAACAGCTGAGGATCTTCTGAACCTTCAAATAAGGAAAGCTGGATGTTCCAAAGTGGGGTAGAAATGCAAATATAGAAGACAGTAACTGAACTGACAGCAAACATACAAAATTGTGAGAGAGTAGAGCAGAAATTCATGCTAATAAAGATGTACCTGTACCTGTTGGACCCATACAAGTTGGGCCCTAACCAGTTGCAGCCTGTCCAGTTGGACCCCTGACCCTAACAGTCTGGACCCCATGCCATTTGGACCCCAGGAAAGTTGGAGCCCAGAGCAGTCAGACCCTAGATCTCTTAGGTTAGGGTTAGGGTTATGGTTAGGGTTAGATTAGGGTTAGGGTTTGGGGTCCAAACAGAACCTTTTCATAAACAGAAATCAGACTCTCATGCACCATTACACTCTCACACATCATAAAACACTCTTTGACGCGCAATCAAAATGTCACTCTTGCTCTATCATACTATCACTCACACTTTTAAACTTTTTTTTACATAGTAAAAGCTCATGTACTATCAAACTCTCTTATACGCTATCAATGCTCTCATGCATTATGAAACTGTCTCAGGCACACAAAAATCTCCCTCACTATAAAAACTCTCATGCACCATCAAACTGTCTTATCCATTATCAAACTCTCACACACTATCTTACTCTCTCTCATGCTCTATCAGACAGGCACATGCAAATACAGTCACATGCGCAAAATTCAAATGTAACAACAAACATTCACACATAGACAATACATACTTGTAGACACACTGCATACACAGCGGCAGTCACATATACACAAGAACATGCAGACACATGTAAACACATAATCAACAAATATACTTACATCCACACACTTTCATAGGCAAACAACATGCAGACACATAAGCATACTTTCACACTACTGCACTTACATGTGCACGCACACTCACACACTTTCTCACACATGCAGATTTCAGGGATGTGAATCTTCTACAGTGCAGCCTGCAGACCTCAAATGTTCCTGACAACTAGGTTGCCCAGGACACGATTTGCGGTAATATGCGTTTGGGTAGTGAGTCAAGAAGAAATTGATGCGGAAGCAAATGCAGGCTATCCTTCCAATACCAGAACATAGGCCCATAGGCCGGGTTTCACCTCTGAACTACCACTGTATGCTGTCTACAAGAACTGCTACAGAGCCGCCTACACCCGCTACTTTACGTATAGGAAGTCCACCAATGAGGTAAATAGGCTAGAGGCGCTATCACATGACAACTACTGCCCTGAGAATGTTGCCATATTGCATGGGGCAAGGTCCTAGCTATCACTGAATAGCTGACAATAAGCTAGGGAGATAGGCATGGATTCGGTAAGGACAATGTTATGTCAGCTTAGTTCAGCGTAATAAAATAGTCATTCACGTGATGAGCGGTGCTTCATGGCTGGCTAGCAATCATTTAGAGCCACTTCAGCAGTTATATATCCCCATTGGTAGCCTTGCAAAATTAAACTAGTCAGATAATTGGATGATATGATAACGTTAGCCTTGTTTATGTTGGCTAAAATTAGCCTTGATGATTTGACCAGTTAGTGCAAAACGTTTGCCTAGCGTTGGAACATCTGTCAGCCTATGGACCAGGTAGGGTTTCTAAAAATTCATATCATCATGATCGTATGCAAAACAGACGAAGGATTGTATTAAACTTTAACGAGCTACGAAGAAAAAAATGCTATTAATTTATGGCATAAGGTCACTATTTTTTCAGGTTGTTTTAATCCTCCCTTGAGCTTGAAAATAGCCAGGGACGTTCGGTGTTACAATGTTGCTTTGATGTTGAAGAAAATTACTCGATGTCAAGAATGGAGATTTCTTTGGCTGGACAATTTAATATGTGAACTCCTGCTGCACTGATAAATCTTTGATCGCAAAAGAGCTTATGTCCTCAGGGAATTCTAATCGTTAAAAAATGAGAATTCTGAATTTGTTTGTTGTGCCATATCAACTATTGTTTACATTTGGTGTCAAGGAGGCATGCCTCGGGCAATATGGCGGCTCTGTCCTGCTCCATCATCTGGATCTGTGAAGCTTTTGCGTGACATCTCTAGCCTATTTACCTCATTGAAGTCCACCATCAGCATCTACATCTTCTTCAAAAGCTGCAGAAAAGCCTCCACAAAGACTTACACTCTCCACTCTATCCACAGAAAATCCCCCTCCACAAACTGCACCCTCCGGTGTGTCTACGGTCATGAGTCCAACAGAAGCTCCACCTTTTGACCGGCCTACAGGTAAAGCACCCACAGCACTGTTTTTACCTTCCAAAGGTACAGCTGCTCCTTTACCACAACCTTTCATTCAGTTAGGAAAAACTCGATATGATATACGCCAGTGAGCCAAAACATTATGACCACATGTAAACATTATGGGCCGATGTAGATACATGACGTAAAAGAAAACGGGAGGACTCATTGGACCAGGCAACCTGCTTTCATAGCTCAAAGATCCAGTGCTGGCACAGTTCGTTTTCCATCTCCGGTCTGTTGGCAGAGCTAGACACATGCCGTTGTCACAAGATAATCATTGTTGTTGGCCTCATCTGCGAGTGCTTGTAATATTTTGGCTCCTTGATACATGTGCGTTCTGTTCTTTGTAAAACAGGGCTACCCAGTCCAGCTCCTGGATATGTACCATCTTGTAGGTTTTCACTCCAATACTTCACAAGTACACCTCATCCAACAGATAAAGTTCTTGTGAACCGTCTATTAAGGAGAACCAGATGTTCCAAAGTACGGTAGAAGTGCAAACTTGCAGAACTGTAGATCCCCAGGAATGGCGATACGCAGGCGTGTTAGGTAGCCTCGGCAGCAGTATGTGGACACATGCCGTAAACAAGAAAGGACTTTGAATTGAATTGCATTGAACTGACACAAGCATCCAAAATTGTGAGAAAATAGAGGAGACATTCATACTAATAACAATGAATGAGTGAATAAACCGAACGGAAATGTGTGTTTCCTGTACAGCGGGGCTCAGCATTTGGACGCAGAGCAGGGTAACCGCACAGCAAGGCGGCTCGAGTCTCCATCCCGTGTCGCTACGATCAGAAGTATAAAGACAGCGTGAAGTACTGGTGCAGGGGTATCATCTGGCCCACCTGCATTGTGCTGCAGAGAACCAACTCCCCACAGAGGAGAGCAGGCCTGTCAATCACAGACGACCCCGCCCAGCAGGTCTTCACCGTGACCATGAGCCGCCTGCAGCTCCGCGACTCTAACAAGTACTGGTGTGCCGTGGAGATCAAGGGCGTCGACACTCCTGACCCCAAGGCAGGCGTGTTCCTGACCGTCACTAAAGGTGAGCTGCTGTAGGAGCCCTCAGAGGATGAGTTTACCAACTCTCATGTTTTGGAGGCCGTGTTGGGTGAAATATTTTGAGAAAATTACTCACATATAAGTACTCCATACACACACAAATCAGTGAAGCATGTGATGCCACACTGAAACATGCACTATCAAACTCTCTTACACAAAACCAGACTCTCTTGCACCATCAAAGTCTCTCTCGCACACGATCAATCTCTGTCTCACACACTATTAAACTCTCTCTCATGGACTATCAAACCTCTTGTGCAATCCAGCCTCCCTCACACATCATCAAACTCTCTCACACCATCAAACTTATCTCACAAGCTAACAAACTCCATCTCACACACTAACAAACTCCCTCACACACTATAAAGCCCTCTCACACGCTATTGAACTCTCTCGTGCACTGTCAAACTCTCATGCGCTAAAACTCTCTCAGGCACTATCAAAATACCTCTCTTGCACTATCATACTATCTCTGACACTATTAAACTCTAACATAGTATAAACTCATGCACTTTCAAAATCTCTCATGTGCCGTGAAAGCTCACTCGCACAATTTAACTCTCACGAGCCTGCAAACCTCAAATGTTCCTGACAGTTATGTTGCCCACGACACCATCTGCAGTAATAAGTATGTGGGTAAAGGGTGAGAAAGAAATTGATGCACAAGCAAATGCAGGCTATCCTTCCTATACCAGAACACAGGCCCATAGGCCAGGTTTCACCTCTGAACTAGTGATGTGTGCTGTCTACAGGAACTGCTACGGAGCCGACTACACCCTCTACTTTATCAACAGGAAATCCACCATCAGCATCTACATCTTCTTCAAAAGCTGCAGAAAAGCCTCCACAAAGACTTACACCCTCCACTCGATCTGCAGAAAATCCCCCTCCACAAACTACACCCACCAGTGTGCCTACGGTCATGAGTCCAACAGAAGCTCCACCCTTTGACCGGCCTTCAGGTAAAGCACCCACAGCACCGTTTTTACCTTCCAAAGGTACAGCTGCTCCTTTACCACCACCTTTCATTCAGTTAGGAATAACTCAATATGATATACTGTACACCAGTGAGCCAAAACATTATGGCCACATGTAAACATTATGGACCGATGTAGATACGTGATGTAAAAGAAAACAGGAGGACTCGTCGGACCAGGCAACCTGCTTTCATAGCTCAATGGTCCAGTGCCGACACTCAAGTGGCCACTGTAGGCGCTTTTGACAGTGGACAAGGGTGAGAATGGGCGCTCAGATCAGCTGCCACAAAGGCCCAATGAACAGCAGGGTGCGATACACTGTGTGTTGTAACACCTTCCTCCTGTAACCATCATTAAAATCTTACGTGACTTGTGCCACAGTGGTCCTTCTATCAGTTCAGACCAGGCAGGATAGCCTTTGTTGCCCCAGCGCATCAATGAACCTTGGGCGCCCAACACCCTGTCGCTGGTTAGTGGTTTGTCCCGCGCCGGACCACATACAGTAGGTACTCACCACTGCTGACAGGTAGCACAGCACAAGCCCTGCCCCTTCGGTGATGCTCCGACCCACCTGTCTGGCCATAACAGTTTGGCCCTTGTCAGAGTCGGTCCCACGTCTCTCGCATCCCACACCTCGGCCACAGGAATCAACAGTTTGTTTACCATCTCCGGTCTATTGGCAAACCTTGATATGCGCTGTTGTAACAAGATAAATCAACCTTGTTAGCTTCATCTGCGAGTGCTTCCCAGCCCTGTTCCTGCTGATGTACTGTCCTGTTGGTTTCCAAACCTAAGTAAGCACACCTCAGTCAACAGCTAAAGATCTTGTGAACTGTCTAATAAGGAGAGGCAGATGTTCCAAAATTGGGTAGAAATGCAGACTTTACAGGACTGTAGATCCCCAGGAATGGGATAAGCAGGTGCGGTAAATGGCTTTGGCAGCAGTATGAGGACAGATGCCATAAACAGGAAAGCATTTTGAATTGAATGGCATCTAACTGACATTGGGCGTACTAATAAAGATCAATGAATAGATTAACCGGACAGGATGTGTGTTTCCTGTACAGCGGGGCTCAGCATTTGGACGCAGAGCAGGGTAACCGCACAGCAAGGCGGCTCGGTCTCCATCCCCTGTCGCTATGATCAGAAGTATAAAGACAGCGTGAAGTACTGGTGCAGGGGTATCATCTGGCCCACCTGCATTGTGCTGCAGAAAACTAACTCCCCACAGAGGAGAGCGGGCCTGTCAATCACAGACGACCCCGCCCAGCAGGTCTTCACCGTGACCATGAGCCGCCTGCAGCTCCGCGACTCTAACAAGTACTGGTGTGCCGTGGAAATCAAGGGCGTCGACACTCCTGACCCCAAGGCAGGCGTGTTCCTGACCGTCACCAGAGGTGAGCTGCTGTAGGAGCCCCCAGAGGATGAGTTTACCGACTCTCACGATTGTGAGGCTGTGTTGGGTGAAATATTTTAAGAAAATCACTCACATATCAGTATTCCACACACACACACACACATCAGTGAAGCATGTGATGCAACACTGAAACATTCACTATCAAGCTCTCTTACACAAAACTAGACTTTCTCTTGCACCATCAAAGTCACTCTTGCAAGCTATCAATCTCTATCTCACACACTATTAAACTCTCTCTCATGGACCATCAAACTCTCATGTGCTATAAGCCTCCCTCACACAGTTCCAAACTCTCTCACACCATCAAACTTTCTCACAAGCTATCAAACTCCATCTCACACACTAACAAACTCCCTCACACACTATAAAACCCTCTCACATGCTACCAAACTCTCTTGCACTATCAAACTCTCACACACTAAAACTCTCTCAGGCACTATCAAAATATCTCTCTTGCACTATCATACTATCTCTGACACTATTAAACTCTAACATAGTATAAACTCATGCACTTTCAAAATCTCTCATGTGCCGTGAAAGCTCACATCAAGACAATTTAACTCTCACGAGCCTGCAAACCTCAAATGTTCCTGACAGTTATGTTGCCCACGACACCATCTGCGGTAATAAGTATGAGGGTAAAGGGTCAGAAAGAAATTGATGCGCAAGCAAATGCAGGCTATCCTTCCTATACCAGAACATAGGCCCATAGGCCAGGTTTCACCTCTGAACTAGTGATGTGTGCTGTCTACAGGAACTGCTACGGAGCCGACTACACCCTCTACCTTATCAACAGGAAATCCACCATCAGCATCTACAACTTCTTCAAATTCTGCAGAAAAGCCTCCTCAAAGACTTACACCCTCCACTCTATCTGCAGAAAATCCCCCTCCACAAACTACACCCACCAGTGTGCCTACGGTCATGAGTCCAACAGAAGCTCCACCCTTTGACTGGCCTACAGGTAAAGCACCCACAGCACCGTTTTTACCTTCCAAAGGTACAGCTGCTCCTTTACCACCACCTTTCATTCAGTTAGGAATAACTCGATATGATATATACCAGTGAGCCAAAACATTATGGCCACATGTAAACGTTATGGGCCGATGTAGATACGTGATGTAAAAGAAAACAGGAGGACTCGTCGGACCAGGCAACCTGCTTTCATAGCTCAACGGTCCAGTGCTGACACTCAAGTGGCCACTGTAGGCGCTTTTGACAGTGGACAAGGGTGAGAATGGGCGCTCAGATCAGCTGCCACAAAGGCCCAATGAACAGCAGGGTGCGATACACTGTGTGTTGTAACACCTTCCTCCTGTAACCATCATTAAAATCTTACGTGACTTGTGCCACAGTGGTCCTTCTATCAGTTCAGACCAGGCAGGATAGCCTTTGTTGCCCCAGCGCATCAATGAACCTTGGGCGCCCAACACCCTGTCGCTGGTTAGTGGTTTGTCCCGCTCCGGACCACATACAGCAGGTACTCACCACTGCTGACAGGTAGCACAGCACAAGCCCTGCCCCTTCGGTGATGCTCCGACCCACCTGTCTGGCCATAACAGTTTGGCCCTTGTCAGAGTCGGTCCCACATCTCTCGCATCCCACACCTCGGCCACAGGAATCAACAGTTTGTTTACCATCTCCGGTCTGTTGGCAAACCTTGATATGTGCTGTTGTTATAAGATAAATCAACCTTGTTAGCTTCATCTGCGAGTGCTTCCCAGCCCTGTTCCTGCTACTGTCCTGTTGGTTTCCAAACCTAAGTAAGCACACCTCAGTCAACAGCTAAAGATCTTGTGAACTGTCTAACAAGGAGAGGCAGATGTTCCAAAATTGGGCAGAAATGCAGACTTTACAGGACTGTAGATCCCCAGGAATGGGATAAGCAGGTGCGGTAAATGGCTTTGGCAGCAGTATGAGGACAGATGTCATAAACAGGAAAGCATTTTGAATTGAATGGCATCTAACTGACATTGGGCGTACTAATAAAGATCAATGAATAGATTAACCGGACAGGATGTGTGTTTCCTGTACAGCGGGGCTCAGCATTTGGACGCAGAGCAGGGTAACCGCACAGCAAGGCGGCTCGGTCTCCATCCCCTGTCGCTATGATCAGAAGTATAAAGACAGCGTGAAGTACTGGTGCAGGGGTATCATCTGGCCCACCTGCATTGTGCTGCAGAAAACCAACTCCCCACAGAGGAGAGCGGGCCTGTCAATCACAGACGACCCCGCCCAGCAGGTCTTCACCGTGACCATGAGCCGCCTGCAGCTCCGCGACACTAACAAGTACTGGTGTGCCGTGGAAATCAAGGGCGTCGACACTCCTGACCCCAAGGCAGGCGTGTTCCTGACCGTCACCAGAGGTGAGCTGCTGCTGTCGCAGACATCAGGACGAACACATATGCACGCACACACACACACACACACACACACACACAAACTCAGAAACAGTACATTTGTACATATGCATACACACACACACACACACACACACACACACATATGCTTTCGCACATACAGGCACTCGCTGTTCATTCATACACTTACACAGACACACACACACATGCACACCACATACACAATACACTCTCAGAGTTGCACACGTGGACATGCACTTACACACACAACCACATGCGCATGCTCCACATAGACGCGCTAGCACACCCATGCTAACCCTCCCTCACTGAAACGCATGCATACCCGCAGAACAAAGTCACTAACATGACACCAGCGCGCTGCAAAAAGTGTACTTGACGAGTCTTTTAATTTTGAATTCCTAATTTTTCTCTCTCAGGAGGAAAATATAAATATATTTTGAGTTACTATGTGCTTGACATGGGAAAATTTCTTATCCCATTGGCAAATCTGGAATTAAAATTAAATCAAATTTATTCACCTCACTGGCAAATTATCATCCTGAGAAAAAAGGCAATAGAATGAAATGTTTTAAAGGGGAACTCTGGTGTGAAATTGACTTGGAATGTATTGAAACATGATAACAAGTATTATTTTTGTCGAATACCCCACCTCAGAGATGGGGTATTCGACAAAAGATAGTACTCGTTATCATGTTTCAATATACCCCAAGTCAATTCCACACCAGAGTTCCCCTTTAAGTCTTAATGCAAGATTAAAATGCTTGGTAAAATTGACTTTTTTTTTTTTTTTGCTGTGCAAGCCCTAATTTTTTAAGTCAATATTGCCCTTACCACAATGAAGTCTCACTTTTTAAAGTCCCACTCAGCAAATGTCATTGAGAAATGCTAAACCTGTCAGTCACAGAGAGGGTGGCGCACTCACGGCGGCTTCCGACTATTTCTTTTCTTTTGGATTTCTGCAGCACTGGCCTCCTCCACCACCCAAACAGTGGCTTCCACTGAAGAAACATCTCCCCCTGCAGGTCATTACACAAACTGCATAACACCTTCACCCAGAACACTGTTCTCCACCCAGCCAACAACAGCTCCACACCTAGTTAATCCTGTGTGGCCACCAACATGGTCTTCTGCAGCGCCTGGGTCTAGGGATCTACACCGGGTTCTCCATCCTCAGCAACAACCTCCATACGGCAAATAACAGCTACAACTACGGTAACAACCCCCACCCCACGAACAACTCCTGCCACCCTCGCGATGACCTACTCCCCGCGAACAACACCTACAACCACGGCAACAACCTCCACCCTGAAAAAGACGACCGCAACCAGAGCAACAATCTCCACCCTGAAAAAAAACTGCTCATCCCACACTCCTTGTGGTTCCCTATGCCACACCTTCGAGATCTTGGACCCAAGCCGGGCTCGACAAGCTTGAGCCAAAGAGCCAGGCTCAATTTCGGTGAGTGATCATTATTCCTCACTGTATATATCACCATTACTGCAATCAGAGACACTGTAGTACTGATCATCATCACCATTATTGCTAGTGTAACTATCATGTGCTGCTATCTTCATCACAGCCTCTTTCATTAGCATTATTATCATTGCTATTCTCACATCCTGCTTTGCACACGCTAGCTCAAATCTTGTCATTTTCACCTTTTCTTCTCTTCTATGTCATACTCGATAGCTACTACTGCCACGGCTGACTTTGGATTGGGGAGTGCATTTGGTCTTTGTGCTTAAATTTTCCTGTGTCTAGTTTTGATGCACTAGTGTCAACGGTTTTGCTGTGTTTAAATTCACGAGCATAAGTAGTTTTGTAATCCTGTATCCTTCTTTTCCAGCCTACCTTGGTGGCAATCTCTTCTTATGGCCTGTGGGGTTCTGTTGATAGTTATGACAGTTGCCATAGCTACATGGACGATGTGGAAACAGCGAAGTACGTTTGCCTTCATTTCTAACTCCTACCTGTACAATGTCAGTTTCCCAGGAAGTCCATTCTGTCAAAAATCATTTGAGTTTAAGCATTTAGCATTTGAGTGACTAGGTATTGAATTCTGGCTGCGGCAGTTTGCCGCCGCTGGCAGTCGCTCATAGTAGTGTACAATTATCCATTGTGCCACTTGAGTTGTAACTGATTTCATCGTGATGATTAAAGCAGCTTTCACACCGGACGCGTAACGAATTTTTCGCACGACAGATTACATTCAAAGTCAATGCAAAGACGCGAACACACGTGAAACGCGTGTCTTTGCGTCTTTGCATTGACTTTGAATGTAATCTGTCGTGCGAAAAATTCGTTTCGCGTCCAGTGTGAAAGCGGCTTAAATCTCCTGGTTTAGCATCTCCTCAGGTGATCTTCTGTTGGACGCTTGCGCTGGGACCAATGTGGCAAAAATGTTGCACTGTCGCTGAAGACTGAGGCAAACTTCTTCAGGGCAGTCAGCCAGTGCCTGTTCAGATCATCCACAAAAAGTGGCCACTTTCTAGTGGCATGAAGCTCCATTTATCATTTACATTAGAGCACAGAACAGGCAGTCTTTTTTCAGAGGGACTTGAAAATCAAAAAATCAAAACTAATAAGATGTTCAAGTTCATTCATTCATAGCTTTATGTACTGCTCAGGTTAAGGGGCCTGTTCCGCAAACCTGGACATACAAAACATTCTCATCTTGACTCGTCATTTAATAACACTCTGATGATGCTCTGCCCTAACTGATACACAACACAAAGGGAGTCTTTTGGCACCATTATTTGACACCAGTGCTCAATGGGATTGGGGCACATCAATTATAATTTCAGTCATTTATTACATTGACCCGACATTGAGATTGGGGAGAGGGAATCAATTTTATAACATCAGAGATTAGGATAGGGTTAAGACACATCCAGGGCGATACCAGCTTGCACTGTTGCCTAAGACGACATACATTCTGGGTTTGAGCATCAGCCAACATATTTTCTTCTTGTTTACCATTGTCTTCACATGCTGATGCTGATGGCATTTGTATTGAAGTCTACATCGATACCAGTGCCGTCCAAAGTAGATGCAAGAGGAATCCTTTCTGTCGGATAGTCCTATTCATGGTATCTACACAAGCATTGATACATGGACTCTATATACTTGGCCAGATAAGTTCACCAGGTAAAACCCAGACCCAAACTGAAATAAAAAGCTGATCCGGGTTTTACATCGTGCAGTTATCTGGCAAAGTAATCCAGCTCTATGGAACAGGCTCCACAGTGTTCTGCGTCCTTTCCCACAAGTTTGGAGTGGCAAACCTAGTTCCCTCATCACTGTACTGACCTACCCACTTCATTCTCTCTCACAGGAACCTCACTCAACAGGTGGGAGATGGATGAATTGGATTCAAACCTCATAGTAAGCTCTCTTTTAGTGTTTTACTAGTAGACTGTGTTTATATTTAAACTAGTCAGTCCTAATTCATATCCTGCATCTAGTTCCTCAGATTAGATTAGAGCCCCCCTTTTGTCTCAGGCCTGTGACTGGAGACTATGGTCTTCTCAGCCAAGATTTTTTCTTGTCACCTGCAGCTTAACTTGGAGAATGAGAGGGACCCCACAGTCCTGCTGGTCCCTGGCAGGCTGGCCCAGGGAGAATACCTGCTTTGACAGCATCCTGCCATTGTGCTGAGCTAACGTGCTAGTTAAACATTTCTGTGAAATTGTATAACTTTGTATTTGGATATTTCTTGCAGTATTAAATTACTATGCCTATAACCATTTTTTATTTTTTTGTTTTTGGTGCTTTTCCATTTCTGAGCATGAAAAATTAAAAGTGCGGGCACTGAATGACTCGGGATTAATTGCCGTTTTTATTTCATTGTGTCTGGATTGGCCATAAAGTACTGAGGTGACTACATCTAGCTAGCTATATTTGGTGCTTATAATGGCCCTTATTTCTCCCACATGGCTAGAACTGAATTGCAAGTAAGCTCGCTAGCACAGCTAACTACCTTAGCAGCTAACTAGTTTTCTGACTTGGCCGGCTAAATTTGGTGCATATAAATCAATAAAAACAGTGAATGGCCATTATTTTGCTGCTCAACTAGTGTTAGTTGAGCAAGTAGTCTAATGATTGTTTAGCTACGTAGCTAAGTCAGTTAAGCATTGACTATACTGATTAGTTTGTTCGTTAGCTGCTGAGTTTTTACGCTGACAAACTTTCGCCAAAGATGCTCGGCTATAAATGTAAATTGATGCTCATTACAAAACTTAATATCTAGCAAGGTTAGCATAACTAAGTAGACCTTAGAACAGCTAACTAATTAGTCTCACCAGCCTAAGTTATCAAATATGGCAAGGTGTGGGACAATTTCTGACACATAGAACTCGTTTGCTTTGGAATCAGGAGGATCATAGAATGTGTCGTTTTTAGACTAAAAAAGCTGATAAGCATGTCAGCGAAAAAAAAAACTGATTTAAATTATATTCAACTAGGGTCTACAAAAACAACATTTATAGTTACTCGGAAATATGAGGAAAAATCTCGAAATCAATGGAGGCTTGAGAACAACGGAAAGTATTTCAAAAGTGAATGTTTAAAAAAAGTCTGTGGGTTAAGTGAATGGGAACTTTTACTTCCGACACCAGCGTGACATAGTCACCGAAGTAGTGAAGAACAAGTTCACCTCTACTGCAGAATGTGTGTGGGGGGACTGGATGTTGATGGGCAGGGTTTCACATCTGACTTCATATTGTAAAAATCTGCCATTGGTTAAAATAAATGCCTTGGATGGAGTTTGACATCTAGCCCCTCCCTCGCACAGCCTGCAGTCAGAACTCCCCCGGTGGAGGTGAGAAGGGTGGGTTGATGGTTGATCTGTTTTACTGTCTGTAAGGGTTTTTTTTTTTTTAAACTCACCCACTATCGATGCTCTATCAAATTTGCACTGTACTGTATATTGGCTTTAACCCCAGATTTAGCCTCCTTTTCATTTGCATTTACCAGCATTTAAATCAAGACTCATTCATTTCAAACCCAGATTTAAGCCTCCTTCACATTCACAATATAAATCCAGAGTAGTCATCTTCTAATCCCTAATTTTGCATACAGTAATCCAGATCTTCTTTGCACTTGGATCCAGCCTTAGTTAAACCCAGATCCAGCATCCTGTAAGAAAATCAGGAAATCTCAAGTCAGATATATATAATCACTTTTTTTTTTGTCCAGGCCCCTGTTTACAAGAATAACAGCCATAACTACCGGGCTTGAAAATCCATCAAATATTATTTGGCTCGTGGAAAATGCATCAAAATTAGAACAGACCAAAAATACTTAAAAATGCAAAGCAGAATGATGTCTCACTTACAGAATCAGCAGTTCATATGGCAATTCTGTTTGTGCATAAATGGCAGGATTAAAAAAAGAAAACATTTCTGCATTATTTATACAAAATTATTTAAGCAACAGGAAACTGTGCAGAATATCAAATAGCCACACCATCCCAAGTTTGACCTCAGCCTTGACAGTTTTTCTGATGAGCTAAACTTTGACAAGATACCTTCACTGATGATGTCACAATTAATGTAACAGGACTGGCCAATGAAAGGCCAGAGCACCATGTTTTCACAGTCTTTTCCCTCTCAATGGCAAACAGGTTTCAGTAGTTATACATTTAAAAAATAAATGCACCAAGATGAAGTCAGAAGAACATGAGTCTTTGGAGGAGTGAAAGTTTGAGATTAGGAGATTCATGAGTTGTTCCTTGGGATGACTTATCCTCCTTGAAAGATACATGTAATGCTACAGTTATTTCCTTGAGCATGGAGTACTCTTTCTAATTCCATACTATAAAATCATTCCCATCTCAGTAACAGTTGACAAAAAGGGAGGGTATGCCAGCCTATTCCCAGCTCTACAGTTGGGACAGGGGTATAATGAGCCAGGCTGGTTCCAGCTCCACAGTCGGGAGTTGTTGAGCCATTAGAAAGTCAATGATCATGGATGGCCACAACAGGTTGTACCTGTTTCACTGTAATAGAGACCAGAGAAGTCATTCCCAAGATAGACATCCATAAACCAATCTCATTTTGAGCCCATAAATGCACACAAAGAAGATGGTGAATTAGCCTCTCAGACAAAATCTAAAAGGTCTTTACAAACCAGGGGACGTGATGAATAAATGAGACGAAAAAGCGAATGATTCGCCTCCAAATACTTCACATCAAAAGTATTCATACCAGCAGCGATGCGAATTTGCGACAGTGGATCAATAAAAGGTTCGAAAAGATTTGCGGCAGCCCATCCTTCAGATAAAATGAAGGACTCAACATCATTCAGTGATGAAGATCTTGTCCTCGTCCTCCTTAGAAGAGGAGTACAAGAGGAGGAAAAAGGTTCACGATAAAGACCAGTCCTCGAGCGAACCGCTACCTCCTTTCACAGTCTCACTCAAACACAATGAGAGCTGTAAGCCATTATATTGTGATGTCATAACAAGATGGGTGGAGCTAGTATATCTGAATTATTTTTTGCGACTGCAATCAACAGTGGATCTCGTAAGTGACCCTAGAGTCAAAGAGTAGGCCCTGATTTAGGAAGGGAGCCTCGCCTGAGTCTGCTTCGCCCCCATCCCCCTCCACCCTTCTCTCCTCTGGGGGCTCGGTGGTAGGCGAGAGAGCGCGGGAGGGCGCCCCCTGACGGCCGGAGGGTGGAGGTAGCGGGAAGACAGCCTTCTTACGGTCAAAAATGTACATTTCATTTCGGTACTCCTCCAGCTGGGCGAAGGTGCTGGGCCCGTCCAAGTTGTTGTTCTTGAGGAACAGGACGGGCCCGACCCCCATGTCCCCGTGTCCCTTTTTCAGATGGCGGCAGTGACGGCGGCTGTAGATCATTGCGAGCAAAAGCAAGGCGGTGAGCGTCAAGAATGCAATTCCCGCTGCGATGGCAGTCTGCGGGGCGGGCCCCAGGGCGTTGAAGTCCATGCTGCCCAGCTTGTAGGACAGCGGCTTGCGGCTCACATTGGAGTCGCGCGCCTGCGGACGCCGCCTGGAAGACGGGGTGGAACGGGACGAGGTGTTGACCGAAAGGTAAAAGGTCATCCGGGCCACGCCCGCAGGGTTGCGTGCCTCGCAATCATAAGGGCCGGCATGTGCTGCAGACACGTTGCTAAGCAGCAGCATTCCACTACCGGTGTCTGGGTCGAACGGCTCCCCGCCCCAAAACCCCAGCCCTGACCCCGCTATCGAGGATTTTTTCTTTACCCCTCCCCCTCCTCCTCCTCCCCCCCCCGACCTGCCCCAGGCGGCCCTTTTCCATGCCACCTGGGGGCGGGGGTACCCCGAGGCCTGGCAGGACACCCGCAGGTCGGCCCCCTGCCGCAGGGCCAGGTGGCGCGGCTCCAGACGCACCACCGGTGGGATGCACACCAGGCTGCTCCGCGCCACCTCCGCCAGGCTGCGCTGGGACAGACGTGGCGGCGCCGCGCACACCAGCCGCCGTCCCGCCCGGCTCAGCAGCCGCTCGCCCGCCCCGCCAATCCAGCCGTGCAGCCAGTGCAGAGAGCAGTCACAGCGCCAGGGGTTACCTGAGCAACGGGTCCGGGGGGGGCACAGATGGAGAGAGAGGTGAGAGGAAAAGGAGAAGTGGGGGGAGGAGAGGATGGAAAAGGGGGATAAAGGAGGGAGGGGGGAGAGAAATAGGAAGGGTGAGAGGGGGAGTAAAAAGGGAAGGAGAGAAATACTATTTGTATTACCATTGCTGCGGAACTTAGTAACATTTGCTTCAGTGACAGTGCAAATTACAACAACAAACACCGAATAAATGAACTAGAGAGAGAGAGTGAGGGCAGGGAGATGGAGGTGGGCAGATGGAGAGAGACAGCTGTATAAAGACAAACTCCAAGTAAGAGAAAAGAAGTTTGAGAGACACGAGATTAAAAATGGAACATCTGAATGATAAATACGCCGTAACATGATTTTGACATGTGTGTGTTAGTCATGCAATATAAATGAGCAAAATACGTGAATGAACCATCATCCTGCGAGTGAGGGAGTGACAGAGGCCCAAACTTGGCCGACGGGACACTGTGCCTCGGACCTGTCATGCGCAGCACCTGCAGACTGAGTAACGGCTGCAGAGAGGCTTGTCGGAGGGTGCGCAGGTGGTTTCGGCTCAGATCCAGCAGGGCCAGGGAAGAGAGGCCAGCCAAGGCCTGCTCCCCCACCACCTCCACACTGTTCTCCTGCAAGTGCAGCTCCTGCAGCCGCTGTGGGGTGAAATTACACGCCTCCCATTTACACACACATATCCCCTTTAATTATATGCACCTTCCCTTTAAACATACACATCCACTTTAATTTTACGCACCTCCACTTTTATTTTCCTACACCTCCCTTTAATTACACACATCCCCTTTAATTATACGCACCTCCACTTTTATTTTCCTACACCCCCTTTAATCACACACTTCCCCTTTAATCATACGCACCTTCATTTTCATCATAACCCCCCCTTAATCACACACACCCCCTTTAAATATACCCATCTCTTTTCATTACACGCACCATCCCTTTAATTATAAGCCCATCTCTCTAATTATTCACACCTTACTTTTAGTTATTCACACGCCCTTTCATTACAAATATCCCCTTTAATTACAGACCTCCCCATTTATCATACACATGCTTTATAATCACCCACATATCCATTATCTACACACATCCCAAGTAATTACACACATCCCCTATAATGACAGCTTTAATGACACACTTTACATTTAATTACACACTCTCCTTAAGTAACTGCTGACCCATTAACGACACCCACATTAATTACAGAGCTCTTCTTTAATTACTTACCCCCTCCCTTTTAATGCATATAAAAACTGTCAGCTCCTGGAAAACATTCGGATATCATGAGGGCGACTATATTCATTGGCCAGTTTCCTCTGTCACATTCCAGTGGCAGACTGGCTCACCTGCAGGCTCTGGAAGGTGTAATCCTGCAGACGGGTGATCTGGTTCCCAGCCAGGTAAAGGATGCGCAGGTGTTCCAGGCCCTGGAGGATCTCGGCGGAGAGCGCGGATGCGGTTCCCGTTCAGAGCCAGCTCCAGAAGTCGGCCCTGGCTGCGGAAGGCTCCGGGTTCAAGGACTGAAATGCTGTTGTTCTGTAGGTACAGATAGTGCAGCTGGCTCAGCTGCGGCAGGTCCTGCAGACGGACCTGAGCTATGGAGTTATCCTGCAGGAAGAAGGTCTGCGAGGGAGAAAGAGAAGGACACACACGTATGCTGAGCAGCTGTATTAAAACCAGCCGCCTAATATTGAATAGGTCCCACTCCTGCTGCCAAAACAGCTACGTCAAACTGACGTCTACTTGAATCCCCCAACCTAGTGTCTCCCAGCAGAACATTTCCCAGTGCATCACTCTTCCACCACTAGCTTGTTTTCTTCTAACATCGCATCCTGGTGACATCTCTTCTCCAAGTAAATGATGCATACGTACCCAGTCGATGCACAATGTACACTACCAGTAAAAAGTTTTAGAACTCCCCAATTTTTCCAGTTTTTTAGTGAAAATTATGCAGTTTAATGTCTCGTTGTACTCTGGAATAAAAGCATAGACATGATATAACAAATAAACAATTGAAGTTAAAAAAAGAAATCATGGAATCAATTTATAAACCAAAATGTGATTCTGAACTTTTGACTCAAAGTAGCCACCTTTGGCAGCTATAACAGCTGAACACACTCATTACATTCTTTCTACAATGGAAATCAAATATTCTTCAGAAAGCTCTTCCCAACTCTGTTGCAGAAATTCCCATAAATGTGCGGCACTTGTAGGTTGCTTTGCTTTCATTCTTCTGTCCAGTTCATCCCAAACCATCTCAATGGGGTTTAAGTCTGGAGACTGTGCTGGCCACTGAAGCTTACCATCTTGTTCTTTTTTCCTTAGGAAGTTTTGGCAGAGTTGGACTTATGTTTTGGCGTTATTATCTTGCTGTAGGATGAACCCCTGACCAACTAAGCGCATACCAGAGGGTACTGCATGGCGCTGCAGAATGCTGTGGTAGCTGTTTTGGTTCAGGGTGCCTTTCACTCTGTACAAGTGCCAGCAGCCATGACCCTGGATCCAGCTGCGTGGCTGAAAAAGCAGGTGTGGGCTTGGTCAGACTTGGATGGGAGACCACCGAGGAAAACCAACTTGCTGCCTGGTGGGCCATGATTTTTCTGGTGGAATAACAATGCCCCAGTGCACTGACGGGAACACATACTGAAGGGAACCATCCTTCGGATGCGACGTTACACCGAGGTCCTGACTCACTGTGGTCATTAAACATCCTATGGCACTCTTCGTAAAGGGGGTTCCCGGTGTCATAGCTAAAGTCCCAACCTGGCTCTTTTGCCACCTAATCATTGATAAATTGGCTGTGCAAATTGCCCTCTCCTCCCCACCTCAACCCCCAGGGCTCCCTTGAAAAAGAGATTTTCAACGGACCCCTGGTTAAATAAAGGTTAAATAAAATAAAAAGTCACTGACCCTGGATCCAGCAAAACAGCCCCAGACCATCATCCTCCTCCATGTTTGACAGTTGATGTGACATACTGAGGAACCATCCTTTCACCAATAAAAAACCTGGGTAAAACCTTTTGTTTAAAACTTCTGGCAGTTCACTTAAACCATTTTGCTATTCAGAACTGCATAATTTTCAATAAAAAACTGGAAAAATTGGGGTGTCCTTAAACTTTTGACCAGTAGTGTAAAAGAAAATGAGACCAACTGAACCGGCTGATCTTCTTCAATTGCTCTGAGGTCCTGTTCAAACACTCACATGCTCATTGTAGGCACTTTTGGCAGAGGACCGAGGTTTAAATGACCACTCCATCTGATCTGCAGCTACGTAGCGCAATACCCAGCAGGGTGTGATGCTCTGTGTTGTGACACATTCCTCACCAGAGTATCTTTAAAATTCTCTGCGACTTGTGCCACAATAACCCTTCTGTCGCTTTGGACAGACAGGATAGCCTTGTGCATCTCTGAGCCTTTGGCATCCAACATCCTGTTGCCAGTTTGCGGTTTGTCCCTCCTTGGATCACTGTCCACAGGCACTCACCACTGCTGACTGGGAGCATTCCAGAAGCCCTGCTATTTCAGAGATGCTCTTACCCTGCTCATCTGGCCATAATGATTTTTCCTTTGTCAAAGTCGCTCAGGACCCATTTCTCCCATATACTACGCGTAAATTATAAATACTGACTGCTCACTTTCTGCCTAAGGTCTGTCGGCAGAATTTGACATGTTGTTGTCATGAGATAATCAAAGTTAGTTGCTTCATCTGTGATTTAAATGTTCTGGCTCATTTTAGAATACATATGCAACTATCAATAATAACAAGTAATTGTCATTAACGTGACTGTGTCCCCCACCGCATGTACATGTTGGTGCTAAATATGAGCAAAATTGGTCAACTGGTTCTTGAGATATTGCGTAAACAAGGTTTACAAAGGCAAAATCTGTGTACTTGCCCTGTGACCTTGAAAATGACCTGAAGGTCACAAAAATCGACTGGTGTCGCGGGACTCCTACAAGTACATGTTGGTGGTAAATGAGAGCAAAATCGGTCCACTGGTTCTTCAGATATCGCATTAACACCAACGGGACTGATGTACTTACGAACAGACGGACGGACAGAGCTGAATACTAAATCCCCTGCACTGCAATGGCGGGGGACAAGAAACTATTGACAAAGCAATGATAATTAGGAGGGTTTTTTTTTTTTGCCTCCATCATCTTAATTTCTACACACTTTGTTTTATTTAGTTGGGGGCATTTGCAATTATATGTTTTATGATTTGCAAGCCTGAAAGGCCCAGGAAGACAAGTTGACACTCCCAGCACCAGCTAATGGACATCCTAGCAAAATAAACTGGGACCTGGGATATGGTACAGAAGAGGCTTATGGGAAGGGTCATTTGCACCGTAATCGGGCTGTGCGATAGGATGCCAACCTGGGTTGTGGGCGGGGCATAAGGAGGGACTTCAAGGAGGCCTGTGGAGCCACACTCCACAGTTAGGCTGTAGCAGCGACACCTGAAGGGGCAGCCCAGCACTAGGACAGGCCGAGGGGAGAGCAGGGCCAGGGTGCACAGCAAGAGCTGGAGGGACACCATAACCACCACAATCACCTGCAGAGAGAGAGGAAGAACAACCGTCACAACCACCACCACCAACAGAGAGAGAGAGAGAGAGAGACTGAGTCCAGTCCTGAAGGCACAAAGTCTTCTACTTTTCAGAGTGGCTTAGTTTGATTGCCACCCGCGTACAACACAATTTGACCCAATTTTTCTACCAGAGTTGAAGCATTGTGGGGAGGTGGGTAGAACTCGAGTTGACATGGCGGCGTGTTGGCTGGAAACTATCAGGCCCTTTCAGTCAGCTCTGGAGCAGTGGGTTTTGTGACAGGGAGAGCTTTTTCTGGAGGTGACTTTGAGTTGTTTTCCAACGCAGACCTTTTACCGCCACAAAAAACTATATGATTCTCACAACCACATTAAAATACTGAAAAACCATAATGGCTGCACTTTAATTTCATTGGGATGGAGAGAGTCACAATTAGCAATATCACCGTCACAATTACTTGCAGAGAGATGCGCAATCTCCTAAGCAGATGACTTAGTCCTACAGTCAACCACAGGGCTAGGGATGGCAACAGCAGTCACTCAATATTGCACTCATTTATTTATTTATCCTTTATTTAACCAGGTAGGTCCCATTGAGATACAAGATCTCTTCTTCCAGGGAGTCCTGGTCAAGACAGCAGCATAAATAGTTGTAAACATGTAAACATAAAAAAGAAGGGGGGAAAAAAAAATCACATTTCAGTATATACAATTCATAAAAGCAGCACAGAGGTAATAATGAAAGAAGAAAAATACAGCCCATAATCAAGATATCTGTAACACATTCCATCTCAGTATCACAGATTACGTAAAACAGCAACATGTTTCCTTCAGGGCAGTTTGTAAAAGTCTTTTAAAAGAATTTAAAGAGGGGAGTGCTCCTAAGGTAACAGTATTTTGCAACTCATTCCACGCCCAGGGTGCATAAAAGGTGAAAGCAGTTTTACCAAGCTGTGAGTGCACCCGGGGGACATTTGTTGATCTAGTACAATAGTTGCCAGTATAGGATAAAAGGCTGGAGATATAAGTTGGCACTTTACCTAACAATGTTTTTACAATAAATAGCAACATGTGTGTTTTTCTCGTGGTTTAGAGAGGACCAACCAAGTGATTCAAATAAAATGCAATGGTGAGTGCGAGAACCTGAATTTGTAACACAGCGTAAAGCAGCATGATATGCAGAATCCAGATTTATCAGAAGAGATGACACTGCATGCATATAAATAAGGTCACCATAGTCTAATACCGATAAAAATGAGCTTTGCATGTTTCAACAAGGTCAGTCAGTAAGGGACAGGGTCAGTGTTAGGCCAGCCCTGCAACCCTTATGACTTAAATACAACTATACATTTTCGCTGCTGTCGGCCGTAGTAAAAGTCACACAATCATGAACTCTCCCAAAGATTTGGCTTGGTCTGGCAGTTGCCAGAGTCGTGGACAGCCGCAGTGCATTTTAGGGACCAAATACTCCTGCCAGTTATCAAATGCATACATTTGCCATTCACTAAGAAGGTTTTCAGATATAGCCTAGTTCTCTAGTGTTAAATGGAAAAAGCTAGTAAGTCACATTTCATAAGTTTTGAGAAAAATGGGGAAACATATCCAGCCCCATAAATAAGGCCATGCAACATACATCTGGCAGATGGTATGGTAGAATCACCCGGGATACACTACTTTTGAACGTCTATAACTGGAATCCAGAAATTGATCACATAAAGTTATGTAATGCTTCAATCTTTTTCCACCCCGCCTATTATCATGCAAATAGATGACAAGTCACAAATTTTCATCATGCGTCACCTTTTTGAGCTGGGAACTAACAAACTAACATCCGTAATACAAGTGCCTTCTTTTTTCACTTCATTTAAAACTTATTTCTTCACTTCAGTACACGCATACAAGGCGTTGAAGGCAATTATCAGTAGCCAGTGCACATGCTGCATTATTATCATGTCTATTTATAGGCCTGGAAGGGGGAAGATTGGCTGCAACTGTTAACAGCAAAGCACGGCACCATACTACAAGATTCCAAAGCCCTTATAGTTCCTGGGTGGGTACACTGCATGGCCTAAACATTGCTGATTATATCATGTGCATTGTCATTGCATGGTATTTTCATCCAGAACTTCCTCTTTACTGGTTCCATGCCTGCTTCTATCAACTTTATGATACCATCTTTCTTACCTTAGCCATTCTAGTGTCATGTAACTAGGCCAACAAATGATAGCAACGGCATGAGCACATGATTAATCGGTGCAAATGGCCAATGGATGGGAAAAGCCAGTAAGTACACTTTATTATATGTCACAGGATACTGAGGAGCCAATAGCTAGAACGTGCAAGCTTCTGGTTTCTCAAGCTGGCTGTGACAAATAATAGTATGCGCTTACTAAAATGTTTCATATACTTGCCATTCCTTTATTTGGTGTTTTTTTTTTTTTTGGAAACCCGTGCATTATTTCTACACCGTTCCAGTGTGAAATGATGCGGAGGAAGCCAGTAAATCCAAAGTAGCGTCAAAATAATTTTCCTCAAAAATGTGACAGACTAGCTTTTTACATTAAACGCTAGTTCAGTATGCGCCGCTTCAAAATTGATTGGTCGGGCAATAAAATGTCCATCGGAAATGAGTTCACCACTATTAAATTACATCATATTTACTTTCACTTTAACACTTTTGCATGAGGTAAGCAAAAGACAAAGACCCTCATTTAAATTCTGCCTTTCCCGACCAAAATCTTTCGCTCCACACTGGCCGTCGACACCAGAACAAATCATTAATAATTCGCGTCTCGTTCCTCCAAAACGTCTCGCAATGGCTGGGTTTATGTCCGTTTACATTAGTAAACAAGTATGGTATTGAATAGAACACAAAGCTAAGCCCTCTAGTGTGAATTTACCTGACATTCATTCGGTAGAAGCAGAAGCGTGGTCTTGAGGTAATGTATGTTGATCGCAGCAGTTCGGACCTTTAAGTGAATTAACTGAACGAGGTTAAAGCCCGGCATAAGAAAAAAATACACTTGTGGTTGTCATTCAGTTTATCAAAAACAACGCCAACAGCCGGAGTCGAGTGCCTTGCATTCTCCGCTAACGACAATAAATACCTCCATCCTGTACCAGCGACGCCGGTGAGGCAGAGGAATGGTTCGGCGGGGCTGAATCTCTCAGTTCATAGCAGCCTACATTATGCGGCTCGACGTGATAAATTGGCCGCTGCCGTCAATGAAAATAAACACAAGCATATGCAAGTTCATCATTCATATGATAATCTTCATCACCCTCTGACAAAACAGGCGGTTTCCTTTGTTATTCCTCTTATTACTTCAGAGAATTGTGACGGTAGTGTGAATATTAGGCAGCAATGATTTATGCAAAGGGTGACTAATTTCAGAGGTACCGCCAGGGGGCGAACAGTTTTTAATTTTTCACTCATCATTTGCGGTGGTCATGTTTCTGCACCCAATCCTACATTTCTGAGTTTACATTCACGTTTATTATGGGTATGCAACATGTTCCGGAATTATATGTAGCGTGGATTGGGGAGACGAGGAAAGCATGTAATCTCAGTGAAGGCAATGATCTACTTCTCCTTCCACATTAAAAGACACCCAACTCACACATAAAATACGACACCAGAACACAGGAGTAGACCGATACATCATGGTGGCTACTCCCGCTCACACGATTTTCAACTTTAAACAGCGATAGCAATAACTACAGAGCTCATTATCTTAAAACAGACTGCATCATCTTAAAGACAAGGACTGAAATCACCAACTCTCATCAGTGCACGATTAAGAAAATTAATTTACATGGAAGTGTCCAGGCGAGGGGAGGAGTAAGAACGGTCTCTTATTGGTTCAGAAACACCACTGTAACGTGATTTATCCGTGATGCAAGTGAAATACAAACAATCACGTCTGAGTCCTAAGACAAAATGTGCTGCGTTTTTACAGCGCATAGTAAAATGACAAACGTAATCGTATGTTCGCACTGCTTTGTATGGAACACAACGTGAGTGTTGGCCGACAAGACACAATTGCTAATATTTGAATGGCAGTACAGCGCATTTAGCTGTGACATCAGTAGTATTTTAGAATATATTATTGCAAAATACTCATTTGGACATAAAGATGATTCGCGTGAAATAAATTCCTTCATTCGTCAATGGCTGCGACTAGCAGTCGAATGGCAAGGGAGGGTATTTTAAGAGCAGCTGTTTGTCAGCAAACACTACTCACTCACAATCTGCTCCCAACACAGCTTGGGTTGCGTTTCCTGAAATCACAGATGCTAAATTACGTAGTTAGACCAACTGACTGTGAATGGACGAATTATGTATGTTGCAAACTTCGACAGCCACTACATTTTTGTGAAATGCACCTGGCTGCAGCTCAACACTACAACACCCTCCCTCCAGCTGTGGGCGGAACCAGGAAGCCAGTCTCTCTCTCCTTCTGTCGTGCGTATTCAGCGAGAGGAAGCTTACGTATCCGGCTCTTCCTCGCTCAATTTCTGACTAGTTACACAACATTTTGAACTAAAACTAATCACTATCATTCGGAGCAGTGAAATGGCTGAGGCAGCAGGACTTCTGGATCAGGTCCACTTTGGCTGTTCGATCTGTTTGGACCTGCTGAAGGATCCGGTAACCATTCCCTGTGGACACAGTTACTGTATGGGCTGTATTCAAGGCTACTGGGATCAGGATGATCATACTGGTGTTTACAGCTGTCCCCAGTGCCGAGAGACCTTCACCCCAAGGCTTGTTTTGGGTAAAAACACCATGCTGGCTGAAGTGGTGGAGAAACTGAAGAAGACAGGACGCCAAGCTGCTCCTGCTCACTGTTATGCTGGACCTGGAGATGTGGTTGTGTGATTCCTGTACTGGGAGAAAGTGCAAAGCCATCAAGTCCTGTCTGGCGTGTCTGGCCTCTTACTGTGAATCTCACCTCAAACTTCACAATGAACTCCATCCAGGAAACACTCACAATGTCATCGAAGCTACTGGTCATCTGCCGAGCAATATCTGCCCACAACATAAAAAACTGTTGGAGGTTTACTGTTGTTATGACAAGCAGTGTATCTCTTACCAGTCTGTGATGGATGAACAGCGATGCCGTGAGAAAGTCTCAGCAGAGAGGACTGAGAAACAAGTAAGAACTGAACCTCTTAATCATATTCATCATGCCATCTCACAGTGATGACATGCGACGTTATTGAATTATGGGTACGCTATTTAGCTGTATGACCTGTGGCTTGTGAATTAAAAAAATAATTATAATTATGAAGTTCTAAGATTTGGAGTCAACGAGATATTGAGTAGAATGGCCAATAATGATGCACACTATGCCTCCTCCCACGATTTTGCATGTTAACTTGATCTGCAAAAATGTTTGACTTGGAAGCTAAAACTAGATTTCTAAAGAAAAAATTTGCATGAATCACAGCAGAAAACAAGATACATGTTTTATTTTTGCCAAGCAAAAAAGGTTTGCTCTTGGCTGAATAATACTTGATCTCAAAATTACTTTTTACTGTCAGTTGTTGTCTGGACCGCAACAGCGGAGCCTGCCCCACAAGCGCGATGGTCCGAGACTCCATGACTCACTGAGTATCTGAGTGATGGAATTAGGGGGCATTCCGTGGTACTTGCGACATGGCTCCTGAAATTCTTTTTCAGAATTTCCATGAAATTCCTGGTGGATATGTTAGTTGACATCCAAAAGTTTCTGAGGATGTATTTTGGCTTCATGGATCATAATAATAATAATAAACTTTATTTATATAGCACCTTTCATACAAAAAATGCAGCTCAAGGTGCTTCACATAAAATCAAACAATTACAAAGTAAAAAGACAGACGGTTTAGGTACAAATGATGCAGAAGACTATGTAAATAAAATAATATCGAATTAAAATAATCAAGACAGTAATAAAATTGAAGGATCAGAACAGTAAAATAATAAAATTCATTGGTACAATAAAATAAAACAATTAAAAAACATTGCACTTATTATGCTAATAAGCAATTAATCTATAGGCAGTGGGGTTTTGCGTTACGGACAGGACAATGTTTTTTTTCAATTACCACTAAAATAAGATATTCTTTGCCAAACATTTTTGGTGGGACAAAATTGTTGCACCTAGAGTTACAGTAGGCTGCAACTTTGATTTTTGTATGAAAAGCCAAAACAACAAAAATTGCATGTCACATGTGTCCTGTCCGTAACATTTTTGTCCGAAAAGTTTTATTTCCACAGAAGCTGGATTCTGAAATTAAGAATTATTATCCTCTTACTAGAGGTCTAAACTCTTCATAAAAATCCTACGTCAAAAAAATTGGATCACACCCATGATGGGAAATGACAAGTGGTTTTTGTTACGGACAGGACACTTTCAGTACAGAAAATGGCTAATATTTTGCATTACCTTTCATGCATTTTTTCTGGATCTAATATTATCACCTGAAGTCACAATATTTTTTGGAATGATTTAAATGCATGAAAAAATGCATGCTACATTCCCCTGGCCCTGTCCTGTTCATAGGTTTCTCTCCAAATTGTCTGCAAAAGCTGGTCTTCAAGGCTAAGATAACTTATCCTAAGAAAAGATTATGTATTAAAAAGTTCATTTTAACACTAACAGACATCATCACAGGATCTTCTATTTGGATAAAATTAATAGACCCACCAAACTAGCCTACTTGTTGCAGTTGGTGTCAACTCAAGATTGACAGTTTACTTAGCTTGGGTTGCAATGTTGGAATTGAAGGGTTTGGCTTTGGCCTTCACACCTGGAAGACACAAAGACCTGAAGTTGGGGCATAAAGTGAGAAGTGGTGTCATTCCATTTGAGTGAGCTTGGGTGGTCGTAAAGAAATTAGTACAAATGAAAATGATCACATCTTTGTACTTCGATTGCTCTAAGACAGTGGTCGTCAACGTCGTTCCTGGGGACCCACTGTTTATGCTGGTTTTTGTTCTAACCACAATTGTGATCACAGGATTTTAACCAAGCTGTTAATTTGTCTTCAGTGCATGTAGAGCAATTATTTGCCCTCTTAACTCACAAGTTAACAGAAATATCTATGTTTGCCATCAAGAATAAAAAAAAAATACCTAACCCACTTTGCAATGTATTGGAAATGATGGCATAAAATGAGAGAAAACAATGTAACCATTCAAATTAAACATGTAGTTGGCTCCTAATTGGTGAAAAGTAATTGGCACATCATGACAAATTTATTTGACGAGCCAATGGTTAAGAATAAAGCCAGTTTTGTGTTATATTAATCTAATTAAGTTCAGTTAAAGAGTGTAAAACGTGCTCTGGGAAATGTAAATATGAGAATGAGATTTGTACTGTCATCAGTACAGTTTGGAAGAATTTGTATCAGGTACCAATAGGTTAACCATTGCTCAGTTGCTGTTTTCTGTCATGAAGTGATAAATGTTTGCAATCACCTGCTTCTGTTTGACTTCTTGTGGCAATTATGTACCGTTGTCAATTTCATGACTGTGACCAGCATCAACATATGGAATTTTGTTTAAATTTACATTTTTCAAGTTAGTCATGCCAGGCATTGGACTTAGATGCATGCATTTACGTTGTATAACAATTTTGTACATGTTTATAGGTATGAGGCTGTAAGTCTTGATATTTGAAATTAAAATGACATATTTCTTATTAAAAGATATGTAGCTGTCTTTCTCACAAAGCAAATGTATCCATAACATTGATCAATACAAGTTTCAGTGGTAATTAATTGATATTTATAGGCTATAGAGTGACAAAAGTATCCTGTCTGTGACATTTCGCCCTGTCATGTCCGTAACGCACATTTACACCCCTGTCGAATTCATCTGTTCAGATATTTTTTTTGGAAATTCCTGAATGATATTCCTTTGGTGTAAGGATACATCACTGGATGGTTGAATTTGAAGAATATTCCCTAAATGAAGAAAACTTTTGATTTAACCACTTTACAAAAAAACCCATGTCGCAATCTGTCCTGTCTGTAACAGCTTTTCTTTTATGTAATTAAGTGCATGAATTTCTGTCGATGACATTCATTTTTGTATCATCTGAAGTACTCCCAGAGTACTTCAAATTCAGCCATTCAAACAATTCAGAGGACCAGCGCATAAGTAGCTGCAATGGAATTACATCTCTAAGTGTCCTGTCCATAACAAAATGAAGACCACGGAATGAATATGCACGGTGGCGTAGTGGTTAGCACTGCCGCTTCACAGCAAAAAGGTCGTGGGGCCTTTCTGTGTGGAGTTTGCATGTTCTCCCCTTGTTTGCGTGGATTTCCTCCGGGTACTCCGGTTTCCCCCACCCACAAAAACATCCATCATAGGAATGCTCCTACCAGTACCCCTGACCAAGGTACTGGCTTTAGAACTGGAGTTGGTCCCCGGGCGCTGCTCTGTGGCTGCCCACTGCTCCTAACAACAGGATGGGTCAAATACAGAGGACACAACCCCAAGGGGTTCAATAAAGTATATCTTCTTTGTGGAGTTTGCATGTTCTCCCCGTGTTCGCGTGGGTTTGCTCAGGGTACTCCGGTTTCCTCCCACAGTCCAAAGACCTGCATATCAGGCTAATTGGAGACGCTAAATTGCCCGTAGGTGTGCGCACGAGAGTGAATGGTGTGTGTGCCCTGTGATGGATTGGCGAACTGTCCAGGGTAGGTCCCTGCCTTTTGCCCGTAGTCAGCTGGGATTGGCTTCAGGTCCCTCTGTGACCCAGGTGAGGAATAAGCGGGTATAGAGAATGGATGAATGTTTTTGTATATAAAAAATATCTTTCCAAAAATCCTTGTATTTCACTAAAGACTACTGATTCAGATGGTATAACCTTGACAGATCCCTGATCTGAACATCATCAAGGTTGCCTGGGGTTACCTGGAGAGGCGAATGCAAGTGAGCATGCAGAAGAATTGTGGCAAATTCTCCGATATGCTAGGATTAAGTGAAACTCAATCATCATATTAAACTGTAAAACTGATTGACAGTGTTCGTAATTTTTAGGCAAAGGGTAGTGTTATGGCCCCAATTTGTTATGGCGTCAATTTGTTATGACGTCATGGACAGCAAGGGATGACAGACAAAATTCTTAAACTTCAGATTTAATTAAACAAACACTTAGAACTAATCTACACTCTACCCTACTGACCATGATTGAAATAAAAAAAAAGATAGTTTCAGTCCCTTGGTAATTGAGATGGGCTGCTCTGTTGCGATGTTCTGGGATAGGAAAATGCTCCAACACAGGCAAAAATCCACAAAAAGCTTCACAGGTCTTGAAAAGAGTGACAGGTCTGGTCAAATGTATCCTTCCACAATTTCTCCTTGCAATTTCTCCTACTACTCTTCCACTCTCTCAGTTTTTCTCCTTATATACTCTTGTCCAGCCCCCTCCCATTCTCTGGGACATTCCCCTCTGAGGCATGCCCAGGACATGCCCCAAACCTAGCTCCAGACTTGGCTTAAAAAAAAAAAAGTCAATACTGCCATCTAGTGGCTTTTTTTTTCCACATTACAGTAGTCACACCATATATTGATTAGATTTAGTTTTTAACAGTTCAGAGATCTTTATAGTACATTTTTCAGAATTCAGAAACCTTTCTTTTAATGATCTTTGGAAGCATCTTTGCCGCACGGCATTGTTCTAAATAGTAAGGTAAATGGACTGCATTTGTATAGCGCTTTCTAGTCACATGATGTGACATGACCACAAACCGCTTTACATTTCTGCCTCACATTCACCCTGATGGCAGAGGCTGCCATGCAAGGCGCCATCCTGCACACCAGGAGCAGTGTGGGGTTCATTGTCTTGCTCAAGGACACTTCGACATATTCTCTGGAGGAGCCGGGGATCGAACCAGGAACCTTCTGATTCCTATCCCGCCCGCTCTACCTCCTGAGCCATGCCACCCCATTGTGCCTAAAAGTTGTGCACAGGGTTTATTGGTGATAATAGACGTTAGCAGACACTACAGGGGCAGAATGGAATCGGAGTTCCTGCGGAATGACCACCGTCGCATGGGGCAGGACTTATGGACTATCATAGACTACAGAAGTTCCCATCTCCATCATGGGCACTGAATCTGCCCTGGCTGACGAATTGAAGGCATTCTACGTGCTTTGATGCCAGCGCCAACATTGCGCTAAGTACCTGCTACTAGCATGGCAGATGTTAGCACCTCCGCTGGAGTGGGGACTGCCATTGTCATCACAGAGCAGGTCATGAGGAATGCCCTGAAATGGTTGAATGCCAGCTAAGCACCTGGCCCAAATGGCATCTTGGCTCCTGTGATCCTGACCAAATTCAAGTTTTTTCCTGGCTCAGTGTTAGTCCCTACTTGCATCAGGCAATCCACTATGATTCCTGTCCCTAAGAAGAGCGCCTCAACATCCAGTCTGATCGAATGTCACCCAGAGGCACTGACCCCTGTGGTCACATGAAGTGCTTGAGACAATCAGCAAAGGCTATATCTGCTCCTGTCTGCCCAATAGTTTTGACCAGCTGCAGTTTGCCAACCAGCCAAACAAATCCATGGGTAATGCTGTCCCTCAGTTACTGCACATTACCCTCTTCCACCTTGACAACGGGTCGGGACTATGCGCGATTGCTGTTCCTAGGTTTCAGTTCGGCTTTCACCAGAATAGTCCCTTCCAGGCTGGCTATATAACTTTCTGAACCAATGTGCCTTGATCCTGAACTTCTTAACTGCCCGGCCGTTGGTTGTCATGGTGGACAGACACACCTCTGCCCCTGTCATCTTCAGCCTCAGAACTTCACAATGATGTGTTCTGAGCCCTTCACTGTTCTCTCTATGCCCACATGATGGCGTGGCCAGGCCAGCTACAGCTCCTACACTGTAGTCAAATTTTGCTGACAACAAGGGTTGACAGGCCTGATCTCAGGTAACTATGAGTGGGCCTACCTGGAGGAGTTGGAAGACTAATGACAATGGTGCCACAGCAGTAGTTTCCTCCTGAATGTTGGTATGACCACAGAGCTGGAGATGGACCTCACAAGGAATCAACAAGAGGACGCATAGCCCTCTCAAGATCGACAGAACAGCAGTAGAAAGTGCGAGCAGCATCGAATACTTTGGAGATCACATCACAGAGGACTCTACTCGCCTGTACCCTTGTCATTATGGCAAGGCAGCACCACGACCTCCTCAGGCAGCTAAACAGGTTTCCCACAGAATCTGGTGCTTCTTTTACACCTGTGCCATGGAATGCACCCTGATTGGGGGATTTACCGCATGGTACGGCAGCTGGGTACCTTTGGGGATGTAGTGACCTGCAGAATGTGGTGCCTTTAGCCAACCACAGCATAAGGACTACATTTCCCATCCTGCAGGACTTGTACCCCAAGAAGTGCACTAAGAGAACCAGGAGGATCATGCAGGATTCCCACCAGCCCACCATCAGATTGTTCGAGCTCAAGCATTCTGGGAAGTGCCTTCAGAGTACAATGCCAGTGAGGTCAGCAAGAGGCAAAATTGCCCAAAGTAACAACAACGATGATAATTTGAGGGTCACGTCATCAAATAATTTGAGTGGACCTGTTATAGCGTTCACCCTCACTTTCATTGTGCATTTGCTTTTACTAGGGAAGTAATCGAGTCAACCCCACGCTTAGTTTTTATATGAGTTTTACTCTTGATGGCATTATTTACGGTGGCTGACAGGGGCAAACAAGCTGCAATGGCCTAAAACATCCCCAACTGGAGAAATGTGCTGCAATAATAGAAATGATGCAAAGCCAAAAACACGCAAACCACAAAAGCAAATGCAAAAGAAAAATGCTGCATTTAGATATCAACAACAGAAGTACTCTGAGCCGCTATGGCTAAGTTGCCAAAAAGGCTTTCTAGCTAGCTAACGTTTGTTCGCTTGTTTAGCTAGCTAGTTTGCTAGCCTAGCTAGCTGACAGTTAGTCATATTTGGTATAACATAAATGCTCGAAGTTCAACTCTAGCTAAGTGAGATAGAAAAATAATGGATAATTTTTATTACCCTGCCCCGCCCAAAGGGGGAGGGCAAGGGGTATTGTTTTTGGTTCCGTTTGTTTGTGTGTTTCTGCATTTGTTTCTGTTTGTTTGTTTGTTTGTTAACACTTTAGCAGCAAAACTAATGGCCAGATTTACCCCAAATTGGGTTTAGGGATTGTCACTGACCCAGAATAGATGCCTATTAAATTTTGGAAAAGTAGGTCAAAGCATGTGCGAGGGGCGGGGTTTGTTGTGCCTGGAACCACTTGCTCATTTATGTTTTGACTGCTCTGCACCAAACCGTTGGCTGGCTAGGCTACTGAAATAGCTAGTTAAAGCAAGCAAACTAATGTTAGGGAGCTAGCTAGCGAGCAGTTATATTTGGTATAATGTACACGCCCGCGGTGTAACTTTAAACTCTAGCTAAGTGAAATGGCAAAATAATGGATAATTTTTATTCATTTATTTTCTATTGACTTCCGTGCACCAAACTGTTTGCTAGCTAGGCTAGCAAACTTGCTAGCTAAGCAAGCGAACTAATGTTGGCTAGTTAGGTTGCTAGCTAGCTAGAAAGCCTTATTGCCGACTTAGCAAGCTAGTCTCCCTCAGGTCAAAAGTAAAAGCTGTTCTAGTTGGCGCTCCCCATAGCGACTGGGAGCACTTCCATTGTATTGATTTGGATATGCAGCGTTTTTTCTTTTGCATTTGCTTCTGTGGTTTGTGTGTTTTTAAGTTTGCATCGTTTCTGTTATTGCAGCGCGTTTCTCCAATTGGAGATGTTTTGGGTCGTTGCAGCGCATTTGTGTTGACCTGGATTTGCAGTGTTTTTCTCTTGCATTTGCTTTTGTGGTTTGCGTGTTTTTAACTTTGCATCATTTCTGTTCTTGCAGCGCGTTTCTCCTATTGGAGATGTTTTGGGCCGTTGCAGTGCGTTTGCCCCTATTGGCCATCGTACATTATTACTTTATTATATGATCTAAATATAGATTACCATCTGAAAACAATCTCTCCACAGAAGCAGCTTCGGACAACACGGAGTAAATTCCAGCAGAGAATCCAGGAGAGCGAGAGGGAGCTGCAGGATCTGAGACAGGCTGTGCAGTCACTCAAGGTGGGTACGGACCAGAGGAGAAGACAACAGCTGGCTGCTGGAAGAGCCATTTCAGGGCTCAATCAGGGCTCTCCTCCTGTCAGCCAGTGAGGAGCCCAGTGTTGGGCCACTTTCCAGCCCTGTGGGGCTCAATCCCACTGAGACACACTGTGGGGAACAGGCTGTGTGGGGTCCCAGTAAGAGCTGAGTGAAAGGCCTCGTTAAAATGTGCACCCTCCTCTCTCTGTGTCTCCTAACAGCGCTCTGCACAGGCAGCAGTGGAGGACAGTGAGAGGATCTTTACTGAGCTGATCCGCTCCATCGAGAGAAGGCGCTCTGAGGTGAAAGAGCTGATCAGAGATCAGGAGAAGGCTGAAGTGAGTCGGGTTGAAGGACTCTTGGAGCAACTGGAACAGGAGATTGCTGAGCTGAGGAGGAGAGACGCTGAGCTGGAGCAGCTTTCACACACAGAGGATCACATCCATTTCCTCCAGGTAACATCACTGGCTTTTTGCTTTTTTATGTGCATATATTACATATGTTGATGATATGAGTTTTTAATTTTATTAGATCACTAGTCTTGACATCTGTGCTGGGATTTGTATTGAAAGAGTTTCCTGTCTGCTTTCCTGTCACTCTGTCTGTCTGCAGAGCTGTCAGTCTTTCTGTGCCCTTCTTGGATCTGGAGACTTGCCCAGCATCAGTGTCAGTTCACACGACTCGTTTGAGGCTGTAAGGAAATCTTTCTCTGAACTGAAAGAGCGACTGGAAGACGTCTTCAAGCTGGAATTGGTCAAAATTTCAGAATCAGGTTGTTTAATATTTTAAGTGTAAAATGTGCTCTTTTTCATTGCAGTGAGTATACAACCCCAATCTAAGTTTGCGCAGTATGGAAAAATAAAATTGAAAAGGAGTAAAATGAAAAGTCCTTTCACCCTCTACAAATTTGAAAACACCACAGCAACACATTATTTGATGCTTTAACTTGAGAAGTCCCTAGTTTGTTGAAAATATACATTTATTCAAAATCTGATGACTGCAACAGCCTCCAAAACCGTTGGCACCAGAGCACTGTAGGGCTAATAATATTGCGACTGGTTGTAATAATAAGTTGATGTGAAACGGGTGGTCCTTAAACAAGTGCCCTTGATAATGTTAGTACAAAAGCCCTCAAAAAAGGCCTTGTCCCTCAAGATAAAAGATGGGTTGAGACTCACCAACTTGCCAACAGATGCGTAATTTATAATCCATCAATTTGAGAACAACATTCCCCAAAGACAAATCAGTAGGATTCTGGGCATTTCCCCCCCTACATTGAGTAATATAATTAAAAGATAGAGGAATCAGAGTGTAATGGATATCACAACATGGGGATAGAAATACTTTGGTAACCCTTCGTCATTTAGCGCCGTTTTACAACTGCATTCACAGATGCAAGCTAAGATTTACGATGCAAAGCCATGCACCATAGAGCAGCCATACCACTGCTCAATTTGCTCCAGCCGAGTGCGTGGCTGAAGCTCAGCAGGTGTGGGCTTGGTCAGTACTTGGATGGGAGACCACCTACGAAAACCAAGTTGCTGCTGGAAGAGGTATGGGTGGGCTGTGCACCTTGTTCTCTTCCTCAACCTCCCGGGGCTCCCTTGAAAAAGGGATTTCAATCTCAATGGGACTTCTCTGGTTATATAAAGGTGAAATAAATAAAAAATAAAATCAGCACTGTTCAAAAACTTCTCTGGGCTCAGCATCATCTGACATGGATTGTACCCACAGTTGTTGTTTGTGGTCCAACATGTCAACATTTCAAATTGTTCAGATTTATTTTTGATGCTCCAATAAAATTCAGATTAATTAAATTAATTCAAGTCATCTGCTTCTCTGTCCCTGCAGTGAAAGAAGTCCATACTGTAGAGCCCAGGACCAGAGAGGATTTCTTACAATGTGAGTAAATACTGCGAAACTCTCAACTGAAACATTCACTTTGCCCCCCCAAATCAAATCAAATCAAACTTTATTTATATAGCACTTTTCGTGCAAAGTTGCAATACAAAGTGCTGAACATGGGCATATATAAAAACAAGGCAATAAAATAATGGAAAACACATACTGAACAGACACACACATGCACACATACACTCACTATCGCTATAACAACAGCGATAACAACAATGAGCTGCATGGTCGAGTTGCTTGAAGGAAGCCATTATTGCGCCAATCCCACAAAAAATCCCACCTAAAATATGCCAGACAACACCTTGACGCACCTCACAACTTCTGGAATACTGTCATTTGGATAGACCAGACCAATGTAGAACTTTATGGTCAAAACCAGAAGTGCTGTGTTCGGAGAGCAGTCAACAGGGCCCATGGTGAAAAATATACCATTATCACTGTAAACCCTGACAAGTGTGGTGAACTCCAATGTTCTGTGGAAACCGATTACCTCAAAAAAACTGAGTATGCCAACTTAATTATTTGTGTTCACAGCACTTAAAAACATGTAAAAAAATAACTTACCTTATTTTCTACAAGTTCCTTCCACACAATGCAATTAAGTTGGCCTACACAATTTTTTGAGGTTATCGGTTTCCATAAAACATTTGAGTTCACCACACTATCAGGGTTTACAGTGCACTGTAAAGTATGGAGGTGGCTCTCTGATGTTTTTGGGGGTGTGAGCTCTGAAGGCACATGGAATCTCATGAAAATTGATGGCAAGATGAATGCAGCATGCTATCAGAAAATACTGGCAGACAATTTGCATTCTTCAGCATGAACGCTGCACATGGGACGCTCTTGGACTTTCCAGCATGACAATGATCCAAAGCACAAGGCCAAGTTGACCCTCCAGTGGTTACAGAAGAGAAAGGTGAAAGTTCTGGAGTGGCTTTCACAGTCTCCTGACCACAATATCATCGGGCCGCTTTGGGAAGATCTCAAACTTGCAGTTCATGCATGACGACCAAATAATTTGCAGGAGCTGGAGGCATTTTGCAGGGAAGAATGGGCAGCCATACCACCTGAGGGAATTAGGGGCCTCATTGACAACTATTACAAGAGACTGGATGCCGTTATTGATGCTAAAAGGGGCAATACACTGTATGAAGAACTAAGGGTATGCACACTTTTGAACAGGGTTCATTTCATTTTTTTCCCTAATTGCCCTGTTTTATTTGATGATTGTGCCATTCAGCATGACCTACAGTTGGATATGAATACAATAAGAAATAAAAGAAATGTGTTTTACCTGGTTATTCACCTTTCCTTTCAAAACTTTACCTATTATACGAATTCAGCAAACTTTTGAGCACAACTGTAGTTGGAATCTGATGCCAGCATCGCATTTAGAATGAGTTCAGATTAAAAAAAAAATCAATACAGTTGAAAATAGAAAATATTAATTATATTTTATTTTGCTGTTCTCAGTTTACAAGTAGTACAGTTCAATGATGATTCACAAATCGCTGCTTTCTTTTATAATTTGCCTATTCCATAGCGTCTCCATCCTTTATAAATATTGTTCTTTATCCAGAGGTTTTCCGGAGCTGTGAAAGAGACATTTCTAAAATGAAAGGCAACATGCAATAACTACATTGTTAACCTGCTGAGTTTCTCTTTCCCATGAAAGTCTCAACTGCTGTGGCGCCTGTGTGCACATGAAGGTGGAGAAAATGTTAAATCATGCAGTACAGTGTTTTTCAGAAAATGGATTGCTGACAGAATCTTAGATGTGTCTATTCTCACATAAAATCTCACGCTATGAACAACTCTTCCTTCAGATTCCTGTCAGCTCACACTGGACCCCAAATCGGCTCACGGAAACCTCCGCCTGTCTGAATGGAATAGACGGGTCACCCGCATGGAAGAGAAGCAGCGATATCCTGATCATCCAGAGAGATTTGATGGCTGGTTCCAAGTGCTGTGCAGAGAGGGTTTGTCTGGATGCTGTTACTGGGAGGCTGAGTGGAATTGGAATGGAGAGGCTGACATTGCAGTCTCATATAAAGGAATCCACAGGAAAGGACAGCATTTTCGCAGTAATTTCGGACGTAACGTGAAGTCCTGGAGTTTGGGATGCTCTAATTTCAATTACTCTTTTTGGCACAATAACAGGTGCATAGACATCCCTGTTCCCTCCACCTCCAGAATAGGAGTGTACCTGGATCACAGGGCAGGAACTCTGTCCTTCTACAGCGTCTCTGACACAATGACCCTCCTGCACAGAGTCCAGACCACATTCACTCAGCCCCTCTATCCTGGGTTTTGGGTTCGTCTTCCTGGATCTTCTGTGAAACTGTGTGATCTGGAATGAGAGGAAAGATCAGTTGTAATCTGAGTGAAAAAATACACAGCAGTGAGATCGAGAAAAGTAAATAAAATATGAGAGATGAAAGTTGAGGGTCGGATGAAGGGGCTCAGTCAATAAAGACACTCGACATGAGCACAACTTTATACTACAACCAGCATTAGGGTCAGAGCAGCACATTTTACAGTTTTGTGGGAAGTCAAGTGAGTTTGCGGAGGTCTCTCCCATGAGTGAACACTACATTATCGGGACTGTAGTGTCAGAACGTAGGGAAAATTCACTGAAAAACGGGTGCAACACTTCTTTTTTTCAACAAGCCTTACTACAGGAATGTGGGCCAAAGTTCATGTAATCAAAGCATGAGCTCATTTGGACACCCACTAAACCGGGGAACTGCAAGAGCCTTTAAATTCAGTCGTCCATTCTCACCCTGGCATAAATGACAGCACCAAATAATCAGTTTGATTGCAGAGAATCACACCAAGATTAAAGGTCTGCCATCATCACTGGCCATTGCACAACTAGATAAACTGCCAAAAATTACAGACCAGAAAGTGAATTTATATTTGTTATAGGTCAGGAAATAAGTAAATAAAGAAAATGTCTCTGCTTTTTTCTCTGCGTCTCTAATACAGAAATAATCAAAATGTCTTCATAAAGTGACTCTGTCGATCATGTTCATTTTTCATTTCTTTTAATTTGAGGATGGCTGGTCTGAATCAGGTGGACTATTCTAGTGAATTTTTTTTATTAAGAAACTGATTTCTGAAATGAAGTACTATTATTCTACGTCAAATAATTTCATCTGCCAAGAAAATGTAATGTAGATGTTATATAATGAAATTGCTTTAGTGATGTCATCATACTTGCTGCTCACATTAAAATAATCCATAATCTCTGGCCATATTTGTGTCTTTTCTTCTCATGAATCTTCATTTCATGTCAGAATAAGCCCATCTTATTTTTCAGTTTCTCCCCAAGGAGGAGGAGGAGATAAGGTGATTTAAATTAATGTAAAATGTATAGTTAATTTATCGTACAATTTTTAGTATATGATTTGCAGTCATCCAAAAGCATATAGAATTCTGGAAAAATTCCTAAAATTCGTGGTGGTGCCCAATGCTTGTTTTACCTACTGTTGAGCATCCTTTTTATATGTATCATGATTCTGGAGGCATCTGTAAAAATGTGCAAATGTGTACTTCTCAACTCTGTTGGTATTGCTGTTGATTCTGTGTGTTTAAAAAGCCTGTGTGCAAAGCATGTACTGTATGTTTTACGGTATTTTCTTGAATTCTTTGCATTACTGTTGAAGAGTCGTTTTGCTCAAAGTGTCACTTTGTCTGCACCCGTCCACTGACTGGAGTTCGCGAGCCATAGCCAGAGATGACTCAGTGAGCTCTCATTGTTCACTGCCACGTGGTAAGTGTGTATTGTGACATCATCCATACCACGGGTCGCAGCATTGATCGGCTGCTTTCACACGGCAGGAGCCTCGGCTTCTCAAATGAACAATCATTTTTAAGTTAAGGGTCCCATATTGTTCTTATTTTAAACTACATAAAGGGTGAAGGGTACTGTGCTTTTCTTTATTTTCTGTCATAAATAGTTCCAATGTTGGATGTCTTTCCTAAATGTGGCCAAGTTACAAATAATTAGGTCAGCGAATTTGAGAGAAATGTCTGCGAAAAAAAATCCCTCCGACTTGGCTGAACTCCAGGTTTGGGACCGATTTTTCTCCCTTCGCTATGAGCTGAACAGGAATGGGCCAGCCCTGCTTTAGAGGATATTGCACTCATCTATACTGCCCCCTTGTGTTGAAAATTGAAAAAGGCAAGCATACATTGGTTTCAGGTTGTCTGTAATGACTGCGGATATTGCTTTAAAAAACCTGGTGGTGCAGGGTAGTGATGGGAAGATGAAGCTTCAAGAACCATTTTACTTATTTTCTGTGCCCACAAGATGGCGCCCATAGTTAAAAAAATAAGGCTTATAGAATGAACTTACAAGCCTTTGTTGAACAGAGTGCACCAATCATTGTGGGCACAGAAAATAAAAAAATGGTTCATGAAGCTTCATCTTCCCATCACTAGTGCAGGGCAAGGGATTTGTTTTGCAATGCAGGTGTCAACGCTTTTCAGGTTCTGGCTAGAGGATCCAGTGTGAATATTTTTTAACGTCTGAGTAATTACCATTGCGCCATTATCAAGCAGTTCAACTTAACTGTCAGTCCATCGAAAAACATACAGCAGTATAAACACACAGATAAAATACAATGGAAACATTAAAAATAAAAAGAAAACATGGCCACTTCTTTTGTTAAAGGCAGTTACACCAATATTTCTACAGGGGTGACTGGTATTACACAACATGAAGACTTGGATTTGACAGCAGCATGACAATGGCGTTCTGAATAGTACAGTGCAATTTTCAGACAAAACAACTGCTCATATAGAGCAAAAAAAAAAACTTGTCAAATTTTAGGTGCATGTGCAAAACAAATTCAAATAATCATTGTCAGAGGCAGAGCCTGGACCTTGAGCTTCCGGCACTGGTGTCCTCCCACAAAAAGGTGAATGTTAGTCTAAATAGAGATGTTGTGTAAACACACACACAACCAGAGGATGTCTTGCTCAATAAATCAATGAAACATGCATAAATGCTCTTCTCCTGTCCCATGGCAGCATTTAATGTATCTTTATGGCTCATAATTGGGTGTTACAAATCTAGAATATTTTCTGGAATGAACTGCAGGAATACGCATCAAAATGGCCGACATCTTTAGGGCAAGGCAGGGTCATGGGCTGCATTTGTGATAATGAGTTGTTTCTGTTAGTCTTACATTATTGCCGGTATGAAAGCATTCATAATTTAAAATATGGAAGAACTATTGGGGGCATTTTCAGTGTTTGAGGGACTACCATCTCTATCTCCAGAGGTTCAGTCATGAGTATACTGGAGAAATGAGATGATTGGCCTCTGATTGGTTAAATAAAAAGCCATCTACAAATTCTTGTGAATTCTACTTGTTCTGCAGCTATAACTTCCATATCAAACAGCAGCAGGGGTCAGTGCTCAAAAATGGACCTTTTCTGATTTTGTTTCAGGCTGAACACTTCACTGGCTAATGGTTTAGGAGAAAGCAATGCTAACCACACACCGGAAAAATAGATAAATAAATGAATAAATAAATGATTTGGGCTCACCTGTATTGCCATAGACTTATTGCTGCTCACATAGCAATAGTATCAAGGAAAGGGCAATTGTACAAAAAAGGAAATGTGAATATAATGTGAAACCGTCTAATGCTGAACTGTTGTGGTGTCCCAGACTAAAGTGGGGTTGGCAGTAGTTTCTAACCCCTGTTTGCTGTGCGCCTGTGTCTCATTTCCATTCAGGTACACTAATAAAAACGCATCCAAGTTATAATCGGTACTGTGTTTGACCGACCTTTGAAAGTATTTAAATATTCCTGAATGATCCACCGCAATCTCTGTTGGCAGTTTGTACTTTCTAGAGTAAACAAATACTCACATTTATATTCAAGGCTAAGCTGGCCAATTAGGCCAAACTGCTTGCAGAAACACTTCATGGCTAAATGTAGTTTTATTGAACTGAGCTGCATTCACTATCTGCAGACCACTTTGGCTGGGGATAAGCATCTTTAGTGTGCTGTACCTCGTGTGTTACGCAGCAGAAAGACAGCACACAGATATGGCAGAGGCAACAGTAAGGGCAGCCGTTGCCTGCAACTTTGTAAAAGGAAAAAACAACCTCAGTGATTGCTCAGAGAGAGAGCAACGAAGCCCACGTCACAGCCACCAAGAGTCAGCCAAAAGTCTAACAACTGCAAAGGAAGACAGAAAAACAAAACAGGGTGACTAAAGGAGTGAAAATACAAAGTGTTCCCGAAGAGAAATAGAATCAAGACTAAATGGTACTCAAACGTGTCATCATGTAATGTCCGAGCATTGAATTGATTGGGGTGGGGGTGGGAGTATAAAAATGAGGGGAAATAAGTTTTCATAAAGTTTTCATGTTCTGTAAAAAATGCAGTGTTTGATTCTGACGTAATTAAAAAAAAATGTGAGGCGCTTGGAGGGAGGGGCCAAGTGAGGCGACAAGTAGTGAGAAGAGGGCAGAAATTTATCTCTGTTCCAACCTTTTAGCTTATGTAAAGGTCCATCTTGTCAACAGGAAGGTGAGAAATTGCAATTTTTGTTGTATATATTCTCAGATATGCATGGCAGCATCTTTAAACCTGGCCAAGGGGAATGTATTATGTATAAGTCATGCAATACCCACCTATTTATCTGAAAATGCAAGATGGGAGTTGAAATATAAACCTTCGGTCAACTGTTTAAGTACCCAGACAATTTCCAAGCTCTCAGAGATGGAAAAATGACATTTAAGTGGTTTTTGTTTACAAAAAAACTTGAAAAATCTTAGATCGATCAAAGTGGCCTCATTTTCCTGTATTAACTGCAAAGGAGATTCAAGATACTTTCTCGTAAAAGTACAGTCATATGGTTCTGAAGGTTTACTTCAAACAGTTCCCAAGGGTATGCTGCGCTTGTGGTTTGCTTCTTATCGATCTATCGCACTATTCGAGGTGAATTTAAAATCCATCGTTAGAAAATAGGAATAAATAATTTAGCTGTTTATTTACCCATAAACAATTTTTTTTATTAACTTTGAAATTTGGGTCGCTCTCCTAAATTTACAGATTTTGCTTGACTTCTCATTATTGACATCCCGCATTGTGCCATTTGGTGTTATCTGCTGTATACGACTTAAAACTGCTTTTATTTCGATAAAACTTGGAAAAAAAAAAAAAAAAAAACATGAGTGAAGTGCTCAAATATTCTTGACCGGTCGTCCACAGAATATTTTTTTAACAATAACCCACGTTGTGAGGGCTGTACACCGCAACTTCTGAAACATTGAAGAAAAAGACCTAGCCTATATATTATTACTGAGATGGCGATTTGCGTAATTTCACACATCTCCTCCGAAAGCACCGTGAATAATGAGTCTGTTTTCCGCATAATGCGGTTTTACTGCGTGACAAAGACGATGCGCCAGGTTTCGAACTTAGCTATGAAGTGAAAACTGCAATTTGAAGCCGTGTTTACAAGTAAAACGAGTGAGCCCTCGCTGCGGAGTGCAGGACATCAGCAGGGACTGATGTCCGACCCCGCCCCCTGATGTCCCGACACTGCACTTTCCCTACCATTTGGTGGCGGTATTACCCCTAAACGTTGTTGTCAAACGGCCCAAATTTATCCCGAATTTCTGAAGAGCGGGACTCTGCCATTTTTCTGAAATACGACTGGTCACCCGCAGCGGCACATAGTCAAATTTCTGAAAGCTGGGAGTATCACCGCATCCTTGCTCCAGAACATTACGACCACTCAGCTGAAGAGGGTGACACCGGTTCACCCCTTTCCCCGCCACCCCCGAGCCTGGCCCCTGGGGGCCTCTTGGGGCGAGTCACCTGGAAGAGAAAGGCACGCCCCGGGGGTCTCGGGGCGGGGCGGGGCAGTTGCTGCCTGCCCGAGCGCCACTGGGGGCGGGCGGATGGAACGAGGCCCCTTGAGGAGAGTGGGGTGCCACAGAGGCCCGGGGGGCCCGTGGAAGGCGGCCGCACCACGTTGGATTACTACCCGTGTCGCCACCCTGTGGCCGGCTATCGGGACGGGGTTTGCGGCGGGACGGAGCTGGGAAGGAGCCCTTTCGCCAGGCCCCCGGCTCGACCCAGGGCGCGGCCGGGCGGGGCCCGAACCCGCCCCGTCTGATTACTTTTGGCTGCCACCTTCCCCTGCTGCCCCGCGCAGCTCTGGGGGGCTGGGCCTGCTCCCCGGTCGTTCCCAGGGGACCTCCCCGGCGCCCCAGGCTAAGCCCGCCCCCGCCCGAGCGCTCGAGGCCCCGCGCTGGGCTGGGGTCAAGGCCCTGTCCGTCCGGGGCCAATGCGTGTCCTCTTTGCGCTATTATGCCTTTTTGCTGTTTTCCTTTCGTGACCCGCTCTCTCTTGTGTCTCCTGTCAACTCCTGCCCTACTTTGGTATCATAGTTCTCACTGTGAAGCACTTTGCGTTCCGTTCTCTGCGACAAGGATAATGTACAGCGAGTTGGTCATTATTGCGGAAAACCCCTTCAGGGCGATTACATTATCCCTTATATATATATACTGTATATATATATACAGTATATATATAAGGGATAATGTAATAATGTAATATATGTAATATTTCAAAATATTTATAAAGTTAAAATACAATTAAATGTGCATACATAAATTAACATATTTACACATTAACTTAAATTCATTTACAATTTCCATAGAGTGCAGATGAGTATTTGTACTTCTTGCAGTCGTCCAGCAGATGGTGCTGTTCTTGTCATTGCCATAGACCACAGCTATTGGATGTCCGTCCTCGCCTCTTTGTCCGACCCCGCCCCATTCCGCGGCCCGCAGTCAGGGGTAGTTCGGTAAAACCGGCTAATTCAATCAAGGACAATACAGCACCACAAATGTTGTATAAAAGGAAATTCTGTGAACTTTTAAACCCAGGCTGCCTACATTGCATCGAAAAACGATGCCCGCGCATATAGCCCGTGCATTGCATGGGTATCGGCTAGTCTATATTAAGGTGAACTCTGGTCATCAGATAAACTTGTCTTGCATTTAGATCAGGCAATACACATTAGATTGGTATTCAGGTGATTAGAAGCAAGTTGATTTGAGGAGAGGTCTAGCAAGCTAAAATCCAAAAACCTTGCTCTGCAAACCAGCTGCATGAGTGAAGGAGACTCTCTTCAGATCAAAATACAATTTGGAAGAAGCTTTGCCATTGAAGGTGACTTGAATCCTGTGCACTTTAGTCCTTTGAAGACGCCAGATGTCAATAACATTTGACATCGGGTGGGGGCGGGCATAGTCTGGGGCCCTGGGGAGGTCCCCTGGGAACGACCGGGGAGCAGGCCAGGCCCCCCAGAACAGCCTGGGGCGGAAGTTGAAGGTGGCGGCCAAAAGTAATCAGACGGGGCGGTTTCGGGCCCGGCCCCGGCCACGCCTCGGGTCGAGCCAGGGGCCTGGGGAAAAGGCTCCTTCCCAGCTCCGCCCCGCCGCAAACCCTGTCCCAATAGCCGGCCACAGGGCAGAGATTCGGATAATAATCCGACGAGGCACGGCCGCCTTCCGCGGGCCACCCTGGGCCTCTGCGGCGCCGCAGCCCCCTCTGAGGGGCCTCATCCCGTCCAGTCCCGCCCCGCCGCGCCGCGCCGCAGCCCCAAGACCCCCAGGGCTCGCCTTTTGCTCCCAGGTGACTCCCCCCAAGAGGCCCCCGGGGGCCAGGCTCGGGGGTGGCAGGGAAAGGGGTGAACCGGTGTCACCCTCTTCAGCTGAGTGGTCGTAATGTTCTGGAGCAAGGATGCGGCAATACCTCCAGCTTTCAGAAATTTGACTATGTGCCGCTGCGGGTGGCCAGTTGTATTTCAGAAAAATGACAGAGTACCACTCTTCAGAAATTCGGGATTAATTTGGGCCGTTTGACAACAACGTTTAGGGGTAATACCGCCACCAAATGGTAGGGAAGTGCAGTGTCGGGACATCAGGGGGCGGGGTCGGACATCAGTCCCCGCCCCCCTGATGTCCTGCACTCCGCAGCAAGGGCTCACTCGTTTTACTTGCAAAAACGGCTTCAAAATGCAGTTTTCACTTCATAGCTAAGTTCGAAACCTGGCGCATCGTCTTTGTCACACAGTAAAACCGGTGTGTGCGGAAAACAGGCTCATTATTCACGGTGGTTTTGGAGGAGATGTGTGAAATTACACAATTCGCCAACTCAGTAATAATATATAGATAATCATAAATTCTGCTGAGCTATGCTGCTTTCAAACCATATGACTGCGTACAACCTAAAGCTACAAGTCAAAATAGACAACAACAAAGGATCAATAATAATATACTGTAAAATAAAAGGATAAAAAGTGGTATGGCTGCTTGCACGATGGTATGGAAGCCCTCAGAGGCAAATAAAAAAAAAAAAGATTTCAGCTGTACATTTTTCTAAGTATTTGTTGTTTTAATGCTTATTTAAGCCATAAGAGGCTAGTTAATTTTTCCATCATTGAAACAAGTGAAAACAGGGGTTTTTTCCTTTGATTTTTTTTTTTTTTTGAGACAAAAGTGAAAATTTTATTTTTCCACAGCATTTTTTTGTGTTTGTTGTTGTAATACTCATATTGGCCACAAGAGGCTGAAGTGCATCACTTCCTTTGGCAAAAGGCATTTATGCACTCTGTTTTAATGTTTTTTTATGTTTTCATTTCTCCATGAACTCTGAAAACAAGGTACATAGCTACTGAAAATCTCAGTGTAAGCAAGTAATGTGACATAACTGCCATGTCTTCTGTTAGGCTTGAAATATATTTCAATCGCTCGCTTGCGAGTGGAAAACCTATTGCTTTAGGCTAACAAATGGCTAGCAACAAACGATAACCCAAATGAAGATCATTTTCCTGTTTTCTCTCATGTGGGTAAATGTCACCAAGCACCTTCACATTTCATTCATTGTGTACCATTAATAGTTAATTTGTTCACCATAACCATAAGGGAACCATAAAGTTAACAAGCCGAGGAGGACGTTTCCCATTTTAAATGCATTCTTTATTTACAAGATTTTTTTTGCAAGAAGTTAGAAGGAAAGGACACCAGATTTGGAGAGCTGCTGACCATGGTAAATTGCAAATGTGAAATGGGGCAGTCATAGCCACAAGGCCATAACCAATTAACTAAATCATTCCATTATCAAGGCTTCGACATGAAAAGCATTGGTAATTTAATAAATTAATTATAATCGCATCACAGCAATGTGTGTGCGACTGCAACATTCCCAAATGTTGCCTATTCTTTCAAAGACTGGAAAAATTTTGACTCAGTGCAGGCCACATTGCTGAAAAAACAGCAGGTAAAACAGGGGAGATGGAATTCAGAGAAAGTTTTGGTGAATTCAATATTTGTATTATTGCCATTCTATAATCCTGACGATATGACTATTAAGTGCATTGTCAATGTAGCCGATCGGTGATCTCCAGCATTTCTTTATAATTTCTTAATCATTATAGGTTTATGTATCGGTCTTGATTATTCAGTAAATAAATTGTTTGATTATAATCAGGGAATCTTAAACAGAAGCAGATTGAAAGCCATGATGCGTTTAAGGGTCAAAGGCTGAGGCCGCACCAATGAAAATCCTGTGGAGCCGGCGTTACCACTAGAGGTGTGGTGGAAATTTATATTTATTCCCGTAAGAAACACTCAGAGACAGAGACAGTAAAAAGAATTTGGCCTTTACTGTATGCATATAGGGTCCAAGTTACATGCAGAACAAGGACCAAGGGATTCCCCTTTGCTTGGATATTTGTATGAGCACAATGTCTTAAATGTACGCCCCTGCGGCAAATTTCCGCTAATAGTTCATTACTCTCTTCCTTTCTACAGGAACTTATTATTCACCTCCCCCCCCCCTTGGAACTGATTTACACAGGAGTATGTTCTCTCAGCATATCCCAGCACATCCCACATATCCCACGTATATCTGGTCCCAACAAGCTCATCAGCCCCCCGCAGTCATCTCACTCTGAGGCCTTATATCAAGGCCCCGCAGGATCCCAGGGAACACACAGCTCAGCGAATACACTCTGGGCCCTGCAGGAGCCCCAGGCTCAGGAGGAATCAACACATCTCATGATGCACAGTTACAGAAAGCACGTCTCATAACACGTCTGCTTAAGCACAAGCTAGATTACAAGGATAAGCAATTACGCACAACTTAGGTTACAAGGATAAACAATTTATGACTAAATTTCTCACATTTCCCACCTGTTTATAATTGATTATCCGCTAACATGCCACTTCTCTCAATTTTCAGCATGTGGTTCATTCACGAGAAATGTTACACTCTTTATTCTACTGTTCAAACAGGTCCCCTATTTCTATCACATCACCGTATGGCTCCTTCAACTTCTCAGGCGGAGCATGTCCTTCGTCGATGTCCTGTAACCTAAACATCTGATATCGTGGGCTAGCATTCAACATTTCTGATATCAATCCTCTAATTATTGGAACCTCACAGCAACTGCAAAAGAGCAGTACTGTGAATCCTGCTGCTATGAGGCTCAATATAGATGTTTATTGCTGCTTTCCAACCCCCAGAAATGAGCCACTGCCACCAGGTACTATCAAGTACATAGTCATTCTGTTGTGCATCTGATAGTTCTTTTAAGCGATGCAAGGCTTGATAATTTCTCATCCCAGCTCATCATTTGCTGGTATATAGGTGCAACATGAGGTTCCTATTATCTGACACACTCCTCTCTGCGCTGCCGTCACCAGATCTAGTACCATCCGATTTTGCAGTGTCATTAATCGTAAGGCAGTTAACTCTCGCTGTATGTTTCTTGTTATATTACGGGTTTCATTTATGAGTGCGCTTAGACGATAGTTCACAGTTTCCATTCGCAACATTACCTTTCCAACTCCCAGATGTGGGAACAGGGAGAGGGTGATCTTGCCCCCTGTTGACCACAACTTTGCATCTGCTGGAACAGTGGTTGCCCAGATCGGATCATGTGGTGCTGCTGCATCTCGTCTCCATCGTGTGGTCGTATTATCCGCTCTCACAATGTACGTGTGATCATTTAATTGTACATAAGCACATACCCCTCCCCAATTTGGTGGTAATATTACTTATCGAGGGTTTGGAGCAGAATGGTTACATGTCCAAATTTTGTGGTTTTGAGATGTTTTCTCCCCATCACAGCTTTCTATCAGCTAATTCTTGGAGCACAATAACTATATGTCCATCTACATTTGTTTTTAATCAGAATTAACATTTTCATTTTGTGATATGTCCAAAAAAATCTGCTTAAATGAATTAAACATTGACATTTTGATGAATAAACATGAATTTTATTACAGAATAGTCTGTCTTCCATTGCAAACAAACTTACCTTCAACCAATCACCATTGTGTTATGTTGCATCATGTGCTAGAATTGCTGGAGCACTGAGGTGACTTGTCCATTTTTGGCAATTTTGACCATGATGTTGCGGTTACACTCCTATGAAAACTTAAGTGTTCAATATACATCTGAACCATGCAGCAAAAGAGTGACTGGTATAAAAAAAAGACATAAAATACCTGATTTAATAGAACACTTGGAAACCTAAAAATCAATTTTTCTCAAAACCTCTAAAATGGACATATAACCATTGTGCTCCAAACTCTCGATATATCCGATGTCCACACAACCAATACCAACCATCCACAGCCCTTGTCCCATTCTAGTGCGGTGCCATTGTCTTACATGTGTGCCATTTGGACTGTTTCCTTTACCAGGAACAAAGGAATCGTTAGTTACTCTTGCATAGCCACAGAAAATCATTGGTTTTCCCTGACACCCCTGAGTTTCTCCCATAAATTCAGTGTCATTCCCTTTAGCACATTTCCAGAACCTCTGCCCCAAACTGTAATGGACTACCATGAGTGGGACATTAGAACTCATATTTCCTCATATACAGAACTCATATACATCCACCCATAGCTGTGTCTTGGTTGAAAGACGTGAAGCTATTTCTTAAGTTAGAAAAGATTAAGTATTGCATCAGGGGGTCAGCCCAAAAATCTCATGAAATATGGGCTCCTTTAATATCTTATTTTGAAAGACTTGAAGTCCCCCCACAAAATTAAAAATTGAGAAGGAACTAACTTTGTTCTTAGTACTTGGCCCTCCCTGGAGACTCGAAGATTTAAACAGACTAGTATTTAATGACTATTGCAGAAGGTAAATGGCCAACTTGTGTATTTTTGAGTATCTTCCCTTTTTTTCCATTTTTACGGTATTTTTCTTTTTCTTTACATATTTCATTTATGTTGCTCTGTACTGGCAGTATGGGGAGGGTGGGTGGGGGAGAAAATAAGAAAAATCACGCTTGTTAAATGCATGAGATCAATGCTCATTTTCTCAAATAAAAATACAGTATGTTTAAAAAAAAGAACTCATATTTCCCAGTTTCAGGTATCCTCTCTTTTCGGTGCACAGTTTTAGTCCATGGAAAAGTATTGTTATCTGGGGGTGTGTTAGGATCCATTGATGTTAATGTACTACGAGCGGTAGACATTGCGATGGCGCACTTAACGGTCTCATTCAGGTTTAATGTAGGTGATGAGGTGTAACACCTTTACCTCAGGCGTGGTTATGGAGGCTGGCAAGTGTGTACAGACAGAGCACCCAGTACGATTTAAGGAATGTGCTATTCTATTTGCATACCTCCACCATGAGTTAGTAGCATATATGTGTGCAGGACCTCCTGGTTCGGGTAGGTGACTATCCACTGCCACATACCTTTTTGTCCTAGATGAGATTAGTATATGGCCTACACTTACCATGCATGTTCCTAGGATCAGCAGACGCAGGGAGAAGTGAGTCATCTTGTGAACCAGTCTGGAGTCTCTACTGACTTGGAGCGTAAATAAGTTCCTTACCAGATGGACGAGCTCTATATGCCACGCCCCCCTTTGTAGCTGGACTCCCTCCAAGTCTATCCTGAGCTATTCAGATGCACCTACAGACCAGTTGGAGGAGGTACTACCTTACAATATGACTGGTGTATCCATGTTTCTCTCTCCTGTATCCTCACTGCGGTTGGTGTGGTCAGGAGCACTTGATATGGAGCCTTTCATGTCGATTCACTCCACGTCTGCTGTTTACCGACGCTTCGCACCAGGATCCAATCGCCGGGCTTAATCTTTCCTGGCGACAGCTCTATTACCGATCTAGGAGGAAGCACATTTCGAATCTCATTCTTGTTAGTTAGCATTCTATTCATGTATTCTGCTAGGGTTGCTTTTTCTATTTGTGTTCTCTGCAGTAAATGTGGTAATTCAAATGGTCTCCCATGTACTACTTCGTAACGTGACAACCCCACTTCCACTGTGGTGTTATTCTCATGCTGATTAGTGCCAATGGCAGGCATGCAACCCAATTCCATTTAGTTTCTGCCATGTCTATACGCAATTTTTCTTTCAGGGTTCCATTCATTCTTTCCACTAATCCTGCTGATTGCGGATGATATGCACAATTTTTTTTCAATCCTATTCCCAATTTTGCTCCTAGGCGGGTCAAAACTTCATTCCTAAATTCTGGCCCATTATCACTATACAAAGCCTTCGGGATTCCCCACCTAGAAATAATTTCTCGACTCAGAATTTTTGCTGCTGTGATTGCATCTATAGATGTGACTGGAAAAGCTTCCACCCATTTAGAGAAGAGTCATACTAATACTAACACATACTTTTTTCCTTCGCACGGTGTTAGATGGATAAAATACATCATCCATGTGTGGAATGGCTCTGGGGGTGCAGGGATTACTCGTTTCTCTACTACTACCCCTCCCCGTGTGGTATAACTTTGTCATGTTGGGCATTTCTTAGAAAATTTTTTAAGATAGGTGGTGAGTCCAATGGTATAGTAGCTTTGATTTATTAACCCTTGCATTCCCCCCTTAGATACGTGGCATTGCCCATGTATCAAATCTGCAGCAATATGAAAAAGATTTCAGTAATATAGGCTTACCATTGGGTCCCATCAACCCTTTATCAGTGTGTTGTGCTCCATGTGACGTCCATTGACATTTTTCTTGTGGGGGAACGGCATCTTGCTCCGCTCGTAGCAAGTCTTGCGAGGTAGAGTTCTCAGATTGGAGTAGTGGCCCCACAAGAGTGTGTTTGGTTGCCGCCTTTGCTTCTTTGTCTGCTAAGGCGTCAGCCAAACTGATTGGGTCAACACTTTTGGTATGAGCCTGCACTTTGATAATGGCCAGCTACTTTGGTAATTGGAGTGCTTGTAGCAGCTGCAGTATCAGCTGGGCATGAGCTATGGGTTTCCCTGTGGAGGTAACCATGCCTGAATTACGCCACTGGCCGGCAAAAACATAACAAGTGGAATGAGCATATGAGAATCAGTATACATGTTTGCTCGCTGACCTTTAGCCAGCTGACATGCCCGAGTAAGAGCTATCAGCTCTGCTGCTTGTGCTGAGTGAGTATGTGGCAGAGGGCCACTATCAACACATCTATCATAAGTACAGACAGCATATCCAACACATGGGTTGCCCTTGTCATCTCGTGACGCCAACCATCAAAAAAGTATTCAATATCAGGATGCGATAGAGGGGTGTCCTTGAGACCAGGACGTGCAGCAGTATTATATATGACTTCTTTTTAACATGTCAGCCTAATCAAAAATAAATTTAGAATAGGAAGAAAAATACTATGTTATCACGTTATTAGTGGACTTTTTCAATTATGTGGTGGCACCACCTTTTGAATTTAGTCTTGTGTTAATACTCTGAATTGGATTTCCCCAAATCTATTTCAGAAGGTAAACTTTTAAGTTGCAAACCCACTGTTGACCAGCTGGCCAGCTTATCATTTTCACTCAGGTTATTTTCATCTCTTCTCTTCTGCAGTGAGCACTCCGTGAAAAAGTTCCAAGAGGAGTTAGATACAAGCAACAATGAACAAAAACTCCATCAACATAATTTTGTTGTTTTTCCACACGCTTGGATCCTTTCCTGAAAAAGTTAAATAAACAGGGAAAGGTTATTAGCCACAAAGGTTATTAGCCAGTTTCTTTGCCATGTAGAACCACTCGTTGACACATAGTTCCTGTTCAAAACGGAGAAAAGATCTTTCATTAATCATTCATTGCATTTCCTTGGTCAGGAAAGCTTTCAGTCACCTTTTTTAAATTGCAATGCATACAAAGTGTTTTTTTCAATGAATTATGATTGAGCAATCCACCTCAGTCTAGGGCTCCGCTAAACGCATGGAGGAGATACACAGTCAGGGCTTATTAGCCCCAGCCATTGTGACAGTTCCCCATGTCATCAGCAGAACCAGGTGGAGTTGCTTTAGACTGTGTTACAATATGCATTTTTTTAAATTCAAAAACATGGGTAAATATTAAATATTCAACTGCGATACAGTTTTTATTATGCCCCCGGGGCATATTGTTTTGCACCTGTCCGGTTGTCTGTCTGTCTGTTTGTTTGTCTGTTTGTCTGCAGCAGCAAAAAAACTTTAACCTTAGCCGTAACTTTTGATTGGTCAGAGATAAGCCTTTGATCCTTGACATGTGTATCCTTTGTCACAAGACCTTTCGGATGAGGTCATCATTTTTGACCTTGTGACCTTGACCTTGGCGTAGGACGCATTATTCAAAAACTTTAACCTTAGCCGTAACTTTTGATTGGTCAGAGATAGGCCTTTGATACTTGACATGTGTATCCCTTGTCACGAGACCTTTCGGATGAGGTCATCATTTTTGACCTTGTGACCTTGACCTTGGCGTAGGACACATTTTTCAAAAACTTTAACCTTGGCCATAACTTTTGATTGGTCAGAGATAGGCCTTTGATACTTGACATGTGTATCCCTTGTCACGAGACCTTTCAGATGAGGTCATCATTTTTGACCTTGTGACCTTCACCTTGGCGTAGGACGCATTTTCCGAAAATGTTAACCTTGCCCATAACTTATCATTGGTCAGAGATAGGCCTTTAGTACTTGACATGTGCATCCCTTGACATGAGACCTTTCGGATGAGGTCAGAATTTTTCACCATGTGACCTTCACCTTGGCGTCATTTTGATTTCACAATAGTTTCCTGGAAAAGTTTTACTAATTTTATTCATTTATTTAACCCTTTGCAAGTCCAAGTGATTCCATCTGGTCCTTTTCCATATTATAAATCCAAACTATGCTTATACCTGGGGGCATCAGTGTTTCACAAACACATCTTGTTTTTTTTATTGGGATCCCAGCACATAGAGGTAAATAATCATGCCAAATTTGGTCAGCTCAGTCAGTTTCTGTTATTTGAACACTCAAGACACAAGGGGGGATGTTGGAGTTTAAGAGGTTTAACCCTTTAAACCTGGGGTCCCCAATCTTTCCCAGAAAGGGCGAGTATGGGTGCAGGCTTTCATTGCAACCAAGCAGCTACACACCTGATGCTACTTATCAAGCTTATTAGCAAAGAGTCCAGGGGTTGATTAGTAGTATCAGGTGTGTAATTGCTTGGTTGCAATTAAAGCCTGCACCCACACCGGCCCTTTCTGGGAAAGACTGGGGACCCCTGCTTTAAACTATGGAATTTTCACTCAGGTTTTCCTCAAATACTGTAGCTTTAGAGTCAGAAAAACTTTAATTTTTTTCATATTTTTGGTCTTAGTGTCATGCCTTCATCTGCTAGCTGTAGCTCTTCATTGACGCTACAGCACTCTTGTATTGAGAGAAATATTCAAACCCAGGACGCGATGTTTTTGCAGCCACAGAAATAGTTCAAATGGAAAATATCCAGATCTTTTACATAATTTATTCACATGTCCCTGCAATTCAGCAGAACATATTTGAGATTGTTGTAAATCTTGGGTTCTCTTTTTTTATGGAGCCGATGAAGCCAGAAGCTAATGAGCAAGCCATCTCGCTTCTTCTCATCTCTGTTGAGAGATGCATATGGGGCAGGACATATGGATCGGGTAGTAACATGCAGCTTAATCATCCGAACAGCAATAACCCATAAAATAAAAAATTTGGTACATTTGTCCTCAAAAGTTTGCATAACCTGACTGAATTTGTGAAATAGGTAACATTTTTTAAAGAAAACATGAAAGACCAGGCAAAACACTTTTCTTTCTTAGTGGATTCGTACTCAACTGTAGGTCATGTAAAATGGCACAATCATCAAATAAAACATGGCAAAAAAAAATGAAACGAACGCTGTTCCAAAGTTTGCATACCCTTAGTTCTTAATACTGCAAATTGCCCCCATCAGCAACAATAACTGTGTGCAGTCTTTTGTGATAGTTGTCAAAGAGGCCCCTAATTCTCTCAGGTGGTATAGCTGGCAATCCTTCCTTGCAAAGTGCCTAAAGCTTGTGCAAATTCTTTAGTCATCTTGCATAAACTACACTTTTGAGATCTCCCCAAAGCGGCTGGATGATACTGAGGTCAGGAGACTGTGATGGCCACTCCAGAACCTTCACCTTTCTCTTCTGTAACCACTGGAGGGTCAACTTGGCCTTGTGCTTTGGATCATTGACATGCTGGAAAGTCCAAGTGCGTCCCATGCTCAGCTTTCGTGCTGAAGAATGCAAATTGTCTGCCAGGATTTTCTGATAGCATGCTGTATTAATTTTGCCATCAATTTTCACGAGATTCCCTGTGCCTTTAGAGCTCACACAGCCCCAAAACATCAGAGAGCCACCACCTTGTAAACTTATGATCAAGGCCGTTTGGGTGATTTTAATTATCATTATGATTTAAAAAGGAGCCAAACCCCTATGTGATGATAAATGACGTCACGTGATCACTATCTTTAAATAAAAGACAGGCTTTTTGCATGAAGAGTCATATTTTCCAAATAAATGGCAACATTTCACAAATTCAGCTTGGGTATGCACAACTGTATATCTCAACAAAATCTATAACAAACATCAATATTCATAGTCCTTTTAACATTATATAAGGTGTTGTAACAGGTTAAATTGTCTGAATTAAAACAATAATCATTCAATCCTTGAGGAACGACATTACCAGAAAAGACGGTTGCGTGCTCGAGAAAGATCTCACCTAAAGTTACATTTCCCTCAAACAACGTAACAAAGCTCAATACAATCAATGTGAACAAATGAACTAATAAGGATACACAACAAATAAAATGTTAGGTGACATCTCCTGAAAGAACATAGGAAAACAATCATGTTTTGGGTTATTATCAGTAGCTAGCTGTTGGTTCGCCACGATCAATGTTTTTATTCACAAGCAAGAAAATAGAAAGCATTTCAAGCCAAACAAAAGGCATAACCATAATGTTATATAACTTGCTAACACAGAGATATTCACGAGCTATGCACTTTGTTTTTGGAGAGCATGGAGAGATTAAACCTCACCTAGAAGTAAGCATGAATGCCTTTAGCCCAGGGTAGTGGTCAGTGTTGGGGTAGTTACTCTAAAAATGTAATGCATTACACATTACTAGTTACTTTTTAAAAAGTAATCCCCGACTTTGCTTAATTACTCACTGCTGAAAGCAAATAGTTACACTACTAGTTACATTACTTCTGGATTACTCAGCCCATCATCTGAAATTCACCATAATTTATTAATTAACCATATCATGTTAAAACCTGGCATATGCCCAGGTCAGCACAATTCTTAATTCTAGTAACAAGGGCACACACAAGATCTCTCTTTCATTCTCTTTAATACAGCAAAGCCAACAGCAAAGGTGTAAAAATCAGCCCAAACAGCACTTCACAGAAAAGTGAGTCAAGTACAAGGCTACAGTACTGGCATAATCACACATGAAAAAGGACATCTGATTTGTTTTTCTGTCCTCAGTCTCACTCGCCAATACACACAAAAGGAAGAAGAAGAAGAAGAAGAAAGAAGTTTTACTGGCCTCCCGTCCTGCCGAGAGTTGAAGGATTTAAAGTAATGCAAGTAACTAGATAATTTATTTGTTAGTAACTGTAATCCGATTACTTAAATTATTAAAGCAATGCGTTAAATTACTGCATTACTGATAAAAGTAATCTGATTACAGTAATTAGTTACTTTGTAATGCGTTACCCCCAACACTGGTACTGGTGCAGTTCAGCCTTTTATGGCTGAAATGACTACAACAGCAACAAACACTAAGAAAATGGTCCTGAATTTTTTTTTTCAACTATAAAAACTTTGTCTCTTGTGCCTCATGACCAAAATGAGTATTAAAACCACAAACAAAAAAAAAAGAATGCTGCTGAGTGTTTTTCTTGCCTCTCAAAAAAAAAAGTAATGTGCAAAAACAGTCATTGGAGAAAACTTTTTCATTTGTTTTCTCCAATGAACAGAACCAGCTTCTTGTGGCCTAAATGAGTTAACACTTGTTGGAGGAAAAACTTGCCTCTCAGGGCTTTCGTACAATGGAAAGAAATTTTTGACTTTTTCATTGTCGTGGTATCAATGATTACGATAATCTCAGAGATGGATTCAGAATCCACTAAAAAAAAAAAAAAAAAAGTATGCTCTGGCTTTTTTTGTACTCACGTCTCTTCAAAACTGCCTGGTTTGAATCACTGTGCTGTTACCAGCTAATAACAGGTCCAGATATGACGGCCCTAATTTAATATGAGACTAAAGTCCAACGAAGCATATTTATTTGCAACAGGTTAAATTGTCCGAATTAAAACAATAATCATTCAATCCTTGAGGAACGACATTACCAGAAAAGACGGTTGCGTGCTCGAGAAAGATCTCACCTAAAGTTACATTTCCCTCAAACAACGTAACAAAGCTCAATACAATCAATGTGAACAAATTAACTAGTAAAAATACACAACAAATAAAATGTTAGGTGACATCTCCTGAAAGAACATAGGGAAACAATCATGATCATGATTATCAGTAGCTAGCTGTTGGTTCGCCACAATCAATGTTTTTATTCACTAGCAAGAAAATAGAAAGCATTTCAAGCCAAACAAAAGACATAACCGTAATTTTATATAACTTGCTAACACAGAGATATTCACTAGCTATGCACTTTGTTTTTGGAGAGCATGGAGAGATTAACACTCACCTAGAAGTAAGCATGAATGCCTTTAGCCCAGGGTAGTGGTCAGTGTTGGGGTAGTTACTCTAAAAACGTAATGCATTACACATTACTAGTTACTTTTTAAAACAGTAATCCCTGACTTTACTTAATTACTCACTGCTGAAAGCAAATAGTTACACTACTAGTTACATTACTTCTGGATTACTCAGCCCATCATCTGAAATTCACCATAATTTATTAATTAACCATATCATGTTAAAACCTGGCATATGCCCAGATCAGCACAATTCTTCATTCTAGTAACAAGGGCACACGCAAGATCTCTCTTTCATTCTCTTTAATACAGCAAAGCCAACAGCAAAGATGTAAAAATCAGCCCAAACAGCACTTCACAGAAAAGTGAGTCAAGTACAAGGCTACAGTACTGGCATAATCACACATGAAAAAGGACGTCTGATTTGTTTTTCTGTCCTCGGTCTCACTCGCCAATACACACAAAGGAAGAAGAAGAAGAAGAAGAAGAAGAAGAAGAAGTTTTACTGGCCTCCTGTCCTGCCGAGAGTTGAAGGATTTAAAGTAATGCAAGTAACTAGATAATTTATTTGTTAGTAACTGTAATCCGATTACTTAAATTATCAAAGCAATATGTTAAATTACTGCATTACTGATAAAAGTAATCTGATTACAGTAATTAGTTACTTTGTAATGCGTTACCCCCAACACTGGTACAGGTGCAGTTCAGCCTTTTATGGCTGAAATGACTACAACAGCAACAAACACTAAGAAAATGATCCTGAATTTTTTTCAACTACAATAACTTAGTGTCTTGCGCCTCATGACCAAAATGAGTATTAAAACCAAAAACACACAAAAAAAAAATGCTGGCGAGTTTTTTTCTTGCCTCTCAAAAAAAAAAAAAAAAATCATGTGCAAAAACAGTCATTGGAGAAAACTTTTTCATTTGTTTTCGCCAATGAACAGAACCAGCTTCTTGTGGCCTAAATGAGTTAACACTTGTCAGGGGGAAAAAAACCCCAAAAAACTTGTCTCTTCAAAACGTCTCTTCAAAACTGCCTGGTGTGAATCATTGTGCTGTTACCAGCTAATAACAGGTCCAGATATGACAGCCCTAATTAAATATAAGAAACTGAAGTCCAGCGAAGCATATTTATTTGTACAGTGGAGGTGCATGCGGGCTCCAAGTGCTCAAAAGTTGCTGATACATTATTTACTTTTAGTAGCACTGATGAAGGAAGTGATATTCTTTCCTACTTTTTTGTTTCTTTCTCCTACTTTTCTCACACCATATTCAGGCTATTTGCAAGAATGTGCATGGGTACCACTATGATTTACAGGAGCTGCAGTACTCTGTACAGTCAGTGGGGGGCGCAGTGTTGGTTCTCCATCATGGAGAGTGGCTCTGGCTTTAACACAAACACATCTTTACAATACAGGTGTTGTTACTGGGAGGCCATCATGAGTAGAAACATGACTTTCGTGGCCAACGCCTCTGGCAGGCCCCTGCGCGTGTACTACTCTTCTGACCGGCTGACCCTGGAGGAGATCGAGATTGTCTTCGGGACGAGAGCCAGCGGCTCCAAGTCGGAAGGCCTGGGCCTCTCAGTGTCGATGGAAGCCAAGATGGCGATGAAACGTGATACCCGCATTCGCTACATACGTATCCCGGTCAACGACTACAGCAAGATCCTGGAAGAGAATCCTATCTTTGTGACGGTGTTTGTAGAGGACAAACCCAACAGTGACGAGTGCCTGAACATCGCCGAAAACTTCCACATCCCCAGCGACAGGTCCTTCATCGTCACCGCAAACCACAACCTCAGGTTCCAAAAGTATGGAGCCAACATTTGGGTGGACGAGGATGGCCACAACCACAAAGAATAAAACTTACTGACCAATTTAAAGATAAAATAACAGAAGCAGACAGAAATTAAGCAAAGTCAGTAATTCTGGGAAGTATGCTTGGTTGAAAACTCTAATAAAATTGCTGTTGATTCATGTTGTTGTCGTCCTTGAGGTCATTGCTGTTATTACTGGCACTGTCTTTAAATCATTGTAGTGGTAACAAGTTCTTTCAAGAGGGACAAGATGTTCCATAAGGTGGGTTTAATTTAACAAAGTAACTTTATTTTGTGTTGCTGTAAAAACATCGTGAGGAGAAAAGAGCCAAATGCAAAAAATCACAGAATATGCCACAACTGGCCTTTCATAAGAAACAGGAGTGAACCCAAAAGGGGCTTTAACAAGCCCATCCACAGTCAAGCTGGTGCTGCTGAAGATGAGGACTTGGGGTTGATTAACAGAAGAGGCTGTCAAGGTCGGGGGGCATGTGGTCAGTTCATTCAGTATCTGGTCTGTTAGGCCATGCAGAAATGTGTTGTATAGTGCTTGTGGATCCCACTGGGGGAGTGCAGCCAGAGTGTAGAATTCGATGGAGTAGTCTGAAACAGATGAATTGCCCTGATAAAGCTGAAGGAGGCGCTGTGCAACTACATGTCTGGAGAGGGAGCGCTCAAAGACCTTCCTCATCTCCTTTGCAAATGCTGAAAAGGTGTGTTCTGTGAGGATACGCTCAGGAACCAGAAGCGAGAACCAGTGAATACAAAAATGGAGGCTTTATTTCTGAAGGGGGGAAACCCCCAACAGAGCAGGCAACGGTACAATGTCCACAATCCAAAAAAAATCAGAATCCAAAAGGCGAAATCCAGAACCGTAAACAGGGCACCAATAACAAAAATCGTAGTCAGACAAAAGAGGTTCGATACACAGAGAATGTGGCAAAGTACAGGGAATAGGCAAAAATCGTAAAACAAGGACGGTCCAGTCAGAAAGGTAATCACAATGAAGACAAGGCAAAAAAAGTGTGGCACAAGCAGACAAAGGAGAACGTTCTGACAAGGGACTGGCTGTGAAAAGACTACTCAAATATACAAACGGGTAGTCACATGCTATGATAGGAAAAGGTGAACTGGATAAAACTAATTATGTGGGAGCAAAACATGAGGGAGAACCTAATCACATAGAATTGGCAAAAGCCAAAACGCGGACAGGGAACACGAGACAGCCTATGACAAAACATACAGCTCCGGTTAGGGAGTTCTAACGTGCACAGATAATGAGAGGCAGGACAGAGTGGAGCAGGTGCGGAGGATCCGCTGAATTGCAGCAAAGACTAAGTGAGGGCAAGAGGCGGAGACTAGAACAGGGAAAAGTGCTGAGAGCTTGTTAATCAATTAGTAAGTGCAGCTATACAATCCCTAGTGCTCGTTAGTAAGTTAGTATTATATACAATGTTAGTCTGGGTTAGTAACTTAACAAAACAACAAACTGTTAGTATTGGTTAGTAATATAGAAAAGAGAGGCGAAGGAAGCAAACGAGATTGGAAGGAATGTTTGAAACCCAGAAACCATGAAATCACCTAAGCATGTGACACGCGGGACTGGGGAAAGAGCTGTAGTAACAAAAGACCAGACAGGGGAGACAAAGTGCAAAGAAGGGCATGGTGGAAAACATGAACCGGACTATATACAGAAATATGGGTAATGGTAAAAATGGCAAGACATGACAGAAACAAAACATGGCATGGAACAAACTAAACAGAACATGGCAAAACAGAACAGACATGGCAAACTGACAGAATCATAACATGTTCAGCTGGATCCCCAGCATACCAGTGTGCAGCAGCCCAATTGACAGGCATGCCCCGTCAGTGCAACAGGAAGCTGCGGCACGCAGAGAGGTAGCCGTCGAACAACTCCAATTGAGGAAAGCCGGGCTCCTGCAGTCTGAAGCACTACGCATGAGGCACTATAAGGAATTAGCTGGGAGTCCGAGATATTAACACGTTGACTGCCAGCTAATGGCGGGTCAGGGCCAGCGCCAGACTTGAAAATTCGGGGGAAATTATCCATCCCTTTATTGACAACAATTGGTCCTGGCCAATTCTAGATGGCTTTCCTTTATAAGCACGTTTTCTAATTCAAGAATAATCAAGTGGCAATTGAAGACACGGCTTCTCTCCCCCATGCGATCTAACAGCAAATAATGGGCTACATTCAGTGCAGAAAAATAATTAAATTATAATTAGGTCTATGCACTGGCACTCAGCAACGTTAATTTTTTTTTTTCCAGCAAGAGCGGCATTTCAGAACTCATTTGCGAATGAAGGTAATTACGGCAAGTACCTACACCCGTTTTTGCAGCATGGTCACGCAACTTGCGGTAAAAAATAGCCAGCTGTTAGACTGGAAAATGAAAACGGAGGAAACCACGTATACTTGTCACCAGAATTACCTTCATTCGGGAAGAGTTCTGAAATTCGCTCTCGCTGGAAAAAAAAATTACCATTGCTGAGTGCCAGTGCATTGACCTAATTATAATTAAATTATTTTTCTGCACTGAATGTAGCCCATTATTTGCTGTTAGATCGCATGGGGGAGAGAAGCCGTGTCTTCAATTGCCACTTGATTATTCTTGAATTAGAAAACGTGCTTATAAAGGAAAACCATCTAGAATTAGCCAGGACCAACTGTTGTCAATAAAGGGATGGATAATTTCCCCCGAATTTTTCTGGCGCTGGCCCTGACCCACCATTACGAGTTATCTCATAGTTGGCAGTCAACGTGTTAAGCTTATAGTTTTAGATCAATCATTTCCAAAGACAGTAGACATGAAACACTCAGCAAAGCAATGCAACAATCCAGCAAATGGAAAAAGGAGACAAAAAACCTAAATACACAAGACGATAATTAACAGATCGGAAACTGGTATGCAATGCACGGGAACGGAATACGAGAGGAGGGAAAAGAAGGAGACAATAATTTTAAAAATAAGAAACAAGTAAAGAAACAGAATTGGAACTGATGCAGACAGCTTGACAGCAGGGAGACCAATAAGGGAAACACTTATAAGGCAACAGTTTCGGCCTTGTGTAATTTTTTGTGACATCTCACCCAGCAGATTCCCCTCAGCTAACACTGCACCCCAACACTCTGTGAGAGGTAAACAGAAAGTGACCTATGCGTTGCAGAAGCAATTATATCCTGATCATCTAGAGAGTACTGATGTCTGGAGCCATTTCTTGTGCAGAGGGGGTCTGTGTAGATGCTGCTGTTGTGAAGCTAAATGGAGTGGAAATATTTTTGATATACAGTGAGCACCTGAAACCTTGAACAGTGAGACATTTTTTATAATTTTTGTTATTCGGTCCCGAGTCAATCAGCAGGGCTGAATCCTACTGAACATGCATTTTACACGCTGAAGATATTACATACACATCACTTTTTTTAAAGTTTGATGTTTGTACTTGATTTCTGGCACCTATTGCGTCTGCACATGTGCAGTTGACGCTCTCTCAGTAGGGTTGGGGCCACCTTTTAATATGAAAGAGAGAGCAGGGAGTTCAAAAGGGGGCGATGGCAGAAAGTCGGGTTGTTCTGAAGCGCTGCAGCAGAAGTTGGAAAAATAAAACAAATAAATAAGACAGTGTTGGGGGCGAGCTCCGGCGAAGGAGTTTTTTTTTTCCTCAGGCCTCATCAACCTAGAGGGAGATAGGTCAGGGTGGCTCCATGTCAAGTGGGGTTGGTTTTGTGTTTTTAGTTTGTTTGCCACCTGACCACCTGTAAACCATGACTAACCATGACCAGCGACTGAGCCATCTCATTTCTCATCCTCACAAAGCACTTCTTGGGACTGAGGTTATCACACCAGCTGCTTGGCTGATTTTCAAAAAAAGGAAAAAAAATGTATAAATAAAAGATTAATCAAACAAAAGTGAACAAACCCCAAGACCAAGAGGGGAATTTCACTGCGCAGGCTGGTCGCTGCTGGCACGACGGGTCTCCTCAGCAGACGGCCGTTCTCCGAGGAGAGAAGGTAAGTCTCACCTCTCTGAGGGGGTTCGTCAGGTGCCAGTGCATGTTTAGGTTGTATTTTTTTCTTTCTTTTTTTTTTCCTCCCGTCGTGCACTCACTTGCATGTACACACGCACATACACACCAATATTTTTTTGTGGCTACCCTGTGCTCCGTAATAAAGTATCTACGAGCTTGGCGAGCAGTTGGTTCATAACAAAGAGGAGACTGAAGGCTAAAAGTCCTTGAAGCAAGCAAGAACTGAGGACAGCTCTTGAGTGTTTTGCAAAAACCTAATAAGTCCAATTTGGACAAAATTGAGCTAATGCAATTTTTGAAGTTAGTAGGTTCTTGTACAGCTTATAGTGCATAAGAAATTCAAAATACTCCCTATTTACATAGATATTGTTGAGGTAAAACCTAGTAAGTCAATCGATTTTCAACTTCTCTTCAAGTCTGTTGAACAAGAACCTAGTAAGTCTACAAACCAATCAAAATGCAGGATTCTGGTCATGTGACCTGTCATGTCAGCCTCCATGGTTTTGTTTTTCCATGCTAGACTCTGAAAGTATGCAGAATTGCTCACCTTGTTTCACCTAAAATGTTGTCAAGAGGGAAAAGGACGGTCGACCTAGCACTCAAGAAACTTGCAGCAGAGATCAGTGACAAAGCAAATAGGTCAGTGAAACCAATTGTAATGAACTGTAGGGACTTTCACTCATTTGAAGATGGTCATAGTTCAAGGGAAAGTAAAAAAAAAAAAAAAACTAAACTGCCTCTCATTTCTGACATAAGCATGATTGAGTTCCGCAAGGGTTCCAGATCTCTTTTTTATAAAGAGAGCCATGCTTCTGCCACACAGTTCACTGAAATTGACTTTCTTAAACATGGTTTTGACACAACCACATTTCCTGGTGTAATGGAGCATCCTCGGGGCATTCCTCCCGCGAAGAGGGAGAAGTTGGTAAACTTGACCAGAACCTTCAGCTCTGCAAAAAGGAAATTTTGGCAGAATCTCCCAACCAATGAGAAAAGCAGTGATCTGGTTGAGTCATTTGACTAAGGCATGTCGCGCACCTGACTGTTTGATCATCTAAGAGGCAAATGGTTAAATTGCCCCGTGTAATATTATTGGCTAAAACGGTTCAAGGAGTGCACAGTAGACTTAGATTAGATATTTGTCAGATAACATTACTGGAAAAATCTATTAAGAGAGATCACCACTTCTGATGCCATGATATATTCAATTACAATGGAAGTGCTACCACTGCGAAAGTGGTGATCTCTCCTAATTGTATTCCAGTATATGTAACATAAATTGTATACAGAGTTTCGAAGTTTGGACCTCAGTGTCCGTTTTTTGTTTGTTGTAAGAAAACAAATTTTGAAAAGGCACTGACGATGTCATTACAGAAGGTAACTGATTGACTTTTACAAGTTTGATCCATCATTGACATAAGCACCTCTGTAGACTGGTACTGAAATTGTCAAAAAGTTTATTATGCCCAATAGCGCTAATGCGCAAAATAAATATTGTTTTCTGACTTCCAGTACTAGAGGGAGTTCCCGATAACGTAGGTTAATGAACAGGGCCACTCCCAATGCACCTTCCTATCCGTCTTTACGCCTATATATACACCTCCTACATTCCCACAATCCCCGCTCGTCTCGTTTCTACATCCCTCCCACCCTTCCCCTCTCCAAGAAGGGAGCAAGAAACCGCCACCACCTGGGATCCCGGCGGGCTTGGGAGCCACACAGACTCCGACAAGAGATGCCCCACCCTGAGTCTCGCCATCCGGGGGGCGCCCAATGTCCGCACAATCACAGACCAAGTCCAACACCAAACCTGCCCCGATCTCCTATCCGCCAGATCTCCTATCCGCAATCCCATCCAATACTCTCCTCTACTTTGGGAGTGGTCCAGAATTCATTAAGTTCTTGTTAATTATCACTTCTGGTATCAGTTACGGTTTTGGTTTGGAAAAACCTAGTAAGTCCATTTGTCACTTGATCGGAATGTGCAACCTATTAGAAACTATTATATCCGGAAGAGATACCGTGTACACATGAAAACTTCTCACGAAATTGGTTTGGTTGTGAAGCACAAGCTTAATGAGAGAGAATTTTCAATTTTCCCAAAACTGCATTTTTCTGACTTACTAGGTTTTTGCTAAACACTCAAGAGCTGCTGTAGCATCACTGAGGAAGATAAACAGCATCTGGTGATGTCTAGGCTTGCAAAGGATGTGTGACCAAATTTTAAAAATAATGACTTAATTCTCCATCACGTCAGACTTTCCAATGTAATTGATGCATCTGAAAATGGGAGGAAGACTATGCAGGCTATAAAAGCTACTGTCAAATGGATGAAAACAGCCTGAAATTAAAGCTGAAAGTCTGTACCTCAACCTTTTTTTCATTATCCTTTCAAACTCAAAGCACTTGCATACAGAACCCAAATTAAAAAAAAAAAAAAAAAGCTTCACTGTCTAATAAATTATGGTGCTCCCTGCAATTGCCTCAATGGATCAGCAGGAAATGGTCGAGCAGTGACTGAGGTCAGGGATATAAGGAGAAGTAGTGAAGTGTGTTCTGCTGGCTCTCCAGTTAATCTTTGAGACAGAATAATGAAAGCACAAAAATCCCTGTTCCACTCTCCTCCAGAATAGGAGTGTACCTGGATCACAGGGCAGGGACTCTGTCCTTCTACAGCGTCTCTGACACAATGACCCTCCTGCACAGAGTTCAGACCACATTTACTTAGGCCCTGTGTCCTGCGTTTTCACTGATCGTATGTAAAATGGCATAATGTGGCTTGAGAGGCAAAATCAGCCATTACAAGACGTTCAGAGACTGCAAGGTCCTTCGCCAGACATCAGACACTCATATGCAGGGATGGATGGACAGATGGACAAGGCCTAAATCGACAGTCCCCCGACCTACCTGTCAGGCGGCCAGCGAAATTTTTTTCTGCACCGGAGTTCCGGACACCGCATTTACCTCATTTACATACAGCCAATCAAATTTCATAGGCAGACGTACCCTGAGCCGTCAATGATACCGTCCTTGGTTACAACAAGTTACTAGCTAGCTAGCTGTGTAACATTAGCTTCCTGCATTTCTTTTACTGGAACAGTCTGAACACAAGAGTTGGCTAGCTAGTCAGCCAGCTAGCTAATTTACCCCCCAAGAATTGTCCTTAGCTTTTTCTCCGCTTACTAGGAACCCAAGTTAGCCAGCTAGCAGTCTAGTGCAGTTATCACGCCTTGGCATGTTTGGCTAGCTCGTAAGCTGGCTAGCTAATGTGGCGCTCATTGGCGCAGCTCTATCCGAACAAAACGATTACAGACTACCTAGCTAGTTAGCTTGCTGGTTATTGTTGCAATGTGTTTGCCTAGTTTCCATATAGCTAGCTTTCTAATATAGCTAGCAAGGCATCTGATTCTCAACAAACAAGGTAGCTTGCTAGCTATGAAGCCACATACGTTGACTAACATCAGCAAGCTCCATTTCACTGTTAGCTTGCTATATAGCTGACTATGATGCAAAGCTTGGTTTATTCCCTTATCCCCATCAAATTATGGAATGCGTTACGTTCCTGTATTTTTGGCTAATAATTGTTAGCTCTACCTAGCTAAACACAGTGTTTGCTGGGTAGGTTCATGGCTACCGCCAATGTTTCGTGGCCGGACACAAAATTTAATTCTGATTGGCTGTATGTAAATGAAGTAAATGCGGTGTCCGGAACTCTGGTGCAGAAAAAACTTTGCAGGCGGCTGGGGACTAAAAGACAATTTTTAAAGGCTGCTTCCAGTAGTTTGAGACATATACTAGGGAAACAAAACTGTGGGCAAAGTCACAAGTCAAAGGTTGACAAAACATGTTGTAGAGGGGGCCAGGTCAATTTTAGCATTTGAATTGGTTTCCTTGACCTAAACTTAGAAGTTTTTGTTGGGCTGTATTAAAAGGTGATTTATAAGAAAGCTGAAGGTAATTGTCATAAGGAAAAGGTCAAAGGTTGCAAGTTAACAAAAAAATTCAAAGGGCTCAACTGAAGGACAAGGCCAAATTTCACAATCAGTTTCAAAAGGCAACTGTCAACAGTGTCAGAGATCTGCTTCGGAAACAAAAAACAATGGTAAAAGTTATCACTCAAAGGTCAAAGATCAAAGATCAGGGGCTACAAAAACTGTTGCAGAATGCAGATATTAAGCTTGTGTAAAAGTGTTTAAGTCAGTATAAAATTGTAAGGCTGCTGCATACAGTTTCAGAGCAATGGATCTGGATGGACACATGCACAGACGCACAGATGGAAATGCCCACAATCAATACTCTCCCAGCCCACCCGTCAAGTGGTGGGGACCTTATAACCATGAGGGAAAAACCTTGCTATGAGATTAAAAATACAGTAAGTGATAAATCATTAGCTGTGTCACCATGCATGCTTTAGTGCAGAAATCAGCAAGGTACAGTAAGAATGTGAAGAGGTGTGTCGCCTACCTCCTAGGGAGGTGTATTCAAGCTACTCTCTAGTCGTGAGGCTGAGTCAGTTCCTTCGACTGATATTGTGTCTGCACAAGCTTGGAGTGAAGCAACATATTTTTATTCCCCAGCATAATGATGCAGGGCAAGGCCGGATTATCCATATAATGACCAGTATATGTACACTGGGGCATCACCTGGGAGGGTCATCACATGATTCATGAATCCTCGTTTTTTTTTAATTGGAAGGGATGTATATGCATATTAAGAACAAATTCAAACTTAACTGTTAATATAAAAAGAGAATATCAAAAAAAGAGAAAAGAATACAAATTGAAAAACTGCGATTTGGAACTGCCCTGCCAAAGTAACAGAAAGGCGAAACTGGTCCCAGATCAGTGTTGCAAGCTGAGCTAGAATCCCGCAACTAAGAAACTGAATGCCCACTGATCTTCGATCAGTTGTTGATCACAATGACACGCATTCGTTCTGACATCACGTGCCACAAGCACACAGTTTGATATTAGTGAAAATTTTAAAAAAAATGGAGCGTCGGGGGAAGCCTAAGGGTTTGTGCTAATCGGAAAATAGCAGAAGAAAAAAAAAGTACGAAAGATTTCCACGCTACCGATTGTACCAGAGAGATTTTGCTTTGGTAGAGGCACCTGTTCCTCCCGTCTATTCCGTTCCTCCAGCACCAGCAGCGAGTTCTTACGTTACAAACGTTAGCGACGTAGCCTGAAGAAGGAGGACTAACAGCAGCAGCTGGACTCGGGGACGGAAAATGTTTGCATGATCGCTGAGGCCGAGGCTCCTGGACTGAGCAGAGTGGCATTCACTGTTTGCAAAACATTTTGGTCGTGGGAAGGGCTCTTTGTGTGTTGTAGTTACGGTATAAGAAAGCAGAGGTCAGCATAAGCTTAGACGCAGCCTGCACTGAGAGGGGAAGCGGCAACCACAGCACGTGCTCAGATCATGAGGGGAGAAGGCCGGCACACAGGCGCTAGGTGTCAGCCTAAGGTCAATGGCGAGGAAAGAGAAAGTGAAACAGCATAACAGAAAAAACCTAAGTATCCCCTGCACATAAAATCGAGAGTAAATGATTCAAAAATGTGAAATCAGCTGATACCTAAGCTTGACATTGGTGGAAGAGTCAGAAGAAAATTAGGAGAAATAAGTTTACACACTCTGTGAAAATGCTGTGGTTGATTCTGACTTCAAAGAAAAAAATTAGAGTGAGGGGCTTGCAGGGAGGGGCCAAGTCGAGGATATTTAAGTCATGGCAAGTAAGGAGAACAAAGAAGTTTCTGTTTGTTACAGCCTTTCTGTTCTGGGTAGAGGTCCATCCTTGCAGTGACTCCGCAAGAAGGTGAGCAATTGAGCTTTTCCCAGTCTAGAATCTCATAGATGTGCATGGTGGAAGCTTTGCCTTCCAGGCAAGGGGCACTTGTAAGTGATGTAACACTGACCTAGTTATCTGAAAATGCTGGATAGGAGCTAAAATATACACTATTGGTCAGTTTTTTTTTTCATACTCAGACAATTTTCAAGCAATCAGAAATGGACAAACACTTTTTGATCGACGATGAGGATGTAAATCTTAGATTGATCAAAAAGGCCAACTTTTGCTGTCTGTCCAAATCATTTTGTAAATTATTCAATAGAATCATAAATGTCAACGTAGTGAAAACTTCCATTTTGCCAAAAAATACATTTAATACCTTTTATTAAATCCAGTCAAAGCCTTCACCACATACGTATATTAAATGATTCTGGGCTTACATGGATGTAACCTGCAATTTGACTGGTTGGTTGAGCCATACAGTAATTCTAGTTCATAAAAGAACAGTCACATGTTTTGAAGGTTTAACAGTGCTCTGGAACTACCCAGTCAAGGATACACAGCGCACTTGTGGCTCGCTTCTTCCTGATTCTAAGTCCAATTTTCACTCGTCATTGTTGGTTTTACATCGTTTGTGATAAAATGGAAATAAATAGTTTAGCAGTTTATTTTGCCAAACACAATTTTTTCATCAACTCCAAAATGTGGGTCATTACTCCACATTAACATATTTGACTCCTCACAATTCAAAGCTCACATTGTGTCACTTGATGTTATTAACAAGACTTAAAACTGTTAAAATTTCACTAAAATTGTTATGATTCTGTCAGTTTGCCATGTCTGTTCTGTTTTGCCATGTTCTGTTTAGTTTGTTCCATGCCATGTTTTGTTTCTGCCATGTCTTGCCATTTTTGCCATTACCCATATTTCTGTATATAGTCCGGTTCATGTTTTCCACCATGCCCTTCTTTGCACTTTGTCTCCCCTGTCTGGTCTTTTGTTACTACAGCTCATTCCCCAGTCCTGCGTGTCACATGCTTAGGTGATTTAATGGTTTCTGGGTTTCCACCATTCCTTCTAGTCTCGTTTGCTTCCTTCACCTTACTTTACTATTTTACTAACCCATACTAACAGTTTATTATTTTGTTAAGATACTAGCCAAGACTAACATTGTGTATATAATACTAACTTGCTAACGAGCACCAGGGATTGTATAGCTGCACTTACTAATTGATTAACTAGCTCTCAGCACTCGCCCTATTCTAGTCTCCGCCTCTTGCCTTCTCTTAGTCTTTGCTGCAGTTCAGCGGATCCTCCGCACCTGCTCCACTCTGTCCTGCTTCCCATTATCTGTGCACGTTAGAACTCCCTAACCGGAGCTGTATGTTTTGTCATAGGATTGTCTCGTGATCCCTGTCCGCGTTTAGGCTTTTGCCTATTTCATGTGATTAGGTTCTCCCTCATGTTCCCTCCTTTGTAATCAGTCTGACTTCTTGTACTTGTGTCTTGTTAAGCATGTGACTTCCCATGAGTGTATATTAGGAGTCTTCTCTCAGCACTTCCTTGTCAGAACGTTCTCCTTTTACCACGCTTTTTTCGCCTTGTCTTCATTGTGATTACCTTTCTGACTGGACCGTCCTTGTTTTACGATTTTTGCCTATTCCCTGTACTTTGCCACATTCTCTGTGTATCGAACCTCTTTTGTCTGACTACGATTTTTGTTATTGGTGCCCTGTTTACGGTTCTGGATTTTGCCTTTTGGATTCTGATTTTTTTTTTTGGATTGTGGACATTGTACCGTTGCCTGCTCTGTTGGGGGTTTCCCCCCTTCAGAAATAAAGCCTCCATTTTTGTATTCACTGGTTCTCGCTTCTGGTTCCTGGCGTAATCCTCACAAAAATGTAGAACAAGAACAATAAAGTGATCGGTAAAGTGGTAGTGATAAATTAGAAGTAAAATTATCAAATATGTTATGATCAGTCATATACTTAATTCATGTTTTCAGTCTATGGTTCATTCCATGTCAAATGTCCAAATTTCAGAGGAACTTCTCACTTGACCATGTAAGATTTGGCTGAAAAAATTCCAACAGGTGCATACACCTCCTAATGGGATAAATCCAGAATTTTAGCTCTCAACTTTCAATAGTTTTGTCATAAAAAATTATTTTTGCAACTAAGTTCTGGCCCTTTTTGAACAGCGATTTCTGAGGGGCCACTTTCACATGCCTATATCTAGAGAAGTATTTCAGCTGAGTCCTTCAAATTTTCAGGGGTAAAAATGTGCAACTGTAACTTGAGGAATATGGACTTATAAAGGTTTCCCTTTGGCTTATCATATATTTTTGGGTGCTTGAATTTGCTTGAAAAGTTTTCTCTGCTGTAGCATATTTGAAGGACTGTAAACAGCCTAATTGCAAAGAAAGGGATTTGGTATTGCACATACAGCTTCCCATGTATGTTGTGTATTTTTTATTCTAATTCTGCCCCTCTCTTATGAATAATCTAGAAAATATTAAGGCTTGAAAATAAAAAAAGAAACATTTTGTGCTATTTTTAACATTTTATACCTAAAAAATGACACCATCCACCAACATCAAATTGACTTTTTTAGAAAGACTAGATGCCTGTTATTAACATATCCAAAATTAGTGATGGTGTTCTGCTTTATTTTCTCAAAATAAATTTTTTAAAATATGGTATTTTTGTGGACACAGCATTTAATGTCATCGAAGGCATATTCAAACATTATTTTATAAAATGCCCATAGTTCATGATAGAAAGCTCAAACTGAACAAATGCTTTATTTCATAAATGTTAACTTACACTTGAAGAGTTACCCATATGCAGTGTTTAGATATTGAAATATTACAACCTTAACAGGGCCAAAAATTCAAGTTTGTTATGAATTCGGATGTGTTCCAATAGGGTCATTCCATATAATTTCAACGAGTGGCTCCCGCACTACCCCTTCAGATTCAGCTGAAAGTTTGAGCACAGTAACTACAACATAGTTAATGAACTCATGCCAAATTTTTCTTGGATCATGCAAAAAATTTTCGATTTACACGGGTGCAAGTCGAAATTTGGAGGCTTAATTTTTTCCGCCATTTTTGAGTCCTCATAACTTTTTATGTGATATAGATAGAAGAACAAAAATTTCAGGGTTGAAAGCCACATATCAGCTCTGCGGAAAACATCAATAATAATTCTACCATTTGCATTTGTGGCCCCACAGCATGAAGTCAAACTTTGAAAATTTGTGATCGCAAATTTCTTGGCAGCCAACTTCAAGCATCTATATTTTTGGAAATATGTAAGTTTGATAACAGAGCTATGATCAAATTAATGCCTAGGATACAGAAAAATAAAATAAGCATGAATTGCCTGCATTAAGGATTCATTTTGTAATTGCAGGAAGATCTGAAAACTTGAAAAACCTAATTTTGGGCAAGTTTGGAGAACACATAATGCCATGTGGGATAGCTTATTGGTCAATGGAAGCTAGGTCATTTGAAAGAACTCATCTTTATCTACATTCTGATACTAAAATATACTTCAAGCCATGAATCCTTCTGTGTCTCAAAAACTTTACAAAATTAGCTGATTATCATTCTGTCCATGGTGTTTCCATGTTCATGATGGTCTAAGAAAGAGAAAGCAACATGAATTTAAGAAGTATATTTACACATCAACATTCAATAATATCATTTTGATTCACAATTCATATTCACGCACTAGCTTTGGCCTTTTAGTTATATAGACTTATTGTGCTTCTTGTACATGTACATTATGGTATGTCTTAATGATGACAAATTGGGGAAACCCAAATTTCAATTCACTTTGGGCATGATTCTGATGATGTCAGCATGAGCCTGGAGGAAAAACTATCATCATATTTGCCATGTTCAAACCTGAACAAATGGATTTACACTTTGCAATTATGGCAATTTTGGAAAGTTTTTGTGACACAGAAAGATTCATGGCTAGATGTTTACTTTATTATCAAAATGTAGATGAAAATTAGTTCTTTCAAATGACCTAGTTTGAATGACCAATAAGCTATCCCACATGGCATTATGTGTGGTCAAAGATTGACCAAAATTAGGTTCTTCAAGTTTTCAGATCTTCCTGTAATTGTAAAACAAATCCTAATGCAAGCAAATCATTCTTATTTTTATTGTTCTGTATCCTAGCCATAAATCTGATCACAGATCAGTTATCAAACTTATTTGCAAAGATATAAATGTCTGAAGTTGGCTCCCAAGAAAATAGCAATCACACATTTTCAAAGTTTGACTTCATGTTCCGAGACCAAAAATACACATTACAGTATTATAATTAATGTTTTCAACAGAGCTGATATGTGGCTTTATCCTGAAATTTTCGTTCATCTACCTACATCACATATAAAGTTATGAGGACTCAAAAATGGCGGAAAAAATGAAGCTCCTGCATTTCGACTTGCACCTGTGTTCTTCAAAAGTCAGTAACTTGAAAATTTTTTGCATGATCCAAGAAAAATTTGGCATGGGTTCATTAAATATGTTGTAGTTACTGTGCTAAAAAATCTCAGCTGATTTGGAAGAGGTCATGCGGGAACTTCTCTCAGAATTTGTTGATTTAATGTGGAATGACCCAATAATTAATTATCTAGTACAATATAGCTGTCTTACAGAGGATGTGTTAAGAATGCCATTTTATTTGATCACAGATTTAATGATTTAACATATATATACATTTTGTATTAATTAATTTATTTATTAATAAATCAACCTATAAAATAAAACAAAATTAATTGTTACATTTTTAAGCTGTAAGTTTAGAAACATGTTTGGTCATGCAGAAGCTATAACTCGTCTGAACAGTTCATGCATCCGCATGGCCCTGCAGAAAGTTTTTTTCTGGCCCAGGAGGGAAGACCTATGCTGCAAGACCTATGACCTATCATGGCCAAGATTGAAGTTCCAAGCACTACGACTGGATGTAGAGTAGAATCACTCAAGGAGCAGGACACCATAGTAGCTGAAAGCTACATTAAAGAGTTCAAATAATTTGTGTATTATCTGTGCTAACTACTATCAACTGGTCATTTAAAATATTTCATTGTTTCTAATTCTGCAGGACTGTCAAAAACTCTTTTTAACACAGGTTATTACTAATTGAAGCATACAGGTTAATTTTTCCTACTTGGATGTAAATGTTTATTGATACAATAATTTTAAGTAATGATTGGTAACAAGTTTGATTTTCCACTGATGTTGGGACTACAGTATTTCAATATATATCTGAAAACTGTATATGGGTTATTATAATTCAAGTGTTAGTTAACATTTATGAAATAAAGCATTTTATTGAGTTTAAGGTTTCTATCATTAACTATGTGCGTTTTATAAAATAAAGTTTGAATATGCCTTTGATGCCATTAAATGCTGTGCGTCCACAAAAATACCATATTTTCAAAAATTTATTTTGAAAAAATAAAGCAGAACACCATCACAGGTTTTGGATATGTTAATTAACAGTTATGTTAATTTTGGTAAAACATGTTAAAAGTAGCACAATTTTTTTCATTTTCAAGCCTTAATATTTTCTATATTATTCATAAGAGAGGGGCAGAATTAGAATACAAAATACACAACATATATGGGAAGTTGAATGTGCAATACCAAATCCCCATCTTTGAAATCAGGCTTTTTACAGTCCTTCAAATATGCTACCGCAGAGCGCAGAATAAACTATTCAAATAACTTTAAGCACCCAAAAACATATGACTAGCTGAAGGGACACTTTTATAAGTCCATATTTCTCAAGTTATAGTAGCAGATTTTCACCCCTGGCCATTTGAAGGACTTAGCTGAAATACTTTTCTGGATATAGCCCTGTGAAAATGGCTCCTCAGAAATCGCTGTTCAAAAAGGGCCAGAACTTAGTTGCAAAATCATTTTTTTAATGACAAAACTGTGGTAAGTTGAGAGATAAAATTTTGGATTTCTCCTATTAGGGGGTGAATGCACCCGCTGGAATTTTTTAAGCCAAATCTGAGATGGTCAAGATGGTCATTCGGACATTTGACATGGAATGGCCCCTATAGCTCGAGTTGTAACGGTTGTATGAGTTCTGTTTAAATGTGTAAAATGCACACATCAACCCTTAAAAAAATATATATGTAAGAAAAAGACCTGGTCCATATTGGGATTATCTCCGGTCATCAGTAAAATGTGGCTTGCATTCAGAGCAGGCAATACAAATCAGATTGGTGCTCAGATAATTAGGGGCAAGTTGGTTTATGGAGTGGTCTATCTGGTTAAAAAAATCCAAAAATCTTGCTCTATAAACCAGCTGCATGTTATAAAGTGGTCACAGGAAGCAAAATACAGATTGAAGATGGGCCACTTGGAGCACTTTTAAAATGGGCAGGTTACAAGGAAGCAGAAAAGGACCTGGCAAACGGCTGTACCTAATATTTAACTCACTAGAGGATTTACAAGGACCGTTTACAAGAAAATTAAGGCAAGGGGGAGGAGGAAAGACTATCCAGCCCTGACTAAAAGCCTCGGTCACATATCGACCAGGCTCCAAACAAATTTTGTTACCGAGGGCAGATTTATGATTTTGCGATATCGTGGGTATCGCAGGGGGCTGCAGCATTCGAGTGTAGCAGTGGCATATTTGGCGGCACCCTAGTGGAGCCCTCTGAACTTCTCTCAACTCCGTTCGCGAGGCTTTCCTGTCTAAGCCACAAGGGTATCGCCGGATGATCCCGTGGACACTTCACTTCATTCTTGCGGCACCCGTATGATTAAAGAGCAATTGCAAGGCTGGCACACGGCGCATGAGCAGACAGTTCTAGCATCCCTGCAACTCCCGCTTTAACTCCCAAATGAAAGTTTAGTACTGGCCCGGCCTCACTCAGCACAACAACCATGGCTTCACCCACACGCACTATCTTCTCCTCTCCTCTCTAGCCTGGCACTGCTCTCGAAGGAGGACTGCAGTCAGCATCACTAGTTGAACTGCTGAACCTGCAAGAGCTGCAGCCTCAGATGTTGAGGGTGTGTCAGCATCTTCTTCTTTGTATCTTCTGATGATGGGAATCATGACTAAAATTGCAATTAAATACATATAAAAAGTTTGTTTCCGAAATGCAATGAGTGCAAAAATGACAAAAAATTGAGATTACACCATAGAGCGATACCCCTGCGCTTCTTACACATGGTGCAAAAATTCGTTTTTTGAAATTCATACTATAAGGTGTATTTTTCATGGTCAAAGTTTGTGTTTTTCAATAAAATACAATAGGCGCGAACACAGAAAAAGCTGATTTGCTCAAAATGAGTAAAATGGATACATTGCGTTTTGGAAACAAACTCTTCATATACTGTATATGCAAGGAGCAAGGCCGCGAGGGCACCGGGCCACAACCGCAAGAGGATTTTGGAATGGTACGGAAGTCACAAGATACCCGCATGATTTTTATACACCGTACCGGGCTCGCGAGGGACTCGCATGTACATCTGGAGATGCTCGTATGACGAAACTCTGTCCGCAAATCGGACAGCATCAGTATGAATGCTGCAGGGGCCATACTACATCCGTGCGATGCTGGGTACGACATGCCTACAGGCTTATGGTCAGAAAAAAATTCTACGACACACTACAAACTTACTCCACGCTAAAAGCTCCCGATGCACCGTACGGAGAGGAAAGAAAGCCAAGGCGCCCGCAGGGTAGCCACAGCACCTCTGCAGCCCCCAAGACATTTTACCAGTTTTCCCCAAAATTTGGGCCCGTATAGGCATCTTATCCTGAATCAGAGGACATGTGACTGAGGCTTAAGATAGTAACTTCACAGATGTGCAAATTACCCATGCCATGGGCACTAACACATCCCCATACCATCACAGATGCTGGCTTTTGAACTTTGCGCTGATAACAATCTGGATGTTCCTTTTCCTCTTTAGCTCGGAGGACATCATGTCCATGATTTCCAAAAACAATTTACAAAGTGGACTCGTCAGACCACAGCACACCCTTTCCACTTTTAGTCCATCTCAGATGAGCTCAGGCGCAGAGAAGCCAGCGGGGTTTCTGGATGTTGTTGATACATGGCTTTTGCTTTGCATGGTAGTTTTAACTTGCACTTGTAGATGTAGCGACAAACTGCGTGAACTGACAATGGTTTTCCAAAGTGTTCCTGAGCCCACATGGTAACATCCGTTACAGAATGATGTAGGTTTTTAATGCAGTGCCGCCTGAGGGACTGACAGTGACAGGCATTCAATGTTGGTTTTCGGCCTTGCCGCTTACAAGTAGAGATTTCTCCAGATTCTCTGAATCTTTTGACGATATTATGGACTGTAGATGATGAAATCTCTAAATTCCTTGCAATTGCACATTGAGAACTGTTTGCTCGCGCAGTTGTTCAGTGGTGAACCTCGCTGCATCCTTGCTTGTGAACAACTGAGCCTTTCAGGGATGCTCCTTTTATACTTAATCGTGACACTCATCTGTTTCCAATTAACCTGTTCACCTGTGGAATGTTCCAAACAGGTGTTTTTTGAGCATTCCTCAACTTTCCCAGTCTTTTGTTCAGATTCAGATGAACTTTATTGTCATTGTTACAGAATAACAACGAAATTAAGTTTGGAGAGAAAGTGCTCCGGGCCGCTGCAACGTGCGTCGCGCTGCCAACTCCACTTTCTTCTTCGAAATTAAAGGTTGCAGTTAACACAGAAAATAACGCAGTTAACACAGAGAAGAAACATATTGATGACATCAGACATGATAATACACATCAGGTTTATAACACGACACGCTGGAAACGCGTAGGAATTTTTTCATGGGAATGGGGGGATGAGAGGTGGGGGAAGAAGGGGTTAATGAAAAAATGCAGAGGCAGCCTGTGGCAGAGGGGGGGGGGGGGGGGGGGTGGAATGCAGAGTCCAGAAGTCCTTATCAGGGGCAGAGTTTTCTGTCCTTGCCAGAGGGATAAGGGAGTGTTGTTGATGATAAGGACCGGTCCATGTGAGGCTGAGGCAGACAGAGGGGGAGATGCAGGGGGGGGGTGCCGACTTCTATTCAATTTCGGGTGGAACAAGCAATTTCGATTGATCCGCTATTCATTTTGTAAATTTTTAACTTCACGCTTCAGGGCCACCAGTTCTCCCATCATCTCATCCTGTCTCTTGCCCTAATTCACAGTCAAACGCACAAACTCCCCACACTGACTCAAAACAGCGTCCATCTTTCTGTGCATTTCTGCAGATGATCCCAGAGTCTTTTTGAGCAACTCACCAATCTCTGATACTCCACTGAGGCGCTCTATAATAATTTCGGTGCTAGGCAACGCGTTGGGCATTTTCCTCGCTCCCAGCTCGCGCACTTTGCGGTAGATCAGAGCAACTCCCATGCCAATTAGGAGAAATCCTGTCACCATAAATCCAAATAGGTAAACATCCTCCACGTCTTCAAGGGATAGTGCCACCAGACAAAGAACTTGCCATCTCGACCACGCGTCCCGAATGTAGCCAGCAGCAAAAGTTGCGTCCGGGCAGCGCGGTTCGCCAGGTGCTCCACTTCTTGGTGAAAAAATTTTGTCAATCGCATTCAGGGACCAGCTAATTAATTCCATCCTTACTTGAGAACCTCAGAAGCAGACAGAGGGTCCAAAAAAAGGAAAAAAGGGGGTAACAGGACAAAACAAGACAAAGAAAGAAGATGCAGGCAGGAGCAGAGATAGGGTGCGACTGCTCTCCTCAGAAGGCGGAAGAAGTTGTTGCCCCTGTCCCAGCTTTTTTGGAACGTGTTGCAGGTATCAAATTCAAAATGAGTGAATTTTTCAAAAAAAAAAAAACAATAAAGTTTATCAGTTTGAACATTAAATATCTGGTCTTTGTAGTGTACACAATTGAATATAGGTCGAAAAGGATTTGCGAATCATTGTATTCTGTTTTTATTCACGTTTTACACAACTTCCCAACTTCATTGGAATTGGGGTTTGTATTTTAACGGAATGAATGAATGTACTTTTTTTAGCTTTTTGATCTACTGCGTTGACGTAATACTTCTGTATGCAACTCAATGTACTTTACAAGTCAAAATAAAGAAGAACAAGAGAACCATAATAATACAGTTTTTCTCCATTGCTTTGGCACATTTTCAAAAACATATTTAATGCTCTCGACACTGAAGATTCATTTCCAAAAACAGCTCTTGTGTACAGCAAAACACTATCGTTAATCTGCAAAGGGATGAAACAACCAAAACCTTAAGTTCATGTTTCAAATTTTAAGTATTCTGTGAAGGAATGCCTCTAAAATGAGCAGTCCCTTTGACATTGTGTTGACTCAGGCGGTCAAAACGATAAATGGTCTGTGAGAATGGTAATCGACTTTGGAAGTGTGGGCGTCAACTAATAATTTCCAAACTGTATTGCCCAACAAATTTTCCAATGAGTGCCCATTGCCCCAGATTGTCATCTCCATACAGCTAACTGACTGCTATTGCGGATCAGTAATAATGAAAACTATTCAGACTCTGATTGCTGCATGAATTTGTTTCATTTCCAACAGACATGTGGAGACCGGGAACCATAGCCTTCATGCTGTGAGTGTGGCGGACATTACACCTAACATGCATGTACATACAAATGCACACACCCTCACTCATACACACGTTTCTGTGCGTACACGCATAAATGAGCTTGCACACACTAAGTAACACATGCACATATGCGCACACCCACACTCTCACATTCAAACAGTGTATATGCACACCCATATTATTTATTTATTTATTTATTTAGTTGTTTATTTAAAAGGGACAGTGTACATTCATAGACATTCCAATGTATAATTAAAATGTAAACGTACCAGAATTAGCCATACTTGCTAGTTTTCATCTGCAGTCCCTTGGCAGGTCATAACCAAAAAAGAAATAGACAACAATGATCAAACCAAGAAAGTTGTTAAGAACAGACAGACAAACATACAAACAAACAAAGTGTTAGACATATTAAAGAGAGAGAAAAAAAAGGTACAGTCTAGTTATGATCATAGTTTTGGTTAGTTTTAATCCATCTTTTAAGTTTGTTTTAAAGGATGGGTAGCTGTTGCATTCCCTACGTCAGTGGGGAGGGTATTCCAGTATTTACAGGTGCGTATTGAGAAGACTGACGGTCCAAATGTACTGCGCCTAAACTGTACAGCACAGTCTCCCCTGTGACTGCTCTGGCCGCCCTGCCACTGCTGTCCTTCAGCTCAATAAACTCATTCAGAGGGGGAGGTGCCAGTCCATGTAATATTTTAAAAATAAGACACGCATCTAAAAAATGTAGGAAACTGTCAAATGTAAATAAATTATATTTATTATATTAGCATACACACACACACACACACACACACACACACACTCAAATACTATATACTATTCATGCCTATATAAGCACATTGACATGCACATACGCAAACATGCACACAGATAAAGCTGGCTATCCCAGCTTTGTTTTCTCCATCTGTTCATGCTGCTGTCTGTAAGCTCCTATTGTGATGCGATTTGCATCAATGTGCAGTTTCCAGCTGTGGCTGATGGTTAAATCTTAAAGCTCACAGCTAAATCGCCTGGTCAAAAGAAGTCACTGTTTGGATTTGAGTAAGCGAATGAGGAGTCCAGGGGAAGAACGGGCATGGTCACAAAATCACATTTCTGTAGTAACCCCCCCCGCCCTATGGCACTAACCTTCCCTTTTTTCTGATAAAATCATCCTAGTGAATAACGAGCATAGTCACGCATTTTCTGTTTCCAGTGGAAAAATGGGCATTGTCCAAAAGGGTGATCTTTTTTAAAAACACGCTGCAGTCAGATAAATCACACAAAAGTATTCATTTTTTGGAGCACATTCAGAAATGGATCTAGTTTCCATTTAGGAAATGACTTAACTGTATATAAAACCCAGTTTGAACTGCGAGTCTTCGAACTTTGAAAATGGTTTTCTCAGATTTCCCATTTTGTGACCATGCCCGTTCTTCCCCTGGACTCCTCAAATACTTACGAGCCTATGATTGAATCATTATTGCAGTGATTAATGTACTTTGAACAGTCAACAGAAGTCAGTGCTGGCTCATTATTATGGTGAAAGGCTTTGACACTAATGCAAGCACATCTTTTCAATACAGGTGTTGTTGTTGGGAGGCCGTCGTGAGTAGAGACATGACTTTCGTTGCCAACGCCTCTGGCAGGCCCCTGCGCGTGTTCTACAGTCCTGACCGGCTAACTCTGGACGAGATCGAAATCGTCTTCGGGACAAGAGCAAGCGGCTCTAAGTCGAAGGGCCCAGGTTTCTCGGTGTCTGCGGAGACTAAGCTGGTGATGCAACGTAACACGCTCGCCCGCCACATATGCATCCCGGCCAACGACTACGGCGAGATCCTGGATGGGTGTGCCATCTTTGTGACCGTGTTTGTGGAGGACAGCCCCAACTGCTACGAATGTTTAAACATCGCCCACAACTTCTACATCCCCAGCGACAGATCCTTCATCATCACCACAAACCTCAACTTGAAGTTCCAGAGGTATGCAGCCAATATTTGGGTGGATGAGGACGGCTACAACCACAGAAGATAAAATTCAACTGGATGCTATGAAAGAATCAGTCACAGAAATTAAGCTCACTCAGTACGTGAGGGAATTCTGTTAAAAAAAAGAAATTATCTTAAATATAGTAATCTAATAATCTTTCTGCTGTTCTTGATTGATTGATTTTTTTTTGATTAACGACACTTTAAACAATTTTACAGCTGTCTCACATCACCCACATGTAGGAATCAAAGCTCATGAGATTCAAAGCACATACGATTCATTTGTACCAATGGGCAATAGTCACACAATTTCCGAGAAGCAAAAAGGGAAACGTTGCAAAATTAACAATTTTTGGCATTATCATGTTTTGTTTTTACGACTCGCTTTGTGACATTGTAAGCGAGTTGGTCAGATGCCGTCTTTCATATAATGCTTCTGCTAGGAAATTCTGGGTTCACCTATAAAGACCATCCAAATACTATTTTTTGCTAAATTGAATTGGAGACTGCAGTCTGATTACAGTTGCCTTGAAAATGGTCTGAGTGATGAGAACCTGTGGCCAAATTTTGGATGTCCCCCAAAGTGGTGTTTTACTTTGTGACAATTTTTTGAGTACTTTTTTTATTTTGCTCAATAAAGTGGTTGTCCTCACATTACATGCAACTGTAGGTGCTCAACTGCTTGAAAAAGTGGGATATGAAACCCTGTAGTGTTGAAATTGATGTCAGAACAGCATTTGCACCCTCTGATTTCAAATACCAGTCAATAAGTTGCCTAGAATAATGATCTGGTACAAAATAGGCTCTCAGTGTACGAGTGTTTGGACAGTTTAGAAATTCGGAGATGAAGAACATACTTCAAAGCATACTTCCAGACCCAAGTCATTCTGAAAAAAAACTTCTAAACATTTTTATCTCCTTGATTTTAAACAAAGTTAGAGGAAAATTCATTTTGGTGGCTGTGACTTATTTATTGACATAATAATTGAACCCTTTGTTGCATGACTCTTTCCCCCTTTACCTATTATGGGTGGTGGGTGGGTTTGGTTACTTAAATTACCCATCAAAATAATGGAGATTTTTGGATTCAGGCCAGGTCACAGTCCAATAGTGTCCACAACGGCGCAGTCAAAATAGTTTCTGATCAATAAAATACAATGAAATTGCTCAAAATTTAGGTTGAACTATTAAAGAACACGTCTGCTTAGCTTTTATTAGTGTCTGATCAGTATTTGGTGGACATATTCACCTTGAACATGAACGTATGCTTCCAGCCTTTCATTGAAACAGATAATGTGTGCAGATTTCTAAAATTCAAAGATGAGGCTAGAAAGACTATTTCCGGTTACTCAATACCCCGGGAGTTCCAGGGAATACCCCAACAAAAGCCAACGAGAGCTGCCAGGTTAGCTCACTCGGTTAATGCACCGCATTGCGGAGCAATAGTGACAACCATGGTGCGGGTTCGAGCCCCGGTCGTACCAGCCAGCAGTGTTTGGCAGCTTTTTCAGAGCAGCGCACAATTGCCTCGCGCTGCAGGGATTCAATTTGGGAAGGGATGGCTGGGATGGGATAATAAAAAACTGATTGCTTTGTTCGTTGCTCAAGTGCCTCTTTTTGGCCAGCCGGGCGCTCTTCAGTAAGATTTTAAGCTTGCTCATGTTCGGGTATCCTCCGCCCTCGTTCTGAACTTGAGAAGTTTTCATCTATGAGTGTAAAGAAGCAGTTGTTGACAGCCGCGTGCTTCGGAGGAGAGCTGCGAACCATCCCAAGTTGGCAACATGGGGTCGCTTACGAGCAAGTTTGTACATAGTTCTCGAATTGGGCATGCCAGATTAGGGTGGGATTGGAGATGCCAAATAAAAAAAAAAAAAAAATCCAACGAGAAGTGGGTTTTCTGGGACAAATTCAGGCAGCTCTGCACAGAAACAGCAGGTGGGCCGAGAATGACTGGTGTGGACCTGGTTGATGTTGACTTATCTAACACATAAGGTGTCCCTTTCCAAACTGACCCACACTTTGGCCATAATGTTAAACAAAGCATTATACTTCCACAAATTGTAGTGAGACATAAGCTTTTCAGTTCTGCATGCATTCTCAACGCAAAATTTGGTTTTAAAAAAAGGATCTGATACTTGATAGTTTTGGAAGGTGCTTTACTTCAGAAGTAAGTTCTCTCTGAATTGTGATATTTTTTACCTCTCAAATTCTCTGCCTATCTTTGCAGTGCCATCATTATTCTGTGACCTCAGAATATTCACCATTACATTTTTTAACTTTACTGTTTTTCTTTCCTCAATCAAAGATTCCTTCAACACTGCAACAAAAACTTTCTGAGCATTTAATCTTGTATTTAGACCTAAAACTCAAATATCTATCACCCTTTTTCTGAATGAAACAAAAAACTCTGCCACAGATGCGCAAAATTTTACCCATTTCTAAGTCTGTGAATAGAGTAAGAAAATTTCACTTGTCAAGCACATGTAACTTACACCAGTTATTTGTACAACCCCGTTTCCGAAAAAAAAAAAAAAAAAAAAAATGCTGGCGTCAAATTCAAAATGAGAACTTTTTTCAAAAGACAATAAAATTTCTCAGCTTCTGATGTTGTCTTTTTACCATTTTCAATTAATGTACAGTTTTAATGTAATGCACAGTGTACTTACATTTTACGCGGCATCCCAACTTTTTTGGAAATGGGGTCGTACTTGTGAGAGAAAAAAATCAGTGAAGTTTCATAATCACATTACATTACTTGTTAAAACAGATACTTTTTGCAGTGAGCAATGAGTTCAGTGTCTTGGCTTCAATTCTCACCTACAGTGAATTACATCTGAATGGCAGGAGGACTTTTGAGCTAATGAGGGTCCTCCTATTGTTCTTAAAAGTGATGGTGGAGGTATTTGAATTTGAAGGGCTTTAGGATTCACTGGAAAGACAAACAGGAGAAAAATAGGCCGGTGGTCTCACCATAATGTATTCCTTGGCACGTGAAAGCGAGGTTTGTGTTACAAATTGGGCAGAGGTGGAGTCAATTGCAGGACCAACAATGAGCCACTAGGGTGCATTCTTAATGAGAAGAAATGGAAGAAGGAATGGAGGGTCTACTGTGCCTAATAATTTGTTCATTAACTATCTCACTACTAATTAAGCTTTTGTTGTGGTTTCCTGACTAGATGTTTACATATTTTTGAGGTCCCCTTGTTTGTGAATAATTGGAGAGAGACAAAATCTTCAGAAGCAATCTTTATTCCCAGCCTTGAATCGTGCAATAATCCAAACCCAGTGAAAGGTCCCTGGCCAAGAAGTGCTAACTCGGCATTCTTTACAGAGCAATATTTATGGGAAAAACTTTGCTCCAATCAAAATACATGGGTTGTAACCATCTTATCTCTAATGTTTTTTTAACCCCTTTGCGCAGAAGCCAAATTTGGCTATTTATGGGTTACCCAATTTGATGCTTTATAATTCAAGATTTAAGCTTCATAAAGAGGACGAATGTGGCTCAACTCAGAAAAGACACTTACAGCATTTAGAATTACATCGTATTTCAGTTTATTTTCATGATTTTGGTAGAGAAAATGGGCTGCAAACTAAAAAATCTTCATGAGAATTCACCATTGAAACTGTAAAAAAAAAAATTCTGAGGATTGAAAAATGGCTGGGGGTTAAAACAATACATTTCTGGGATAATAAACTCCTAGACCACAAGTACTCCTCATCTGAACATGAAATATTAAATTATCCACTTTTTATAAGCCAAATAAGATAGCTATCCAGGTGGCTCCCCAAACTCCCAGAGCCTTGAAAATGGCGCACTTTCAATTCATAAAATAATCATATTTTTTAATGCAAATCAACTTTGTACTCATGAAGTTCAATATGAATGGATGATTTTCTGGTTGAATTTGGCATGAGTTTATCAATATAGGCGCAGCTGGACATCAATGGTCACCACTGACCTCTCCAAACCAAAAACATGCCTTTTCTCCACGATAAAGTTCAGAGTCTCTTCCATTTATTTACAAAGCCGTGTCAGCAAGCACAGTTACTCATTAGAGGAACTGCTTATTTTCCGGTCAGAATGTTCACGCAGGCAGAAAGCTTGCTGTTTACAATTCCAATCATCCCAGCGAAAGGCAAGCTTGTAACAACGTTCACACCCACTATGGAACAAGTATAACTCAGGTCACAGCTGTTCGCACTTTAAAAGAGCGAAAATGCAAGGCATTCTGTTTCACTGAGTGTGGTATAAATTCTAAAACTGATCGCCTAGTTAAGAAAAATGCCAGCACACTGCAGTATCGACTACTCTTTTGTTACCCAATGTGACAAACTAGCTCTGTGATCACGGTGGTAAACCAAAAATAAGAAATGGCTGGCTAGTTAGCTAGCAGGCTAAAAGTAAGATAGAGCTACACCATACAAAGACAGCTTTACTCACTTTTCAATAGAAATATTGAGCTGCTCCTCAAAAGTATCAATGCTGTCAGCCCTCCTGTCTGTTCCATTCAGAATAACTGCTATTTTCCATCTCAGAATCACATTTCCATCCCGCAAATAAGCTTTGCTCTCCAGGCTCAGTTCTGGAGGTTTTTTGTTCCCATGCAACCACGGCAGTCTGAGCTGCGTAAAGTGTCTTGAATACAACGTAACCCTATTACGCAAGTATTTTAATCTGTTTTGTAAGATCCAATCAATGTCTTTCACTTACTGAGGAAAGCTTATACTGTCTGCAATTGGATAAAAATCGTGTCAACCAACTGCTAATTACCAGGAGAATTTCACGTGGACGTGAACTACAGCTGGGCTTTCACGCAGATACCACTGAATCACCATTAAAGTGATTGGATTTCCGTGAGAGCTTGTATGAGGCTCTAAAAGACGGCTAAATTCTTCAAGCGACATATCTACGCGTTAATCCACGATAGGAAATTGCTCGTTTTTAATATGTGATGACTGAACTTGATAGTAGAATGACATAGTGTCAATATCATGGCGAATTTTTGCCTCAGGAAACTGATTTTTTTTTTTAACTACTTGGAATACCATTGAGTCACTGTAACTGAAGTGGTTGCTACAGAGGACAACGATTTTTTCTGTTGCAAGAGATCATTTTTTTAAACTGCTGGATAGATACTATGGGCAAGGATATTGAGCAGTTTGCACATCAGGCTTAGCTGAGGAGTTTAATTCATGCAACTCCTGAAAAACAGGGATAGGAGTGAACTCGTCAATATTCTAGACTGTGTTCCAGTTCTGCTGGCTTGTGAATATTCAATAACTGATCCGGGGGTGCCATCTCGTGATAGAGTAGTGCAACTGCTTCCATAAAAAGAGCTGCTCTTTGTCCGCAGGTGTCTACGTCTGCAGAAAGTGTTAATCAACTTTGCTCCAATCACAATTCTTGGGTTATCGCTCAAGTTTTTTTCTTTCCCATGGATTCTCTGAGAAATATTGGTGGTGCACAGAAACATTAGTTACATAAAAAAATGAAAGAATATACACTTAAAAGGTGTGGAAAATTACAGTTTAAGAGTGGAAAAACACAGTCAGATGAATAGGATACAAGTAGATATATAAATGATTCAATTGATTATGTTTTCAGTAACAACTTATGATTTTACTGAACAAATATTGATTAAAGCTACAGAAATCAAATTCATCACCTGATTATGTTTTCAAATCAACTAAACAGAAGCCTGCTTACTAATCAAAGCTACAGAAGCCTGCTGCTTATGCATGTGTGTCTGTGTGTGTGCATGTGTACGTGTGCTGCGTGTGCATGTGTGTGTGCATGTGTCTGTGTGCACTGCTCATGTGTGTGTGAACTGCTTGTATATGTGTGTGTGTGTGTGTGTGTGTTTGCACTGCTCATCCCCTCCCTACGCGTATGTGAACTACTTGCATGTGTGTGTTATGTTATGTGTGTGTGTGTGTGTTACTGCTGCTGACATTATATGGTTATCGATTATGGTTATTCAACATGGCAATTGATCTACTGATGAATATGATGAGAAATATTGAAATATAATCCTCAACACTTTCTGCAAGGGACACCAGGGAGGAAAACTAGAAGTAGAGTAACCGCTTTTAGTAAGATGGTCCATACTCAACTGAGGCAAAACCCACAAGCTACAGTAACAAGAGCTGATTGCACTAAGGAAATAACAAGCCAGTCAACCTATTCCGAGGAACGACCAACAAGACTGCTAGAACAGGGGAGGATCCAATTAAGCAGAGACGCAGGTTGTGACAGGATTGTAAGATAACAGCAAGAGCACACGAGATGTGATGAGGCTCTACATCTGTAAAAAGCAAGTATTTCATTGGTGCAAAAAGTGGTAAATGGAAAAACATCTCACCATATATTGTACAAACGCTTCTAAAAGGACAACAAAGAGTAGGAGCAACAGATTAACAACACAGAAATACAGAATAATATCCTTGGAGTTTGTTTTGCTGATAGCTATGGAGGAGCTGAGTGCAAAATGTCATGTTTTGAGCAAAGTCATCGCAGGAGTCGAGTGGGAAAGGTATGCACCTCAGGTAAATGAAGAAATACATTTTCGCTTATGAGTAATGAACACATCATAAACTTCATAAATTTGTTGTTACATTCAAACCTGAATTACAAGCTGAATGCTGTAAAAATTGGGATAAAATCAGAGATCAGCAATAGGGACCAATATGTAAAATGTAAATTAAAAACAGCGAGCAGTAATTCGCAAATCCCTTTTAACTTGTGCTCAATGGGAATAGTACAAAGACACATTAAGTAATGTTTGCGATTTATGACAACCCCTCAGCTCCACTAGGTGTCCCTGTGTCTTCTGTTTTTCTGGTTCCCCTCTGTCTTGCAGCATTCAGGTTGGAAGAGAGGGTCGGACGTGATACTTATTTCATAATCCGCACCTGGGTCGAGTAAGGTTTTTCATATAAAGCTCACCACCACTTCCTAATGAGAGATCCCCTGGTACATTGTGAGCGTACTGTTGTTTTGTTTGTTGCAGATCATTTCAGGCATCCACACATGCTCACATCCCTGATTGCTGACGTCCACATTTTTTAAATTCTTGATTATTCTTTTATAAATAAACATGCTCGTTAATCACTTGTATCATTTGAATAGTCCTAGGGCACCAACCTCTAATGAATATTCAATATTAATATTCAATATCCAGTCGTGTTCCTGGGATAATAACAAGTACTGCATCATTTCGATGCCTGTGTCTGGGGTTACAACTCCTCAGCAGCAAGGGGTTAAAGTTAATCCTGAAAGGGAATAAACCTACTTTTTATTTAACATCCATTGTATACTGAAATAATAAGATTATTTATTATAAAACAAATTATGACGTTGTCTCATAGCTTTCATCTCAATTGCACCTAAGCTTTGAAAATTAAAAAAAAAAAAAAATTTAATGGGTGCATGAACCTGGGCACCCTTGAATGTTCACTTTACCAATTATGGTTCTAGTGAGGATTTCAACCTACTTTCACCACTGCACAATAACAACGCCGTATGAAAAAACAATGTTTTAATGACTTTTAATAGGCAAATGCCTTTCCTAATGTCAAAAATATGCTCTTGTGTAGTTCGGTCAAAAACTCTGGGTTTGGGTTCAAGCAGCTTTGGTATCATTTACCCTTGTTACATCATCCCAGGATGCCAACATCCGCAATACAAGTAAACTAACCCTTTTTCTGCTGTTGTTTGAATCAAAAGAACCAAAATGGTGTCTTAAGATATGTTGATAAAAATATCAACAATAATAATAATGATTATTCTTATTATCGATCATGATTAAGTATTTTCCTTCAATAAGGATTTTTTTTTTAATATCGCCCAGTCCAACAGGAAAAAACTCCATGCTGCTGTCCTCTGTACTGAACCAGGTCAGCCAAAACTCGAGGCGCTCCTAAACCTGCGCCAAGGCAGCACAGTCCAAATCTTGGTGAGTGGGAGCAAAGTTCAGTTATCGCGTGTCAGAGGATTTCAAGATGGCTGCCGTGGCGGCCATATTGTTTGACTGATCGCGGTCAAAATCAATAGGGTCCATCCTTAATGTAATAGCGACCCACCCACAAAATTTCAGAGATATCCGTTTATTACTTTTTTGAGCTATCTTTTTCACAGACAAACAGACAAACAAACGGCACCAATCACATAACCTCCAGCCAACTTCGTTTGGCGGAGGTAATTATAATTACAAAAGCTTTATTTTGTTGATTTAAAAAAAAAATGTTTTACGTATGATTTTGGTGAGTGCTGATAGAACGGTAATGAACTACAATATTTTTCACAGCATGCCATTTTGAGTTTAGGCATAAGTTATTAGTTATTTTGTGCAGCATTTTCAGTGCATATCCAGTCAGTGGTGTCAAAAATTATGGAGCCCGCTGTTGGTCAATGAATATTAAGAGAGTGCAGACAACTTAATTACAGCCAAACTGGGTGCTGATTTAAAGTAAATCACTTAAAATCTGAACAAGCAGTGGTTCCCTCCATGATTGTAGTTAAACACCAATGTGCAAACAGAAAAAAAAAACAAACAAACTGCAAAACCCTCAACAATCTCATCAGCCTGTACAATGTCTCCCAAGAAAATTCATCCATACTGCCGAAGCCAACTTTGGAACCAATTAATCCCACAGTTTTATGAGCTATTGAAAGTCTGCTATCTGGCCGAGCCTCAGTCTGAGACCATGCCTCTTGCTGTGCTGGTCACGTACAACCAGGAAACCAACTTCACTTACTGTCACATGATGGGGGTTGGCCAAGATGGCACTCTGAGCAGTCCTGTTTTCATGAGCTCTGCAAACCTAACTGTTTCTTTTAAACTATAAACAGTGAACAAAGACTTTAGTTGTTCCTATTTCGACAGTTATTTCTTACCTGCAACTTTTGGTTGACGTCAACGAACCAAAATGAGCAAACCTGAGAAAAGAAAGAATGAACCCAAGAAGTCGCCAGTTAACATCCGCTCCACTAGCACGCCTGCTAACGTTAGCCATCCATAGAAGCAGACTTCCACTCCTGGCAGGCCTGCTGATGCTAAAAACACTTTAGTTGACTCCATGCATGACTATCTCGAAGCGGTATCCAAACCACCACAATATGCCCTGATGGAAAAAAAAAAAATTCCTCCTCTGCCTTTCACACCATGTTCCTCTCCTGCCGGTAAGCAAAGAAAAGTTGGGGATGCGGAGACAACTACTGTTCTCTCCCAGCTCTCGTCACTTACTAGCCTGATTAACTCGAGGTCGGATACTCTGGAGAAAATGGTCAGTGGCAACTCCATAGTGATCTCCGAGGTGAAAAAGGCAGTTCAAGGGAACACGAATCAAATCACAGCTGTGAAAAAGTACTTTGATGTCGTCTGTGCCGAGATAAATGATATGAAGGACAGAGTTGTTAACGTTCAATCACAGCTTGAAAAATACAAGGCAAACCCTGAAACGCAGGAGAAGCGGATTTCTCACCTGGAGAGCTTTTCACGCCGTTGGAACCTGAAACTTTACGGCTTGGCCCGGAAGGAGAAGCAAGACGTGCGGCAAGAGGTTTTCCAGGTGTGCCAGTCTATTTTACCGGAGGCGTAGGATAAACTACCAGATGTCGTGGATACGGTACACCGCCTCGGACCCAAAAAACCCAACAACAACCAACCCAGAGGCGTCATCATGCAATTCACATCCAGGATCTACCGTGATGCTGTCTGGCGTTCCGCCAAGAAGTCAGTCTTTCTGAAAGACAACACGTTAAAGCTGGCAGAGGATCCGTCAGCTGATGACCGTGACCGGCGAAACCGACTCTGGCCCGCCGTGGAGAAAGCGCGCAAAGAAAATAAGTAGGCGTTCTTCGTTGGAGGACACACGTTCGTGGATGGGAAAGAAATATTTCCACCTCAATGACTTGTTCTGAGGCAGCACAAGGTACAAACTGAGGTATTACATGGTTCAACTGTTTTTACTCATCTCTCACATTGACTGTTTTCTCTTAAATTGTGACTTGATATTCTGTTTTAACTGCACTCAAAAGCCAATTAGTATTAAGCTGCCATATATTTTTCAGTGATTTTTTCTAAATTGAATATGCACTTTATTTTAAGTACTCATGTATTACACTGAATATTGCTCCTCAGTGAGTTGAACAGCAGCGATTGTTGTTGAACTATTTAAAAAGAGTGAGAGGCTGCACTTTCTTCCCTTCAGTCACACACTCACATGTGGTGGGCAGCGCGTCACTGCTCTCTGCTAGTTGTGCTCCGTGACTGCCGCACACGAACGAATGAATGGAAGAACGAATGAATGAGAAACTCAAAGAAAACACAATTGCAAGTCTATTTGGCTATATTTGTTATGGTTCAGGTTCACTGTTCCCTCATTCAGGGTTTGCGGTTCTCATCTTCAACAGTACTCATAAGTGACCACAGGTTTTCGACTTAAAGCAACACTAAGGAACTTTCATTTTTGTTTGAGTTTGCCGGTGCCTGTGGACCAAAGCGGTGGTGTTTTGCCTGAAGGAAGACCACATTTCCCATGAGCACCAGCGCGTAGCGTCGTAAACATCCTGATCTCCCGGTTGCCTGCAGTTGTTTTGGAAATTAACAGAGGACGGGTCCAAACTAGGGCTGTCAGAATGAGCCTAAAATGCCGTTCGAATATTCGCGACAATTAAACACATGATATCGATACAATATCGAATATTTTACTTTCTGTATTTCTCACACAAAATGACGACATACCATACTAACATAAGATACATCAACATAAACATATATTTGATGTATAATTAGCGCAGATTAAGACCTAGAGTTTATTATGTCTGTAATAAGCCCGACACAGTGAGTCCGAACTCAGGACCCTGACGCATTGCAGAGCTTATGAAATAATAACACACCAGGCTCATCAAAGTTCGAACGAAATGCCAACCGCTCAGTTTTATTCCGCGAGACAGTAATTACTGTAATTAATTACAGTACAGTACACAACATCATTAGCTCCCTCACAATCCAAAACTAAGTAAAAGGATACTTTTATTTCAAGGGGTGAAATTTAGCTTGGGCTACAGTTACTGACGGGCAGATGAAGCTTCAAGAACCATTTTACTTATTTTCTGTGCCCACAAGATGGCGCCCATAGTTAAAAAAAATAAGGCTTATAGAATGAACTTACAAGCCTTTGTTGAACAGAGTGCACCATCCTGTGGGCACAGAAAATAAAGAAAATGGTTCATGAAGCTTCATCTTCCCATCACTAGCTACAGTCACTGCATCAAGGACTTGCAGTTGCACGCACATTGCATAAAAACAACATGTTCCACTATACCCATCATTCACATTTCAGGTAACACAGCAGACAGCTCAGCCAAAAAAAAAAAAAAAAAAAAAAAAATTAAAATAAAATAAATAAATAAACAATAATAATAATAATAAAGCACTACACCATACATTATGGCTACACCGTACACAGCGGTTGGAAGTAAACACCAGCAGAGTAAGGCTACAAGACCAATAAATACATATAATAAATAAATAAATAAAAGCTTTCCTATCTGCTGTTTAGCATCTTAATTGCGGCTGGTATGAAGGAGTTCTTGTATCTATTTAACCTACAACTAGGCATCCTCAGGCGACTGCCTGAGGGCAGTAGAACAAATTCATGATTCACTATGTGTGTGGGGTCCTCCAGAATCTTCAGTGCCTCCCTGAGCACTGACTTTTCATAAAGAGACTGCAAGTAACACTGGTCTGAATGTCCAACAATCCTGAAAGCTGTTGTAACCAGACGCCCAGTTTTGACTTGACATGAACTGACAGATTGCCATACCAGGTTTGCATACCATACAGTATCACACTCTCACGAATTGATTGAAAAAATAAAAGAAGGAGTTTACTGTTGACACCATACAGTCTAAGTCTTCTTAAGAAGTACATCCTCTGTTGGAGCCTCGCACAAAGAATATCAACATGAATGTGCCAAGTGAGTGAGCTGTCAATAAAAACACCAATGTACTTGTATGAAGTGACCTGGCGTATGGGCGTGCTATGGATGCACATTGGACTGGAGTCGGAGATTGCTCTTGGGTCAAACATCATCTCCGCTGTTTTCTTGACGTTAACAACTAGATGGTGGGCATCACACCAGTCTACAAACTGCTCAATTTCTGAATGATATGAGGCTACGTCCTGATCCTTGTGTAGTAAGCCAAGGATGGCAGTATCATCTGAGAATTTAATAATGTAATTTTGATGGTGTTTACTCACACATTCGTTGGTGTAAATAGTGACCTAACTGCCGAACTCTATAAACAATTCTCTGATAGCTCAACGCCGTTTCTTTTAGAAGTCTTTAGGGAGAGCATTGACAGGGGTACACTCCCTCCTACTTTATGTCAAGGCCTAATCACCCTGATTCCCAAACCAAGAAAGGACCCTTTACTCTTAGATAATTGGCGACTAATTTCCTTATTGAATAATGATTACAAGATATTGGCACTGATTCTTGCAAATAGAGTAAAACCTGTTTTAGATACTGTTATTGATGAGAGTCAATCTGGGTTTATGCAGAATCGACATATTTCAAATAATATAAGATTAATTTTAGATATAATAGACTACCCAGAATTTGTGCAGGATGACAGTTTTATTCTTTTTTTGGGTTTCTATAAGGCTTTAGACTGCTTGGAACACGATTTTATTATCACTGCTTTAAAGAAATGTGGCTTTGGTCAATTCTTTTGCAGTGCAGTTCATACCTTATATTCCAATACAGGGGTTTTTGTAATCAGGGTAACAGGGGCGCTGCAACCCCTCACTATTTCCCAGCAGCCCCTTGATTCCTGTTAAGTCTGAGTAATTGCGCAAAAAAACAACCCCCCCAGTCTGCCACCATGCACCCATACTCTGTTTTTCTAGAAAAACCCCTGCAATAGTCATGATTCTATAAAACTTGCTAGAGGTACTTCCCCAAGATTTTCTTTGAAATGTGGAGTGAGGCAGGGGTGCTCCCTGTCAGTGTATCTGTTTCTCCTATCTGTACAACTCCTTAATTCACACATCAAACTCTGTTCATTAAAGGGTATGGTCATCGCAAACAGAGAAATTTTTATCAGTCAACTAGCAGATGACACTGCTCTCATTCTCAGAGATGCTTTGCAAGTATCAGTGGCAATCAACAGTATCCAGTTCTTCTCGAAGGCCTCTGGACTTTCCCTTAATCTTAATAAATGCAAACTTTTGCCTGTTAAAGACTGTTTGGTGGCCTCAATTCATGGAATTCCTGTGAGAGACTCTGTAACTTACCTTGGTATTCAAATCACTAAAGATAGGCAATCCAGATGCTCTGTGAACTTCATCCCCATAAATCCTTAATCATCGGCTGCAGAGAGACTTGTCTTTAAAGGGAAGAGTTCTGCTTTCGAAGGCAGAGGAAATCTCGCGTCTAACCTATGCTGCTCAGTCTTTACATGTTGATAACGCTATTTGCAAATCAGTTGATAAAATGTTAAACAATTTTTTTATGGAAAAATAGATAGATTGATAGATAGAAACTTTATTAATCCTTTTTTCAAGGAAATTGCTTTGTTACAGCAGCAAAAAAAAAACACTCAGATAGCCCATCATCACAGAAACACACATAATAAATAAAATAAAAGATCACTATTGCACATGAAAGATCACTATTGCACATACACATTATTGCACATTAAAGAGTCTAATTGCTGCTGGCAGAAAAGACTTCCGGTAGCGTTCAGTCTTACATTTTGGGGGGATCAGTCTGTGGCTGAAGGTGCTCTGTCGAAACACCCCAAGAGAGTGAAGTGGGTGTGACGGGTTGCTGATGATTGAGTTCAGTTTATTGAGCACTCGCACCTCAGCCACCTGCTCAATTTTGTCCTGCTGTGCTCCAATGATGGAGCCTGCTTTTTTAACCAGTTTGTTCACTCTGTTTCTATCTGCCGAGCGAGAGGACTCCCCCCAGCAGACCACCCCAAAGAACAGAGCGCTGGCCACAAAAGTCTTATAAAAAGTGCACAGCAAAGGTTTGGAAATGTTAAAAGAGCGTAGCCTTCTGAGGAAGTACAACCTGCTCTGACTCTTCTTGTACAGAGTGTCCATGTGGCTGGACCAGTCCAGCTTGTTGTCCAGCTGTACTCCCAGGTACTTGTAGCTGGAGACCAGCTCCACTGCTGTGCCACTGATGGTGACTGGGTGAGGGTGGGCCCTCCTCCTCCTGAAATCCACCACCATTTCCTTTGTTTTTGTGACATTGAGCTGTAGATGGTTCTCACTGCACCAGCTCACAAAGTCCTCCACCACCCCCCTGTACTCCTGTTCACATCCTCCCTGAATACAGCCAACCACCGCAGAATCATCAGAGAATTTTTGCCGGAAGCAGCTGTCGGAGTTGTACCTGAAGTCTGATGTGAAAAGTGTAAACAGGAAAGGGGACAGTACTGTTCCTTGTGGGGCCCCTGCACTGCTCTGGACGGTTCCTGACACACAGTTCTGGAGACGCACATACTGTGGTCGATCAGAAAGATAGTTAATCACCCAAGAGACAAGTGCTGGATCCATGTGCATGTTCATCATTTTTTCTCCAAGCAGCCCTGGCTGGATTGTATTGAAGACGCTTGAAAAGTCGAAGAACACGATCCTCACATTTGCATCAGCTGTGTCCAGATGTGCATGGGCTCTCTGGAGCATGTAGATCAAGGCATCATCTACACCAATATTGGACTGATATGCAAACTGTAAGGGGTCCATGAATTTGCTAGTCCTAGGCCTGATGTCAGTAAGAACCAACCTCTCCAAGGTCTTCATAATGTGTGAGGTCAGGGCTATGGGCCTGTAGTCATTTAGGTCACTGGGTTGTTTCTTTTTGGGAACAGGGACTAAGCAGGATGTTTTCCAGAGTGTGGGGACCCTCTGCAGACGCAAACTCAAGTTAAACAGGTGTGTGAGGATGTCACAGAGCTGGGTCGAGCAGGTCTTAAGAAGTCTGGGGCAGATTCCATCAGGTCCAGGTGCTTTTCCCTGCTTCAGTTTGTTGAGTTCGCTCCACACCTGAAGTGGATGTATTGTTATGGGTGGCGGGTGGGGTGACAGGGTGGGCTTGGGTGCATGCTCCACAGAGGGCAAACATGGGTGGGGTGGGCTATCGAATCTGTCGAAAAACAAATTTAGATCATCAGCCTGGTCCTTGTCTCCATCTGGCAGCTGTCCTCCTTTGCCCTCCATACCTGTGATCTTCTTCATGCCGGCCCAGGCCTGCCTCACTCCATCCTGCTGCAGCTGCTGCTCCAGTTTTTGTTTATAAACTCACTACTTACGAAAATCTGTCACTTTAAGCACCTCCGACAAAGGTGGTTTGAATTTTATTGATTTTAGTGCACTTAATACCTTCAAGATAAAATGGATCAAAAAATATCTGAAAAACCCCACATCTATTTGGAATTTAATTTCACATCATGTGTTCTCAAATTTAAGCGGCCTTAATTTCCTGCTACTCTGTAATTATAGCATTCCAAAAATACCACTGAAACTCTCTCACTTTCATCAACAGGTTCTTTTAGTGTGGACATTGATTTACAAACACAATTTCTCTCCACAGAGTTGCTTTATCTGGAACAACTGTAATATTGTTTAAAAAAACAAAACACTATTTTTGGATAAATGTTTTAACAACAGAATTGTTTTGGTTAGTCAATTGTTCAAAAAAGATGGGCTGTTGTATAATTACTCTGAATTTCCTATGAGATATAATGTACCAATAACACCTAGGGGAATTTTTGGCGGTATTTGATGCTATCCCTTCTGGTCTGTGCATGTTATGCAGGAGCTCTGACGGCTCTCCTCCCTTATCATTCAATCCTCCTGATGTGTCGCAATCTCTTCTTGGCAGTGTTTGCTTTTCATCTGGTAAACTTCTGAACCCCAGGATAAGAGCCATGTTCCAGGATAGCCTAGTCTCAATCCCACCAGCAACATTTTATTGGAGCAATTTCGTGAATGATATTGAGTGGAAAAAAGTTTGGTTGTTGCCACATAAATTTCTTCTTACAAACAAAGTCAAAGAGATTTCATTTAAATTAATACACAAATTTTACCCTGCAAAACAATATTTATCAAAGTTTAAAAATGACGTAGATGTTAATTGTTCTTTCTGCAAAAAGCATCCAAAAACGTGTTCTTTTATTCTGGTCATGTCAGTTTTCTTATCAATTCTGGAGGGACTTCCACAAATTTATTGCTAACTCTGTCTTTTCTGATTTTCATCTTTACTATAAGAATGTTATTTTTGGTTTTTATAATTTTAATCACAAAGATGATGATGCATTCTTTTTTATTAATATGTTTTTATTTTTAGCAAAGTTTCACAAACATGAATGTAAATTTACCAACAGAAAACCTGAACTCGTTGTAATTAAAAAAGAATTTGAACATTATATAAAGACAATCTCTTCATCGAAAAACACAAAGGCCTTAAAAACTATCAACATCTGTAAATCGCTCAATTTGTTTGGATAAAATATGCTCTCGCACACTAATTAATTTTATTTATTCTTTTCTCAATTATCTAAATTTATTATTTTTTAAACTTTTTTATTTTACATTTTTCTCCTATTTCTTTAAGGTGTTTCATTTTCGATCTGTTGTTCTTGTAATGTCTCGTAAATGTCTGTATTTTGCTCTGTTTTGTGCTCACTAAAAATGCAATAAAAAAGAAAGAAAAGAAGAAAAACTTACTGTCACATGATTTCAAAGAAAAAACTTAGCTCTCTCTATGAGTGTGAGCGGTAAAATAGCAGAGGCAACTTGCTCAGCTTATCTCGTTTAGACCCAGGAAATATTTCCTGTTACTAATACAGATTCAGAGAACCTACCGTATACTGCACTCATCTTGTCAATTTTCACAGCAATGGCCGAGGCGTTAAGTTTTCTGGAACAGGACCAGTTCAGCTGTTCAATCTGTCTGGATCTACTGAAGGATCCGGTGACTATTCCCTGTGGACACAGTTACTGTATGGACTGTATCAAGAGCTACTGGGATCAGCATGATCATACTGGTGTCTACAGCTGTCCCCAGTGCAGAGAGACCTTCACTCCAAGGCCTGGTTTAAGAAAAAACACCATGCTGGCTGAAGTGGTGGAGAAACTGAAGAAGACAGGACTCCAAGCTGCTCTTCCTGCTCACTATTATGCTGGACCTGGAGATGTGGTGTGTGATTTCTGTACTGGGAGAAAGTATAAAGCCGTCAAGTCCTGTCTGGTGTGTCTGGCCTCTCACTGTGAAACTCACCTCCAGCCTCACTACGAATATCCTCCTCTTCAGAAGCACAAACTGGTCAAAGCCACTGGAAACCTGCAGGAGAAGATCTGCTGTCATCATGGCAAACTGCTGGAAGTTTACTGTCGTACAGATCAGCAGTGTATCTGTTATCTGTGTACAATGGATGAACACAAGGGCCATGACACAGCCTCAGCTGCAGCAGAAAGGTCTCAGATACGGGTAAGGACATGCAAGTCTTTCACATAATACAAGCTTTTTTGCATTGATAGCGGATATAATTTCAGTGTGTTGCTTCAGAACACAAACGTGAATGGTGATTTATCAATCGTATTGGTCTAAAGTAGATTTTGAAATATTCTATGTGTTAAAATTATGAAGGATGCATTATTCTGAATTAGCTGAAACATCTAGTCAAAGTACCTGACAATGGAGTAGACAAAGCAGGCATCTTTTATTTTCTAATTTCCCCTGGGGAATCCCAGCTTCCCTTGGGAACCACAATGACTCCACATAGTTCCTGTCTGGATTTTGCTTGCAGAAAAGGAGTGTTTTTTATGCCCCATGAGCATACTCTGTCTAAAGAACATGAGGTAATTGATGCGACGTTATTATAGCAGCCTTGGACTCCATTTTGGCCTCTGCCTGTTGTCATGTCAGCATCAGCTGCATTACTTTGAGTGTTTGCACAATGCACAAGCTTCAAGCACATGAGAATACTAAACCTGCATGTGAAACATGGAAGGTTAAAGGGGACCTATTATGCTGATCCTTCTTTTCATACATACAAGTAATGTTATAATGTTGGATGTCCATACTCAACCTCTGTAATGTTTCCAAACATAAGATACAGGGATTCTGCTGTAATCCGGGAACATGATTTCCTGAATGTGATTTCCTCTCTGAACAGCTCGTCCCGAGATCTTCACGAGATCTGGGCAAAACCTGACGTCAGGTTGTGCCGTCCAATTAGTACAGACCTAGCCAGAACCAATCACGGCGCTGGACTTGCCCATCCCGGAAACTATTCTAGCAGGCACAAACAACCACGGATCATATTACGCTTTAGGAGCGTCTACACTTCCGGAAATACAAAAGAAGAAGAACAACTTCGGATCATTTGAGGTGCAGTTTTGTCAGTATGTCTCCCAAAACTGCTCGTCCGTGGTTTTTTGGATGCTAAAAAAAAGCACAATTATTTTCTCTTCCAAAAGCGAAATCATTGGGTAGCTTTTTTGTTTGCTAGCTGTAAACAGCCTCACTCAAAAGGAATGTTAGCTGTTTGTGCTCGGCATTTCACCGAAGACAGCTTTGTCGATAAAGGATAATTTGACACTAGATATGCGTCTCAGCTGCTTCTCAAACCTGGAGCAGTTGCATCAATCAAGCGCGCGGAGCCACAAACTATAAGTAAAGATATAACAGCAAAAAATGTACGTGAAGCTAACGTCTTACGGGTGGCTAGCAACTGGCCTCAAACATAGGCTTTGTAAAATATCTGAAGATAAAGCCTGGATCGGTCACGACTGTCCGTGACTCACAGATGCGGAAGCAGTTGCTTTACTGCATACGCCTACCTAATGTGATAGCCTGTTGAATGTGGCTGTAGCACTGGGGCTAACATAGCTAAGTTACTGTTGCTAATGTTTGTGTCCTAAATATGCAAGAGTAATATCAGGGGACATTCAACAGAAGGTGTGTGAACATAAACCTCATTTGAAGCTAACTTTTTATACTTGTTTGTAATTTGCATGCTTGGTACAACTGTTCACGGTAAGAGATCTTACTGTCTGTAAAACCTGTATTGCTGAGTAACGTTTGTCTCTGTCATTATGATGACTGCTCGGTTACTACCGTATGTTAGTTTGCATTCCGTGCTATTTTAAAAATGCTCCTGGTTAATTTATATCTATGGAAGCCCATAGTGGACAATATTAAAATGAAAATGTAATCCCACTATTGCATTATAATTTTCCACTTATGAGTTATTTGAGACAATACTAAATTGAAAATGTATTAATCCAATTATCACTTTCATTTTCACATACTCATATGGGATATCTATGACTATATTCAAATGATAATGAAAAGCTGTTTGACATTTAATTTTCAGAGTCATGCCCAGCAATACAGTGGACAATATTCAAGTGCAATAAGCAAAACAGCACCCCCAGCCTATTGCATTTACATTTACATGTCACCACGCTCTTTTAGGGTCAACATGAAAATGTAAATGCTCTTTCCTGACTATTTGAAAATGATATTGAAAACGGCATTCAACATTTCATTTGCAAAGACTTAACCTGCTCTACTACGGACAACATTCAAATGCAATAAGCCAAACAGCCCTCCCAGTCTATTGCATTTACATATACATGTCATCATGCTCTTTTAGGGTCAACATGAAAATAAAAATGCTGTTTTATAATCACTTGGAAATAATAATGATATAAAAATGGTGACGGCATTTGACATTTCATTTTCAAAGACTTATCCTGCAATACATGAGACAATATTCAAATGCAGTAAGGGAAACAGCGCCTCCCAGTCCATTGCATTTTCAAATATATGTCACCACGCTTTTTTGGGACACAATGAAAATTAAAATGCAATCTGTTAGCGTCTCATAAAGGCGGGTCTTCGGCTAGGACGTCACACATTAGGGGCGTGAACTAAAAGGATGTTCCTCATTTGTATACCAACCAATCAGCTTCTGGGTAACGCACGGGGGCTGACTGATAATGTCATGGTGGCTACTAGGGTGCTATGTTATGTGAGCCATCGAGTTATGTTGCGCTATGGGAATAGCCACATAAGCAGCTAGTAAGCTAGGCAGCTAGTCAGGCTGCTGCTGTTCCTGGTTTACTCCTGATTCCCAAGCCACATAGCAGTGGGAGAAGTGTTGATGACATCGTTTTTGCCCTGACCTCACAAGCTAGCTAGCCGACCGCTATTGTTCTTGAGCTGGCCAAGTAATGAGCTAGCTACCTAAATGTCCCAGAAATCTGAAAGTACTGTTGGGACATGCAAAAGTGCCACAAAACGTATCAAATAAGTACATGCCTATTACAGCATGTTAAGTTAGCTAATGAGGAACACCGGTCAGAGTCCTCAAAACCTCTCCCATTGCTATATAGCTTGGGAATCGCAATTAAACCAGGAACAGCGGTAGCCTGACTGCTGGCCGTTTATCGTACCGTTCATGGTCTGCATCATGGAAATTCATTGTGCGTGTTTCAGGAGAGGCCGGTAGCGAAGCTGCTACTTGGCTAGGTCAATAGCTGTCAGCTAGCTAGCTTGTGAAGTCAGGGCAAAAACCAAATCACGTTGGTTAAGTATAACAATGATTACAATCATTCCCCTTAACTCGCGTCAGCAGGGTGGGGAGATGGCTGCGTTATAATCCTGGAGGAGTAATATACTATGCAACAGCATGCATGGATGATGATGCTGCTAGAATTAGCTCTCAGGCCAAACTGGCAGTTTGCTTTTTAGATAAAAGAAGCTGGTAATCAATGGTGAAAGAGGTCGTGTGTGTGCGATGGCGTTGAATGTGACAAATCAAAGAGAGCTTTTCTAATAGGCATTGCAGCTACCATAGGTTCACTAGCTAGCGAGCTGTACCTCAGCGATTGCTTTTAAACTCGCCAGCAATCTAGCTAATGTCTCAGAAGCACACATCTGCAAGCACAATAGGGTTGCACAACACTGCCGCGAAACCACGGATGAGTTCATGCATATTACAGCTAGCTAAGTCAGTAAAGTTGGGGCAGAAACCAAATCATATCGATTTAATGTGATGATCATTTACACAGATGTTCCTTAGTTGACGTTAGCTAGCATACTAGCTGCCTGTGTGGCTATTCCCATAGAGCAATGTAACTCGATGGCTCACGTAACATAGCAGCCTAGTAGCCATCATGACATTATCAGTAAGCCTCCGTGCGCACAAGCGCTACCCAGAAGCTAATTGGTTGGTATGCAAATGAGGAACATCCTTTTAGTTCGCGCCCCTAATGAGCTGAAGACCCGCCTTTATGAGACGCTAACAGATTGCATTTTATTTTTCATTGTGTCCCAAAAAGAGCATGGTCACATGTATTTGAAAATGCAATGGACTGGGAGGCGCTGTTTCCCTTACTGCATTTGAATATTGTCCCATGTATTGCAGGATAAGTCTTTGAAAATGAAATGTCAAATGCCGTCATCATTATGATATCATTATTATTTCCAAGTGATAAGAAAACAGCATTTTCATTATCATGTTGACCCTAAAAGAGCGTGATGACATGTATATGTAAATGCAATAGACTGGGAGGGCTGTTTGGCTTATTGCATTTGAATATTGTCCATAGTAGAGTAGGTTAAGTCTTTGCAAATGAATTGTTGAATGCCGTTTTCAATATCATTTTCAAATAGTCAGAAAAAAACATTTACATTTTCATGTTGACCCTAAAAGAGGGTGGTGACATATAAATGTGAATGCAATAGGCTGGGGGTGCTGTTTTGCTTATTGCATTTGAATATTGTCAAATATTCAACCCATATGAGTATGTGAAAATGAAATTAATAATTGGATTAATACAATTTCAATTTAATATCGTCTCAAATAACTCACTCATAAGTGGAAAATTATAATGCAATAGTGGGATTACATTTTCATTTTAATATTGTCCACTATGGGCTTCCATATATATGCAGTAATTAGGGGCTGGGCAGCCTAAGCTGCCAGGACCCTATTGTTTTGCTGCATGTTCTTCTTCTTCTTCTTCCGAGAAAATCCTACTTCCCATGCATGAAAAATCACCAAACTGCACAAAGGTCCAGTCCCATGCCAGATTACTTCAGCTGCAAAAACAGGCCAATAGTCCTGATGGTGACGCTACAGCAAGCCTCTAAAGTTCAAAATTTTGAAAATTCACAACAAATCAATCATATGTGCTACAGATTTACAACTTTCACCAAAATGTAGCCCCAATACTGAAGAAATGTTTGTACACTTAAACCTCTTGCAAATTATGAAGTCCATCACTCTATTTTTTCAAAAACTGTAAAACTTATTAAACCTATCTCCTCCCACAATTTTTGCTCAATTGACACCAAACTTGCTACAGAGCATCTTCAGACTGTCCTACACAAATGATCTATACAGATTTTGGATTTATCGAATATTGAGCCTACAGTGCATCAAAATGTTTGACTGTAAAGGGTATTGTAAACATATTCTTGCAAATTCTTTCTAAATACATGTTCAATATTCATAAAAAAAGACGAAATTTTGGAGTCATGGTAGATGATGTTTGGAAAATATCAGAATTTAATCTCAAAAACTGAATTTTTACAGCATTTTGAATTTCATGTGAACAATTGGAGTCAATGCAAAAATGGCATTTTTAAACATCAGTTTTTCACTTATGGAGCCAATAAATCATTGTTAAAAACAAATTACCAACATTTTCATGCTGTCTAGATGCAATTTGTGTATTTTCGGATTTTTGTTTTAATTACTGAATTTTTGACAGCCGTTTGAAATCTGCCTTTTCACGCTGTCATTGCGGCCGTAGAATTCCTATAATGAGCAGGGCTGCCAACTCTCACACATTTGGCGTGGGATTTAGTGCTTCATTCACGTTCCCGTGCCGTAGTCAGCAATTATTCAATCAACGCAATGCATGTGTTTCTCGATTGTTCAAATTGTTAAAATGAAATAAGACAATTTGAAACATTTTTATGCAATTCCATTGCTTTCAACCCCTGAGTAAAGAAAAGCGTGAGAAGTCGGGAGTCATAATTGATTTCCCTCTTACTAGAGGTGAAATACACCGCGCATGTGAAACTGATAAACCTCCATGCACAAGGTCTTTTATATATATATCATTTATTTCATACTCAATGCAGTGTACAATATTAAAAACAATTAAAGAAAAAAAAAGAATAACACATAAAACCTGACACTTATAATGGTGTCCAAATGATAGCATATGACTAGTTGTATGATATTCAAACTATGACGTACAAGTATTCTGTATTAATTCACTTATTTCAAATACTGAAAGAGCTACATCCAGCACACCATCTCTTGCTAAACAGAGTTCTTTAACAATATTACCCATGTTAACACACTGAGCATCACAATTTTCTGTTTTACATAATGTCTGTTTACTTATATACTGTAAATCAGTAGACACCATAAGGTTCAACCTTGAGCAGAGAAACCTGACATTATTGCCAACATTAGATTGAGATGTATCGGAAAGTAGAACACAAAGACGAATATATGGGTTTGCACGGTAACACTTTACTTGAAGGTATCGTCATAAGAGTGACATGACACAGTCATGAACGTGCCATAAACATTATGTCAATGTCCTAAACGTTGTCATTAAGTGTCATTCGGTTTTTGAAATGACAAGTTGACATTGTTTGGGTTGTCTTGATTATGACAACTTCGTCGTAAGGGTGACATGACACTGTCATAACTGTTACATGACACATGTAACAGTTATGACAATGTCATGTCACTCTTATGACGGTACCTTCAAGCAAAGTGTAACCCACAAGGTAGTATTGTGAAACATGTGTGTGGTGGATACGGTATTAATATGGATATATATTGTAGATTTTTAGGTTTTTACAAAGCCTTATGTGACAGTGCAAACGGTTACACTTTACTTGAAGGTACCGTCATAAGAGTGACATGACATTGTCATAACTGTCACATGTGTCATGTAACAGTTATGACAGTGTCATGTCACCCTTATGACAAAGTTGTCATAATCAAGACAACCCAAACAATTTCAACTTGTCATTTCAAAAACCGAATGACACTTAATGACAACGTTTAGGACATTGACATAATGTTTATGGCACGTTCATGACTGTGTCATGTCACTCGTATGACGATACCTTCAAGTAAAGTGTTACCCATTGGAGTTTATACGCCACAAAGGGCAACCATAATAGCTGGAACAATACGAACGAAATAATTCTGCCCAGACATCGGAGCTACGAAATGAAAAGTTTGACATGAGAGAGTTTGTTCTCCAAAATAAATCATTACATGCCGCATCAACAGCAGACTTGTCACAATATCTACCGATATGATGACCTAAATGTACAGATTCTATCTTGACCTCAAGTTGTTGTCCATTCAAATTGAGGGGTTTGATATGTTTAAACATGTTACAGTAATCAAAAATAACCAGATGACTTTTCTGACTATTAAATAAGACATTATATTCATCACCAAAAGCTTCACACACATGTAGTAAGGCTTTCATGGAACTCCTACTAGAGCTAATAAACACACATCATCTGCATAACTAAGTGCAGCATATGACAAATTACCTGTATGACAACCATATCCACATTCGCTGAGCCGCTATAAGAGCTCATCAAAGTAAATACAGAACAAAGTGGGAGATAATATTGCTCCCTGTTTTACACTATTTGTGGAGATAAATATATCACTAAATGTACCATTCCAGCTTACCCGAAGACACTGCTTAGTATACAAATAAGAGAGGAAGTGTACAATAGTTGGACATAGACCACGCTTAGTTAACAAACGAAATAGTTTAACATAATGCACACGATCAAACGCCTTTGAGGCGTCCAAAAGTGCTACTAACACAGGGGTACTTATACTACAATAATACTCTACCACCTCATTAAGAACATATGTACATTGTGTTGTGGAATGTTTTGCTTTGAAACCAAACTGCTTGTCGCTAGACATCAAAATATATTTATACTTCTCCAAGATGATATAGTCAATAACCTTAAAAATAATACTGCTCAGAGCAATAGCTCTATAATTATTGCTATCATTAAGGGATTTCTTTTTATTTTTAGGAATAGGTACAAGAGTAGATATAAGAGTATTGCTAGGACAGACACCATGTTTAATCATGGCATCAAACAACAGACTAAGATAAATATGCAGCTCAGGCCCTGCATTTATCAGAATATCAGATGTTACATCTTCAACACCATCTGCCTTGTACGGTTTTAACCTGCGGATTGCGTCACACACATCAGCAACAGTAACACCATGAGGAAGATTGCATTTGGATAAATTACATTCATTTTTAATTCTAGAACTCAGTTGTTTGCACAGATGTTGCATTTCCATCTTGTCATAAGATACACCGTTATATAATTCTTTATATTGTTCTTTAAACGCTTCACATATATTTTCATCACCATGAACATTATGAATAACACTGGGAACACTGTTACTCTTCTTGTTCACACGTTTTACTTCACACCAGAAGTCACGACTCTTATCAGTTACCATGGCATTAGCAAGCTTTCTCTTTATTCTGGTTACGTTTAAGTCGCTTTACCTCCTGTTTGTACCTGGCATGTGTCCTTCGTCTTATATCAGAAATGACACCAGTATTGGGTCGGCCATTTTCTACCCAAAGTCTATGCCGGAAGACGGACTCCTCCTTGATACCTTTTGCATTGTCATTCCAACCGGAAAATTTACATTTCTTTGTCTCGGGAATACAGCACCAAGAGGCCTTAAGACATGCATGAATAATATCACAGTAATATCTTTCTATGTCGTTGATATGTGCACAATTGAAAACATCTTCACAAGTAAAAATATGAGGGACTTCTACTTTCGTGAGATACATTGCAAGATGACATTTATAATTGAGTTTGTCTGTGTCTGTGGCTTTCTGCCACGAGACCTTTTTACTAAATTTTCGATTCATTTGGCAGAAGTATTGACATTTAAAATTTATTTCCATGACCAGTACTCGGTGATCCGATAAATTATCCACATCATCACGGATATAGCAATTCGTTACACTGTCTGACACCATGAAATGATCTATTACAGATCTACTCCCATTTGCAGTATTTTCATAGGTAAAACAAATATCAGAAGCATCTGTACAACTAGATGCATTACTAAAACCATTTTTGTTAATATAATCATTTAAGAGCAAAGTATTAAGAGATCTATGGCGAGAAAAGTCGGCATTGAAGTCTCGGCCAATAATTACATCAGACATATTTACGCGCCATTTCTATATAATTAAGTACATTATAGAATTCCTCAGAGTTGGATCCCGGATCTTCCGAGTCACACGGCATGTACATATTAAACAGTAAAAAATTTATATTATCGGGTAGCGCAATTTTTACACCAACACAGCGTTTACAAGGCATATTCAATGGTTTTATGGTAAATTTTAAGTATTTGCTGTACAACAGGGCACAGCCACCATATGGGCGGTCCTGTAATAACACATCACACTCTGGACCAGAAACCCCAAGGACCTGTACATCTTCCACATGTTTAGTTAAGCAATCAATATCACTATCAAAATACCAATGCTCTTGCACCAAGACAATGTCATATGATTTCACCAATTTTTGTAACTACTCAAGTCAGTCAGCACCATGACCTCTGCTCTTGTATGAGCAAATTTTTAAGTTTGCGGTAACGGAAGCCATATTTAAAAGATACCGTAGTTAGTTTGTACAAGTTATATACACAAAGCATGAGTTTGTTTATTTATTCTGCATCACCCGAAGCATTACATGGAGGATAAAATCTCTTAACACAGATGCCCGAGAATCTCTTACAAACACGCTGATTGCATAATTGCTGACATACAGCACGGGAACGTGAATATGCCACTTAAACTCAGGCCAAATGCATGAAAATTGGCAACCATCCCACACGGAAAGAACCTATATAAACATATAGATTTTAATATAGGGCCACATATAGGTTTCGCATATTTGCAACATACATAAAATTGGCCGTTTTCATATATTATAGGTATATATATATGGACCTATATTATATGAAAACGGCCAATAATGTATGTCACATATATGCAAAGCTATATGTGGCCCAATATTAAAACTTCCACTTTTTTTTTTTTTTTGGCATTTACAATCCCACCTGAATCCGGGATATCCAATTAGGAAATTATGTACAAGTCCTTAGGTTTTTTCACATGTGCGGCCCCCTGTTGGCAATTCAGGAGAGTGTACATAGCCCGCAGCTGTAAGCAATTGCCTTTTCTGTACATTAGCTGGGCGAAATTTTGTAAGCTCAGAACGATGGCAGAAGATTATTAGAAATGGTCTGAATCTTCTTTATGAGCGCCCGTCTAGCCAACAGGACGTGCCTAGGGGAACTCTAATCTAGATAACCCTTCCCAGCAGGCCCTTCCAATTTGCATCCCTGTAGCGCATTGGCCAATTGCACGCTACTACTGAAAAGAGCTGCCGACCACTGCTGGTTGATACAAGGCGGGGATTAAAACCTATATGTTTATATAGGTTCTTTCCGTGTGGGAATTTAAGAATCCTTGTTATTTCATCCCTGTAGGAAAAAGCCTGGGACCTTTAGTTGCTATACAAGCATCTCAGGTAAAAGACAAGTGTCTGTTCATTAAAACTGTGAACAGAAATGTAGACTTTGTCTTCAAATTCATTAACCACAGTGAAATGCTCAAATAGATGTGGGGATGAAAATGACTTTTGAAAGGCATGTTTACTTGAATGTATGTTCTTCTGTGTACTTTTGTTATTTTTGTTTTATTTTACAACATTTAGACTAAGGACCTCTGAGCCATATTCATCTAGAAACTGCATTACAGACAAGATAGAAAACATTGCATTTGGTGGATGTAACAGTGTAGTGTATAACCTTTCAGTGGATGTGTATGAGCTGATATGATGTGAATCCAATTTTATCCAATGTGGTGAATCTGGCAGTGACTTAAACTTGAAAAAATGCTTAATTGTGTTTTGATTCTGCCCTGTCTGTCAGGTTTCTGCCATGTTTATTATGTTTCTGCTATTCCCTGTTATGTTCATGATTATGTCTGTTAGGTTTTGTCATGTTCTGTTTAGTTTTTGTACTTTGCCATGTTTTCGTTTTTGCCATTCCCAATCCACTTTTCTGTTATAGTCCGGTCCATGTTTTGCCTTGCCCTGCATTGCACTTTGTCTCCCCTGTCTGGTCTCTTAAGTTACAGCTTCTCCCCAGTCCCGCGTGTCACATGCTTAGGTGATTTCATGGTTTCTGGGTTTCAAACATTCCTTCCAATCTCGTTTGCTTCCTTCGCCTCTCTTTTCTGTTTTACTAACCAATACTAACAGTTTGTTGTTTTTGTTAAAGTTACTAACTAACTAACTAACTAACTAATACTAACTTACTAACGAGCACTAGGGATTGTATAGCTGCACTTACTAATTGATTAACAAGCTCTCAGCACTCGCCCTGTTCTAGTCTCCGCCTCTTGCCTTCACTTAGTCTTTGCTGCAATTCAGCGGATCCTCTGCACCTGCTCCACTCTGTCCTGCCTCTCATTATCTGTGCACATTAGAACTCCCTAACCGGAGCTGTATGTCTTGTCATAGGCTGTCTCGTGTTCCCTGTCCACGTTTTGGCTTTTGCCAATTTCATGTGGTTAGGTTCTCCCTTGTGTTTCCTCCCACGTAATTAGTCTGATCCTCATCACCTGATCCTAATCATAGCATGTGACTTCCCTTGAGTGTATTTAAGCTGTCTTCTCACTGCAGTTCCCCGTCAGAACGTTCCTCTTGTTTACCTGTGCTGCTATCATTTCCGCCTTGTACTCATAGTGTTACTCTTCTGACTGGACCGTCCGACTTACGATTTTTGGCTCTGCTTTTTGGTACTATTGTCTGCATCTGTTTACGAACCCTTTTTGCCCGACTACGAGTTTTGTGTTTGCTGCCCTGTTAACGGTTTGGATTACGCCCACTGGTTTTTGGTTTTTGCTTCTCTGACAAACCTGTGCCTGTGTACCGAACCTATTTTTGCCTGACCACGAGTACTGTATTTGCTGCCCTGGTTTTCGACTCTGTTTCTACCCTCCTGGATTGTGACTTTTGGATTGTGGACTCTGTACCTTTGCCTTCTGCCCTGCGGGGGTTACCCCCCTCGCTCAATAAAGCCACTTTACCTGATATCCTGTGTTCTCGCGACTGGTTCCTGAACGATACCTCACAAATTGATGAAATAAACATAATCAAACCATTTTGTTTTAATACATTTCCTTCTCTTCCACAATACACAACTCAATCTTCATAGAATGGAAATAAGTATGGTCAAGAAAGAATTGATGACCTTGTTATTGTTAATCTTTCAGGAAAAAAATGTAACAAATAGTATTAGATATACTGGACAAAGAAAGTTAGGGATCACTCTGATTTTTAATATTGAAATATGATATGGAACATAATTTGAACTATCAAATATTTCAAATTCGAAAATTGGGGTGATCCCTAATTTTCTTGTCCAGTATATTTGTGTTGATATCATAGCTTTTTGTCTCCTCTCACTTGCCATAGTTAATGACTGGTTTACACATAACATGCCGTTGTTACATGTCAACATGTATTTAGGATCAAATGTGATGCCAATTTCACGTGTTCACAAGCGATTAATAAGTTATTGCGTGAAATACTTGTTATTTCTGTAAGGGACTTTGGACTATTATGCAGATATTACCTTGAGAATAAAAATGTAAGCTAGGCATCATGTATGACAGTTGCAAAAGTGAGATATGAGCTATGCAATAGGTATGACAAACAGAACCTGCCACTGGGTATATGAGCTATATAGGAGACATATACCTTTTGTACATAGAGGGCCTATATGTGGAAATAAAGAAGCGATATAGGAGACCTATATGCCCTCTATAAGCACATATATGTACCTGAATTTGGCCTATATGCGGCATATATGCGCATACATGCTGCATATATGCGGCATATAGGTTGCATATATGCGCATATATGTTCATATAGATTCTTTCCATGTGGGCTAAATGAGCTAGAAGAAGTTTTGAACATATATACTGCAGAGTTGTCTTTTGCTAATTAGCTCAGTGGCATAGAGCATAGTCTCTTGTGCCAGAAATTGTGAGTTCAAGCCTCAACCGATGTAAAATGCACATTAGAATGCCATCTTTTTTTCATCTTCCTAGACTCTGCTTGTTGCCCAGAATTGCCTAATTTTGCCTAAAATTGCCTGGCCCCGACCATTGCTGCGCAACAACTATTATTCAGATTGGTATGCTTGTGTTACTTTGGTTAGCATCAAGGTGGTAGTTTCATCATAACATTACCTGACCGTAGCCGCTACAGTTGAAGCTAACCGGAGAGGTGTTGTGCGTGTCTGCAAAGTTGGGCTGATAAGGCTGCAGTTAGACCAGACGTAGGCTTTGCGGAGCTTAGGGTACGTGTTTGGGTTTGTTTACTGCTGCTGTGAAACGATCGTTTTACTTATCCATGACCGGGGTCAGCTGGGTACTTTGCCATGGTGTGGGTTTAGCTCTCTGACCCTACCACGGTGAAAGTAATCGCAAAACGCACTATAACGTGTCTGGTATAATAAACGATTTCTCTGCATTGCCATGGCGGAATTTCATCCACCTTTGAAAATTGTTCTGGCGAATTAAAAGCCGGAAAAAAGTGGAAATCGGATATGGATTTTTTTTCGGTATAAGTTATCGATTCGCTTGCTCCACATAAGCAACGCTTACACTGTTTGTGTGTTTTTGCCACAAACACATTTAGTAGCTTATAGTCAGAATTGCGTTTCGTTTTGGTGGAAATGGTTAACAGGAGCTTTTAGCGAAGTTTCCTCCGGGTAGCTAAGTGGGTATATAACATGACTATATAACAGTACAGCTACAATCACACGCATGCAAGGCGAGACAGTACAAGCAAAACACTAAAATTTCAACGTGCCACTCATTGAAATCCCGCTGTAAACATTGTTGCAATAATTCAATTTTTTCCTCCTCCCGTTCGGCATCGGATTCGGGATGAAACAAGTCTCACAGAAATACATGCCGTGGGGAGCTGTTCTGAAATATCTACCATCTTGGTTTCCTGGTTTTTTGGATTTGCACCAACCCCTGGAATTGAAGCAGCCAGGCAGCCAATCAGAGCAGCACCTCATTATCATAGCCTCCCCGCCAATTTCAAAACGGCTCGTGTTTCAGGCCAGTGCAGACAGGGTGAGAGAAGAGGTCTCACTAGGCCTGGATGTGTGTGGTTTTTCTTTTGTGACTGATTTCTTAAAGCTGAAGTCCGTAAGATATTTTGGTCGTATTTACTGAAACTGTCACTCTGCTTAGACATGCGAATATGAATCAGGTGATTTTAGAAAAAAATCAGCGACTTTATCTCCACCCACAGCCTGTAATGCGATCTGCGAGATTCTACTGCTCCCGGCTCAACTAACCAATCAGATCATGAGCACGTGCCTTCGGATGTGCACGAAAAATCGAGGGAGGGACTGGTTTGGATCTCAGCACAAATAGGGGAGGGGCTTGAAAGTCATACTCGTTTAAAAATCTGACTAAGTCCTCTCGGTCGAGCAATCTTACGGACTTCAGCTTCAACATTATTTAAAAGACCCATTGGACATATTTTAAACAACTAAATACAGCATAATAGGGGACCTTTAAGTTTAATTTGTTATATGAGTAAGTGACTGAAAAGACTTTCTTTTGAATGTGGCACTGAAAAATTATTTATCCACAGAAAAAACTGAGGGCAACAAAGAAGAAATTCCAGCAGAGAATCCAGGAGAAAGAGAAGGAGCTGCAGGATCTGAGACAGGGTGTACAGTCATTCAAGGTGGGTACTGACCAGAGGAGAAGACAACAGCTGGCTGCTGGAAGAGCCATTTCAGGGCTCAGTCAGGGCTCTCCTCCAGTCAGCCAGTGAGGAGCCCAGTGCTGGGCCACTTTCCAGCCCTGTGGGGCTCAATCCCACTGAGCCACACTGTGGGGAACAGGCTGTGTGGGGTCCCAGTAAGAGCTAAGTGAAAGGTCTAGTTAAAATGTACAGCCTCCTCTCTCTGTGTCTCCTAACAGATCTCTGCACAGGCAGCAGTGGAGGAAAGTGAGAGGATCTTTACTCAGCTGATCCGCTCCATTGAGAGAAGGCGCTCTGAGGTGAAAGAGCTGATCAGAGATCAGGAGAAGGCTGAAGTGAGTCGGGCTGAAGGACTCCTGGAGCGACTGCAGCAGGAGATTGCTGAGCTGAGGAGGAGAGACGCTGAGCTGGAGCAGCTTTCACACACAGAGGATCACATCCATTTCCTCCAGGTAACATCACTGACTCTCTGACTGTCTGCACTATGTTGTACACTGTATAGAGTTGGTGAGGTGTGTTCCTCAGTTACAAGCTCTTCTGTCATTATAAGCACTCGAATGTTATTTAAGAATGTTCTCTGTCTCTGTGTCTGTCTGTATGTCTGTCTGCAGAGCTGTCAGTCTCTCTGTGCCCCTCCTGGACCTGGAGACTTACCCAGCATCACTGTCAGTCCACAAGTCTCTTTTGAGGCTGTGAGGAAATCTGTCTCTGAACTGAAGAAGCAATTTGAGACTGTCCTGAGAGTGGACCTGGTCAAAATTTCTGAATCAGGTTATTTAATTTTTTTCAGAAACAAGACACTTTAGCTTCTTGCAGTAACAATAGTCAGATATCATGGAGTCCATGTAATATCCAGTATGTTGCTGTGTATGTATCAAGACGATTTTAATTCCATCTCATTGTTTTACTCTGTTTTTGCAGTGAAAGGGGCTGAAATTGTGGAGCCCAGGACGAGAGAGCATTTCTTACAGTGTGAGTGTTCTGTTCACTCTCCAGAAATACCGAGCAGAAAATTTTATATCAAATATGTGACAACAAGCTATGTGATATTTCTTATAAGTTTTTATAAGTGGTTGCAGCACCTAGACCTAAATTTTCACCCATCGTGAATGGAGCTTTAGATTTTGTGATGTCCTGGAGCAGAGGGTGAGACAGTTGTTTGCGTAATTTTAATGTGATCGATCACTTCATATTTCTCTCTTTTTAAATAATCCTCAGGTTCATCCTTGAGACGTGTGCATTGTTTCCAAATGTGCTCATTTTTGAAGGCTTCATTACTCAAACAGACCTGACCGATAGCACATAATGCTGTTTTGGTGGGCAGTCTCCATGTGAAGCCAAACTGTATGTACGCAAGGTTGTATTTCATTTGAAAGAGCTAAGTTTTGATGAAGGTTAGTTGCAAGGTTCTTCTGGATCAATGCTGGTGGCTACTGTTTTTAAATACAAACATAGATGTTATTGCTTCGAGTAGGCCATGGCTAAGGTAAAAGCGAACAAACTGTGGACATGCCTTGGCTAATGGGAGAAGAGATGATGGGTCAGTCAGATCAAATAATTGTCAAGGCAACACAGAATGTTTACTGCAGCTTTTGCAGTCTGGTGGGCAACGCATTGTTTGCACAGATAAAATCAGTGGTGCTAAGATGGGATTCTAAACTATCTATAATAATGAACATGGATTTGCGGTAAATATATTTCATGGAAATCAGCTTGCAGCCATCCAGCCACTTCTCTACAGCCTGGTGCAGGTCTGCAGATCATAGTTTGACAAAACATGGACTTAAGTATAAAATTAGTTTTGAAAGTGGTTTGAACTTTTGTGTTCAGTCTTTAGCCTGCTTCATTTCGAAGTTCACCCTCTGGAGTCAAAGCCATTTTTTTTCCCATTTTTGGTTTACCTCGTCTCCTGGAGTAAAAATGCCTGTGTAACCTCAACCCTGCAGCCACGATCAAGTTATATGTACATATTTTTTTCAGAACAACCTAGGCAATCAGAATATGTACACAGCATTGATGTCACATGAATGTATAAATATAAATTAAAATAAATAATAAATTTTTATATAACTTAAAACAGTTTAGTCCTACCGTCCAATATTCCTATTTTGTTAGTCAAGATTGTTTTCAGCCGATTAGCTGTATTTTAGAATTAAAATTCCCATCAATAGAGGGTCAAAAAATGTTTGTGTTGACTGTTTGAATTTAGCTCCTTTCCTTCATTTTCTAATGGCTGATAATCACAATTGTGGATGCGCACAAAATAATCTTTATCACTCTTATCAACCCTCTGACCGATTTTCAACGTCTTAGGCTGGTTTTCAATCCAAATAAATGCTTACTTCTTCGTGCTCGTTCGCCCTCCAATGGAGGGGGAATCCCCAAAAAATCCCAGTTCTGGCCGCAACCATAAAGGTGATTCCAATCCAGTTTTGTTGAGGGATGGTTCAGTTTTCGTTCGCTCAAGCCCTCGGTTTTCCTTCGTCAAACGGAGCTAACGGAAAATCGTCCCTTCTAGCTTTGATATTGCCCAGTATGCTTTGCTCATTCTTCCTTGGTCAAATTTTTACCTCTTTCAAGATTAATCCAGTTAAGTGCACTGAAAAGTCTCAAGTGCTTAGTTACAGGACAGGGGCACATCAGGGGCCAATCAGATTTCAGCTGGGGTCAGTGCCCTGGTGACCTTTCTCCTGGATCTGCCTATGAACAGCCATAACCATACATTATGTCTTACCTTATTTGTCTTGCATAGCCGTGGGAATGTATTCTGAGCAGGGGGTGCTGAGGAGACAGGGTTATGGGTGTGGCTGTTACTGGCCGGAATGACGTTATGTGCGCATATAAACGCTTAACTTTCAATCCATAAAATATGGTCTACTGGCGGGCACGACTTTACTATGGAGTGCTTCCACTCTGTCTGTGGTGCTTAACACCATGGCAACTGTAAACAATATATTGCAACATTACTTTATCGTTATATACCATTACCGCGTTTATCAGCAATAGAAATTAAATGCTAACTTTTCTTGACTGGATGCACACTTGACGTTTTTGCACACGCGAATGTTTCTCTGGGCACTCAAACATCAAGGTAAGCCTTAAAAGTGCTGACTTCATTTGATGGAGGTTGAATACGGAATTCTATACCCTCCCCTTAAACAGGAAATTCGTAAGTCATCTCATAATCAGCCCAGCTATTAAATGTACTTTAAGTCGACCTTTTCGCTCTCATCTGTTTCATTCTTCTGGGACTCTCGTATTTTTCTTGGCACAGATGGAGTTCAGCTGCATCATCGAATCTCCGTAGCATCACTCCAGTGTACTGATGCTGCTCACTAGCAGTGTGTCGTTCACATTTCTTCTTGTCCAGCATTTCCTATCCATTCAAAACGTCTAGCTAATAAAGGCTCAACTACAAATACTGTGTCTATATGTGCACTGCTGTCATGCAAGTTTGGCGCATGCATAAAATAACAGATACTTCATGTTTTGTATCTTATCTTAAAAGTGGCTGAAAAGTTAAAACATCAAGTATGCACATCTGCTATTGTTTCAATAATTAAGAATGTGCATGCAATGGTAAATAAATGATTAGTTCTGCAGTTTTTTGGGCTGAATTTATACTGTGCTGAAAGTGAGCACATGGACGTAGTCAATGCTACTTAGCTAGCTACGTAGCCAGCCTATCATACACGAAGCAGCAAAACGCAGTACCGTGAATTGGTGTAAGATATTCAAAGTAATGGAAATATGCAACTCAGTTTAGGTAGATCTTGAACATTTTAATGCAAAAAAGCAAAGCAAGTGTTCGCTCCGTGCATGATTATAGGATGTCGCCTTCAATCGTTACCGAATACATGCCCGTTATCCAACTTTAGTTAACCAACAACGGCCTTCACTAGTTTATTGTTTATTCTGTAGCATTACATGAAGGCTAGATGTAGCAATAGAGTCGCTACATAATAAAGCCATTCATCAAATACAATAAATGAAATCATTCATATTGTTACGCCTGCTCACTTTACTGACTTGGCAATTACGTTTGACAGCACGGAATCACCGAACACTCCAATGCTGTGCACTTAGATACTCACATCCGCAGCTGTGCTATGAAAACGTGCTTAGAGACAAGAACCCCTTGGTTTTTTACATAGTCTGAATAAAAAATTTTGTCACTGCCCTGGAAAAAGACACAAACTTTGCTGTCATTTATGGCTTAATGTTAAAATAATACTGTTTCTAATGAATGTTTATCCATTTTCATAAATTTTATAAATTTTGGATAAATACATTTTTGGGCGCTGCTGCGCCAACAGGGGGTGCTGCAGTACCTCCAGCACCCCTACTTCCCGCGGTTATGCTGTCTTGTGATCAAAGTTTAAATTTTGGATGAATACATTTTTGGGTGCTGCTGCGCCAACAGGGGGTGCTGCAGTACCTCCAGCACCCCCACTTCCAGCAGTTATGCTGTCTTGTGATCAAAGTTGTGTTCAAGAGCATTCCAATTCTGCTTATATTTACTGTGAAGTCTCTTTGTCCCTTTGAAATGATTGCTGACAGTATCCAGGTAACTTACCTTGTCCAAGACAGTTCGTTGGAAAACAGCAACATATCAACAACACAACGTCACAAACAGGATTTCCACACCAGAGATCCAAAGGTCTAATGGCGCAGCCCATTACTTATTTAAAGTTAAATTAAAATACACATATCAGAGTTGGTGCAGGATAAACACAAGTAAAAATGATTCCAACCAACAATTTTAAGTAAATTATTGCAGATATGGTGCAAATGGCTGACCAGTACCATTCCCCTTTAAGACTCCTCATCTACAAGCTATGAGACCTATGAGACTCCAGTCTACCAAATTTGTAGAAAATCTATGGATAGGTGGCGCTATAGCAAAGATATTGTCCAAACTCCTGCCCAGTTTGCCCAATCAACTTAAAATTTTTCATGGGAGGGATAAGCCATCTCTGATGGCTCATGATAAATTTCCAATTGGCTATACTGCACATTTGCTGGCTGGAAAAGCACCACTAGCCTCAAGGCCTTCCCCGTGGAGCCTTGGAGAGTTTTTGAGCTCCATGTAGCCACTGGCTTCCCACTACAAACAGTGTTGGGCACCAGTGAGACCTGCATCTGCTTCAGCTACTGGGGCTGGAATGCACCAGTCAAATATATACAGTGCTGGGCCACTTCTACCATCCAAATGTTTTGTGATGTTGGAGACTTAGCTGGTGAGAAGTCCTACAACTCCCTCTGTATGTTGTGATTCAGTATCACTCTCCACCTCAATGCCTGCTAACAGGAGACTGCGTTCAGTTTTGACATCCTTATTTGTAGTCTGTGATGTGTGAATTATTGTTTGCACATGCTCACAAACAACCACCTCACTCCATCCCCTCAGCACTTCTGGCAAACCAAAAGCATTTCGGGACAGCCTTCGCATCTCCACTGTCAGAGAATAGTGTAGTTGGTAGTGCAAGTCCTAAATCTAGTGCAACATTTCTTTTTAAAGGTGAAATCATAAGGTGGCCACTAACTTTTTCACAGCACTGTATCTGCAAATTTGATATTCATGGAAATTAATTTTTAAAAGAATGTTTTCACATCATCTTTGATTTGGTAACGGTAAATTTCCAGGAAGTAGTAAAGGATAAAGAATTCCACTGAATCTTTGTTTACGTTCTTTTCCAAAAGATTCCTGTCGACTCATAATGGACCCCAATACAGCGCACAGAAACCTCCGTTTGTCTGAGGGGAACAGAAAGGTGGCCCGGGTGGAAATGATACAGTCATATTCTGATCATCCAGAGAGATTTGACCACTGGACCCAAGTGCTGTGCAGAGAGGGTCTGTCTGGACGCTGTTACTGGGAGGCTGAGTGGAGCGGGAATGATGCAATTTCAATAGCAGTGGCATACAAAAATATCATCAGGAAAGGAAAAAATAACAATAGCGCTTTTGGACGTAATAACCTGTCCTGGAGAGTGCGCTGCAGCCCCAGGAGTTTCTCCTTCTGGCACAATTGTAAGAGCATTATAATCCCCGTTCCCTCCTCCTCCAGAATAGGAGTGTACCTGGATTACAGGGCAGGAACGCTGTCCTTTTACAGCGTCTCTGACACAATGATCCTCCTACACAGAGTCCAGACCACATTCACTCAGCCCCTCTATCCTGGGTTTTGGGTTAATATGGATTGTTCTGTACAACTGTGCGATCTGGCATGAGAACAGGTCCACTAACTTGACTGGTCATTCCACCGCTGGAGGAGCAGAACAAAAATTAAGGATCAGACACTGAATATGTCAAGATGTACTACATAGTGGATGAGAAAATAAGATTATCTTCTTTTTCTTCTCCTTTGTCCACCCAGGAGTTTTAAATATATGCTGTCTAGTAATCACTCTGTTGAGAGAAAATGGTTCTGTAGATTGTGATAATTTATCAGTCTATCAATCTGAGGCTGGCTGGCCTGCATGGAAGGGGTTATTGAAGTGTTTTCTTTCATTTAACCAGCTGATTTCTTCACTGAAATTGCATGCCTTTAGTGTTTTTTTTTTTCTATAATTCTGGTGAGCTTTCTACAAGTGTATCACATGTTGTTGTACAGTGTGTCCCAAAAAAAGGAAACCAAGAATAAATGGTTAATTCTATAACAATTACTTAAAATTCTTTTATTAAAAATAGCATTTGGTGTTACATAACTATGTCTTTTATCTAATGATGTCGAGAAACTGGAGCTTGTGCCACAGTCAACTGAACAACAATGACACTTTTGGAGTAAGTCAGTAACCACTTTGCGCCAGATTACATAAAATGATGACAGGCCTAAACGCGGTGAACCTGGATGATCAATTGAAGACCTGGGTGCAAGAAGTACTTAAGTCACATTTTCCAAAAAATGAGCTGACACTACTACCATAAAGTAGAGTGTCATGTGCATCACTTTAAAGCCAAAAAATTCCAAATATAAGTACTCAAGTCCTCAATACTGATATACGGCCTTCCCTGAATCTACTGAATTTTTGTGCAAGAAATACTCAAGTCCTTGACGTTATCAGGAACAAGTGCCTAAGTCCATGACTGTCCAATCAGCTGCTAGTATGTGTCATGTGACAAGCGTAGCAAAAATGACTGTTTGGCAATCAGAAAATGATTGAAACGGCATTTGTGTGGTAAAAGTACCGAAGACCATGCATTTTATTGCAATAAGTACCGAAGTCCAGGCATTTTATGGTAAGAAGCACCAAAGTCCAAAACTGATTTTCTTGTTTTTTTCGTAATAAAGCATTATTTTTCCACAAAAACGTGTCTGTCTACTTTGTATAACCCCTGGGACTAGCAGCAGGAGCCACTGAATGTTATCTTTTAAAAAAAGTATCTGCAGCATGTTTTCAAAACTTTGACCCTTAATATCTCAAAAGTGTTATTTTGTGACTAAAGTACTTCTTGCACCCAGGTCTTCAATTTCAACTTTCCATTGTCGGGGCTATTAGTGCTTTATGTTAGATAATGTGTGCTGATTTAAATGTAAACCCTGCTAGCTGCATGACAGATGTGCGCAAATCATGCTGCTGACAACAGAACAATGAGTTCTGACAACGATGCCTGAAAACTGGGAATAAAATGAGAAGTATTCTGTTGAAACTTAGTATCAATAAAACTAATTAGCACTATTTATTACACAACTGTGTACTTTTTTATACAAAGAAAACAAAATTAGTCAAAATTGGTGATTTACGCACATCTGTCATGCCACTAGTAGGGTTTACATTTAAAGCAGTACACATTATTTAACATAAAGCTCTAACAGCCCTGACAATGAAAAGTTGAAACTGATCATCCAGGTTCACTGCTTTTAGGCCTGTCATCATTTTATGTAATATGGTGCAAAGTGGTTACTGACTTACTCCAAAAGTGTCATTGTTGTTCAGTTGAGTGTAGCACAAGCTCCACTTACTTGACATCATTGGATAGAAGACATAGTTATGTAACACCAATGCTATTTTTAATCAAAGAATGTTAAGCAATTGTTATAGAATTAACAATTTATTCTTGGTTTCCTTTTTTTGGCACACACTGTATGTATGCTTTTTTTTTTTTTACCTTAAAAACTTTAAATAAAAACTATGACTGTGAAAACTGGCATTAGTGCCAATTTAGTCACAGAATCTTTCCCTGCTCTCGTTTAACACCTCTGACTGGCACTTTTTGCATCCAATTTTTTATCCCTCATTGTTTTAAAAATATACTTGTAATATCTGTGTGGCAGTAGAGCTACAGTAATTCAGAAGCCCATAGAATGATGGAAAGATACCTAAAGTACAGCCTGGACTGTGCAAAGTACTTGTATTACCTGCCGACATTTGTACATTTATTTCTATAGACGAAGATTCTGTAAAAATCTGTGCATAATTGCGTATACATTATACCTCTGTAGACTAGGGATGTTGATTCTCAGTGTTTAAATAATGCTTGTTGGTGATTGTGTAAGTGTTTTTTAGCCTTAAATAAACCAGAAAAGATTTCTCCGGGAACACCCTTTCTCTTTTTCATGGACATCCTGGGCAAAATGATGGACAGAGCAGTCATAAATTAAGAGGGGAAACAAGTGAAAAGCACCTGGAACAATTTTGAGGTTAAGGGCCTTGCTGAAGAGCCCAAGAGTTCTTCCCAATTTCATCTCCCAGAACAAGTCAGAATCTTAAGCTCCACTGGGGGCTTGAACCCAGCAACTCTTTGGTCGCCAGTCAAACAACCTACCACTAGGCTACCCTGCTGCTGGAGATCAGTTGAATCCTCAGGCAGGAAATGTCAGTTTTCTGATTTTCGGGACTGGTACTTATCCATGTATTGTATATGGGGACCATGGTTCAAGGTGACTTAGTCACCTCTCATTATATTTATATGAATAATGGGCATCATTACATTATACAACCCAAGGGTCACATTGTTGATTGATCACTTATCCATAACAGGAGCACTTTTCATCCCAAATGGGAGACTCGGATACTCAGACAGGTGATTGTGTGCTGTGATACCCATTATCTCTCGCTTATTGGTTAATGGCTTTTGCCATTATCGTCTAAACAGCCCCCACAGTTAAATTATGTAAATATGGTTGTGGTTAAATTATGGTTAACATATGGTTTTCGATTCTATAACACATACCAACATAGTATATGTATTTGAAAGTGTTCCACTCTTCCCAGTTCCATCCATTACAACACCTGTTACCTGTAAATAAAGCATCTGAAGAAACAAAACAAAGATAAATTACAATACTTTTAATGTAGCTGTTCACCTATATTGACTCAATCTATGGCTTTGACGGTCCTAAGGCACCACATACCGGGCTGTTGACGGTTTCATTACAATTATATCTACACGGAATGGAATCACTAATGCCAGCAAATGGAATGCAGAAGTTGTCAGTGCAATGCCAGCATTGGAATTCCCACCAAATAAATACTTTATTTCCTGGAAAAAATTAAGCGCGCAATCATGATTCAAAAGGAGCATTTGGCTAATTTGCATGAAGTAAACAAGCTTCAGTGCTGAGGTAACCATGAACCAAAATTCTGTGGAATATGTGTCCAGCTTTGACACAAGTCCTGAGAAGATTTGGTGAGTTCTCTTATTTCTTTGCTCATAATTCAAATGTGATGAGTGTGTAAAATACCGGTTCTACTCAATTACATTAACGGTGATCAGTCATCTGAATGTGATGAATTGGGGTAGCATATGACACTTGGAGAGCCGGTTTTGCGGCTGCAAGATGACTGAGTTTTTTTTTTTTTAATATAGATTGAGCACTGTCCCAGCGCCCTCGGGAAGAATTCCTTTCCTGAATTGTCACTGTGAATAATTTGCAGAAGAATGAATGCTGTATAACAGGCAGGAATGAGACGACCTGCTACGAGCCAGGAAAAGTTGATTTTTATTATTATTATTATAATTATTATTATTATTATTAGTAGTAGTAGTAGTAGTAGTAGTAGTAGTAGTAGCAATAATAATAATCAACTGAAAGTTTACTGCTTTTCTACAATTTCTGCTCTGCTCTGCCTAAGTTCAGTCCAACACCACGCCTCCTGTGAGAAGAATCAGGAAGTAACTCCAGCTGTCTGTGTCCCACAGTTTCAGAGAAACTATTTTCATTCCGTCTTTGTCACTGTGAGCAGGAAAATGGCTGAGGCCAGTGTCACCGGGAGCTGGGACCAGTGGAGCCACACAAGTCTTCTCCGTAATGGGAATTTGACTTGTCCAATCTGTCTGGGAATACTTAAGGATCCGGTGGCTATTCACTGTGGACACAGTTACTGTATGAGCTGTATTAAAGGCTACTGGGATCAGGATGATCATACTGGTGTTTACAGCTGTCCCCAGTGTAGAGAGACCTTCACTCCAAGGCCTGTTTTAAGAAAAAACACCATGCTGGCTGATGTGGTGGAGAAACTGAAGAAGACAGGACTCCAAGCTGCTCCTCCTGCTGACTGTTATGCTGGACCTGGAGATGTGGTTTGTGATTCCTGTACTGGGAGAAAACAGAAAGCCGCAAAGTCCTGTCTGGTGTGTCTGGCCTCTTACTGTGATACTCACCTCCTGCTTCATTACGAATATCCTTCTCTTCAAAAGCATAAACTGGTGAAGCCCACTGGAAACCTGCAGGAGAAGATCTGCTCTCATCACAGTAAACTGCTGGAGGTTTACTGTCGAAACGATCAGCAGTGTATCTGTCTGTTGTGTGTGAATGATAAGCACAGAGGACATGATACCGTCTCAGCTGCAGCAGGAAGGACAGAGGAACAGGTAAGGACTGGAGAGCTTTGATATCAGGTCTGATGCTAGATTTAATACAGGAGATGAGATAAAGTTTAGAAGTGAACTGTATAAGAAATCTCAACGCTTCTGGAAACTACATATTAAATTTTAAAAATCAACATGGAATATCAAAAATGATTAATGTATTAAGTATCCACTAAAATACAAAAAAAAAATCAAATTAAAAAATGAAGTGGTGCTCAAAAACAGCTTATTTGGCTTCTCACAATTTCTCAGGACTGGGTGGGTGTGGCCAAATCACGCTTCACTGACATCTATTCTTCCAGTCATGTCACTCAGACATGCTCTCATTGCTACTAACAACGGTAATATTTCGCAAGCAGTCAGAATCAGCGCGATTCGGCCATACCCGTATGAAACAGGAGACAATTTACTTGTCACCATTATGTAACAAGCAAGCTGACTATCCTGCTGGGAAGCTAAATACAAGATAGTGCCCTGGTTCAAATACTTTCAATCATATGAAAACTGGGGAGGCAATTCATGGTGAATTTGATTCACTGGGATTAATTTTAGCTGTTGCGTAGAAATTTAGCACTATCAATAATCTGCATAACAAATGCTCCCTTCCATAGAGCACTTATAGCAAACCTAGCAAGCTGGGCAAAACATTAGTCAAGCTAAAAAATACAGTTGAAATCAAATTAATTTGATTTTGAAATGAGTTAATGTTAGCAACTGAGCTTGCATGGTCAGGCTATAGGCTTGGACCAGCAGTTCCCTCTGATGATGGGACTGGGAGATGCTGAAGTGGAGGGAGAGAAGAATACTGCACAGCCACCCAACAGCACATGCCACTTGGCATAACCAATTGAAGACCTCAAAGAAAAAAACGATCAGAGTCCAAATTTAGCATTTTTTATATTTCATATATTATATATTATTATAATATTTATAATAATATATACTAATATTACAACCCCAATTCCGAAATGGTTGGGATGAAGTGTAAATTGTGAATAAAATCAAAATGCAATAACTTTCAGATCACATAAGCCAATATGTTATTTACAATAGAACATAGATAACATTTCAAATGTTGAAACTGAGACATTTTACATTTTTATCCACAAAATGAGCTTATTTCAAATTCTCTGGCTGCAACAGGTCTCAAAAAAGTTGGGACTCAGGCAGAAAAGGGCTGAAAAAACAATTAATATATAAGAGAATCAGCTGAAAGAACATTTAGCAAGTAATTAAGTTAACGCATCAGGTGTGTAACATGATTGGCTATAAAAGGGATGTCTTAGAGAGGCTGAGTCTCTCAGAAGTAAAGATGGCCAGAGGCTCTCCAACCTGTGAAGGCTTTCGTAAAAAAATTGTGGAATACTTTAAAAATAATGTTCCTCAACGTCAAATTGCAACGGCTTTGAAGGTCTCATCATCGACAGTGCATAACATCATCAAAAGATTCAGAGAAACTGGAAAAATTTCTGTGCGTAAGGGACAAGGCCGAAGACCTTTACTGGATGCCTGTGATCTTCAGGCCCTCAGACGCCACTGCATCACTCACCGGCATGATTCTGTCATTGACATTACTAAATGGGCCCAGGAATACTTAAGAAACCACTGTCTGTAAACACAGTCTGCCGTGCCATCCACAGATGCCACCTAAAACTCTATCATGCAAAAAGGAAGCCATTGTTGAGCATGATCCAGAAGCGCCACAGTATTCTGTGGGCCAAGGCTCATTTAAAATGGACTGTAGCAAAGTGGCAGTGTCCTGTGGTCAGACAAGGCCAAATTTGAAATTCTTTTTGGAAATCATGGGCGTTGTGTCCTCCGGGCTAAAGAGGAGAAAGACCATCCTCCTGTTATCAGCGTTCAGTTCAAAAGCCAGCATCTCTGATGGTATAGGGATGCATTAGTGCATATGGTGTGGGACACTTGCATGTTTTAAAAGCACCATGAATGCTGAAAGGTAAATAAAGCTTTTAGAGCAACATATGCTCCCCTCCAGACGATATCTATTCCAGGGAAGGCCTTGTGTATTTCAGCAGGACAATGCAAAACCGCATACTGCAGCTATTACAACAGCATGGCTTTGTAGTAGAAGAGTTTGTGTGCTGAACTGGCCTGCCTGCAGTCCTGATCTTTCACCGATTGAAAACATTTGGTGCATAATGAAACGAAAAGTCCGTCAAAGGAAACCCAAAACTCTCCAGCAGCTGGAAGCCTGTATTAAACAAGAGAGGGATCAAATTCCAAAGAATAAACTCAGGAAACTTGTCTCCTCAATGCCCAGACACCTCCACTCTGTGTTAAAAAGAAGAGGGGATACACTTCCGGTAATGACTCTGGTGGGGTAGGACGTGCCATGAGTTGTATTCCAGTCCGATGACATTATATATTACCTAAACCCGTTTTTAAGAGTCTAATTCCGCTCAACCAAGTATTACCAAGGCAGCATTTAGTATTCACCATGCCGAGGGCTAAAAAAACCACCTCGACGAGCAGCAACAACAGTTTGAAGACGAAGAAGCCCATGCTGCTGCTGCACGCCAACAAGACAAAGAGGTTCCTGACCAGCGAAGCGAAGATGAACGCTCTACTCCTCGCTGGGCCCAGAAATTGATCCTGGATTTAAATTCAGTTCAAAAGACCTTAACGGATCACCTGCCAGCAATACAAGCCACGACTAACAGAATCGAATCAGAGTTTTCCTCCCTCGCCACCCGTATCAACAACGCTGAGCAGCGTATATCAGACGTGGGGGATGAACTAGCTCTGTCGGCAAAACAGAAGACACTTGAGACTTCGATAATGCAGCTCACCCAGAGGATCGAATATTTGGACAATTACTCGAGAGAAACAGTCTCTGTTTTGCACTTATTCCAGAAAAAGCTGAGGGTTCTAACATAAAGGCTTTTATGTCCAACCAGCTCAAAGAGTTCCTCCCTGCTGACCAGCCTGCTGTGGAATTGGAGCGCGTTCATCGCCTGAGCGCACAGCAGGACCACGCCAAGAAACCACGCTCGATTCTGGTCAAGTTCCTCCGATATGAAGATAAAGAAAAGATCCTCAGAATGTCGCGGCAAAGTAAGGAGCTGTCCTTCAAATCTTCTAAATTCCTGGTATTCCCTGATTATTCGGTGGCCGTGTCTTGGAAGAGGATGGAATTCAGCGTCTTCAAAGCAGCGCTGCATCGCCTGAACATCCCCTTCAAGCTGTTGTTTCCAGCCCGGCTTGTTGTCAAAATAGGAGCCGATATGCACATCTATGACGCCCCAGCCAAGGCCGGGGCCGATCTTCCACGTCTGCTGCCCGCTATCCATTTCTGATCTGACTCAGGGACCAGCGAAGCACATATGGTCTCTATCTAGTCCTTCTCTTTTTCGGCATGAGGAGCCGACTGTTTCTTTTTTGGTTTGTTTGTTTGTTTGTTTGTTTGTTCTGATACGGAAACAGAGAGGGAATCCCCCATACTACTCCCCATAAAACTGCTATGAGACTGGACAAAGTTATCACTCATTGACATTGTGTTTCTAAGGGTCAGGTTTGGAGTGTGAATAAGGCTTCTTTTTTTCCTCTCTTTTTTTTCTTTTTTGGCGTGGGTGCGATCCGGCTCACATGCTCACGCCAGCACACAGAATATAATGTACTCTATGTCTTGTGAATATGCGCATGATATGTAAAAAATGGGTTTTTGCAAGACAATATCTAGGCTGTTGCTCTTTCTTTTACTTTTTAATAAAACAATAATAATGACATATAGCCTATATAAAGACATTGACTATACTGGAGTTGTTCTCTGGCAACCGGTCACACAGTAGCGTTGTTGGATACTTTTTGGAAGTTCATGTTTTCTTTTAATCACCTCCTTATGGAACCCTTTGGCTCCATTGGACATAGCTTCTGCTACGTCTTAATTTTCGTTTTGTATATTTTGTTTTCCTTTTTTCCTCTTATTATTTTTTTAATTCTTTAGTTTTTGGTACAGAAGGTTCACAAATATTTTTCTATATATAGATAATTTTGAAAATTGGTTTGGAGAAATGGATATTAAGCTTACTACAGATATAAGGACCATTTATAATATCTTTTTGTCCCTCTGAAACAAGATGGCAAGCCAGACATTAAATATTGTAACAGTATTTAGCTGGAATGTGGATGGTTTGAATAGTCCGGTGAAGCACACTGGAATTTTAAGCCACCTTGCAAAACTTAAATCACAGATAGCCCTGTTGCAAGAAACCCATCTAATACAGTCTGAGGCTCTCAAATTAAAGCAAAAATGGGTTGGACAGGTCTTCCATTCAGATTTCAACAGTAAGAGTAGGGGAGTAACTATCTTAGTTCATAAGAAGACACCTTTTGTTCTTCATGACTCCTTAGTTGATCCTGAAGATAGATATATTATAATTGAAGGTCTATTGTATAATGAACCTAAAGTCTTTGTCAATATTTGTGGTCCAAATATTCACTCTGTTCCCTTTTTCAATGGCCTCCATACAATTCTCTCACAGTATGCTGGTAAACCCATAATAATGGCAGGTGATTTTAATGCTGTTCCTAATCCAACCCTAGACAGGAGTAGTAAACCCTTGCCTTCTGACCGAATGGTTTCAGCTTCTCTTCTAAATTATGTAAGGATGTGGGCCTATCTGACGTATGGAGGTTGTTGAATCCTGATTCAACAACTGATACTTTTTACTCAAACCCTCACAAATCATATTCAAGGATAGATGGCTTTTTGGGTTACACAAGATGTGCTCTCAAATGTTTGGACTGCTGAAATCAAAAATATGACTTACAGTGATCATTGCCCTTTGACTTTGACATTTGCCCCCTCCTTACACCATATTAGGCTGTCATTGTGGAAACTTAACAACTCTGCTCCAAAATGAAAATTTGGTGGAGTTAATTAATAAAGAGACAAAAAATTTTTTTGATACAAATAGTGATTCTGTTGAATCTTTTGCTACCACATGGGAGGCATACAAGGCCACTTGTGGGGGTTGGCTTATAAGTTTTGCTTCAAACCAAAAGAAAATAAGAGAAAAAAAATTGATTGCCTTAACCAAAAATTTATCAGAGTTGGAAGCAGCACATAGGGCAAACCCAAAGGACAATAAGCTGTATACAGAGTTACAAAAGGCCAAATTTGAAGTAAAAAATTTAATGAATAAAAAAATTGAATTTGATTTGTATCGTTTGAAATCAAAATATTTTGAAAATGGGGACAAGGCCAGAAAATTGCTGGCATATCGGCTTCAGAAGGCCAGGGCTTCTCGCCTTATTCCTGCTATTAAATCAGATAAGGGTGAAGTATTAAAAACTCTTCTAGACGTCAATAAAAGATTTAAGGAATATTATGAATCTCTTTATTCTTCAGAGGTTAAACCCTCTCCAGAAGACCTGGACAGATTATTTGGTAATATAGAAATGCCTGTTTTAACAAATGAAGACAAAGAGGATCTAGAAAGACTAATATCACAATCTGAAATAAAAATCGCTATCGACAACATGGCTAGCGGGAGCGCCCCAGGTGAAGATGGACATAGTATCAACTTCTTTAAAACCTTTTCTGTTAGAAATCAGTGATTTGTATGTTTGTTTTTAGCTTGTTTTTAGTTTCTAGTTTAGTATGTTTCTTGTTTGTTTTTAGTATTGCTATTATTTATATAGTTATTATATTTATTCGTTAGAGCATGTGTGTTTCTGGATGATTGCTCTGTCTCTGGTCTTCAGTGTTTTCCTCCCGTTTCTGTCTCATGGCATCTTGTCTTTTTCATCACACTCTCTTCCCTGTAATTTCGGTTGGGTGTTTCCACTTCCTTCTCTCTCGCTGTTCTCATTGGCTATCCACACCTGAGAGTAGTTTATTGAGGCACGGGTGTTTCGTTAGATTAGAGTTAGGACTCCACCCGTTTCCCCTCTCTCTCCTATCACCGTCCTTGCTTTTCTAGTTCCACCTCTATCTACAGCTGTCCTGTGTTTAGCTGGGATTCCACTTAATTAGTTTGTGTTTAAAAGACCCAATTTCCCGTAGTTTCTTGTCGACTCGTTTCTACCACAGCTCGTCTTGGTCAGTCTCGTTTCTGCGCTTTTTTTCTCGTTGCGATTGTTGAAAGCTCGTTTCTCGTGATTCTCCCGTAAGTCTTGTAATTGATTGTTTGTATTGCGTTGTGAGATTGCGGTTTGTTTGAAAGTACTTCGTTCTCCCTGATTCCCATTTTGTACCAATCTGTTTAGCTTCTCCTGTGTTCTCCCTTATCCCATCCAACTCCCTTTTTCCTTCCCCTTCCATTCCCTTAGTTTCAACCCTCTTTGTTACTGTCTTTGTGCGGATTGATTATTCTGGTTACTGGATCATTTTGCTTGTCCCCTGACTTCGATTCTGCATATCTCTGTTTGCCTGGCTATTGATCCATTTCTGTCTTGACCATGAGCTTGGTTAATCCCAATAAACGCCCTGCTGATGCTGAACTGCACTTGGAGTCTATGCCCGTTCCTTTCATTTTCCCCATTATTAGTCGATAAACTGGAAAGGGTGTTTAATGAAGCAAAGGTAAAAGGTAACCTACCAAGCTCTTACCAAGTTTCCCTTATTACGGTCCTGCTTAAGCCTAATAAGGACCCTTTACAATGTGCAGGATACCGCTCTATCTCTCTCCTTAATTCAGAGAGGAAAATTCATGCTAAAATCCTGGCAAGAAGATTAGAGGGAATTATACCCAAACTCGTTCACATAGACAAAATTGGATATGTAAAATCAAGGCAAATCGCCGATAACATGCGTAAGTGATTTCATATAATGCACTATGCCAACTCATCGGCCATTCCAGCTATTGCGGTGTCGTTGGACGCCGAAAAGGCATTCGACCACGTTGAATGGCCCTATCTTTTCAAAACACTGTGTAAATTTGGATTTGGTCCTAATTTTATCAAGTATATTTTTTTGATTTATTCACAACCAAAAGCCAAGATTATTACAAGCAGTATAATTTCAAATCAATTTCCACTTAAACGTGGAACCCCACAAGGGTGTAATTTGAGCCCTTTGCGCTTTATTTTATCATTAGAATCTCTGGCCATTTCAATTAGAAATAACCATAATATTAAAGGTTTTGCAGCCCCCGTAACAGAAATAAAACTAAGTCTTTTTGCAGATGACATATTGTTGACAGTATCCGACCCACCCACCTCTCTTAAATATATTCTGGAGACAGTGGAAGATTTTGGCTCCATCTCGGGTTATAAGGTGAATTGGGACAAATCTGAAGCGCTATCTTTAAATGTTTACTGTCTTAAATCACATATTAGTGGTTTGCCATTCAAATGGTTTCCTGAGGGAATGTGTTATCTTGGTGTAATTTTGAAATCAAACCCGCAAGATATTGCCCAATTTAATTTGAAAAACCTTATCAATGATATCAAGGTGGATATGGAAAGGTGGAAAAGCCTCCCACTGACTATATGGGGTTGAATAGATACTATAAAAATGAATGTCCTACTAAGGATAAGTTTTCTTATGGCTGCCATCCCACTTCCCCAAGAGAAAGTTTTTCAAAGAAATTGAAGTTCTTTTCAGAAATTTTATCTGGAATAATAAGACCCCCTCGGGTCAGTGTTAAAAACCTGTACGTGGACAGGGGAATGAGGGGCCTCGGCCTCCCAAATATATATAAATACTATCTAGCATTTAATGCCAGATATCCCTTGAAGTGGGGTTACAGGGTCAAATTTAGAGACACTAGCTGGGAAAGCATTGAACAGGAAGCCTTAGATATGCAAAAAGACAAGCTTTCATTACTAGAGTTGTGGTATGCTCCTATATGTAAAAAAATTGACAATCCTCTGATTCATTTTTCTTGCTCTGTGGTGAAAAAAATTCAGGATATGATCAATTTTAGAGTTAATAATTCTCCAAATGCCCCCTTGTGGAACAACTACAAGTTTACCTTTAATGACAAACCTCTTAAAAATGATCTTTGGGAAAGTAAAGGTATAAGAACTATCAGTGACTTGGTAAACCCCGGGGACAGAAAACTAAAATCTTTTGCTGAACTTTCAGATTTCTACAGAATTGATGACAAGGATTACCTAACTTATATGCAAATAAGATCTCACCTGACTTATTTTCTCGGTGAAGTGGTTAAAATATCTATAGTGACAGAGGTGGAAATCATACTTTAATCAATGGTCAAACAGAAACATAAGATTGCCTCGAAACTTTATAAACTGTTAAACAGCCCAACAAGAAATAATTGGAGTGTGGTTCAAAGAAACTGGGAAACTGATCTGACCATTAGGAATGGAAAAATGGAATCAAATTTGGAAAAATTTACATAAAATATCAAAATCAGTAAAGAACAAAATGATAAATTATAATATTTACATAGAACATATTTTACCCCTGTTCGATTGCATAGTATGAACTCCTCTGTCTCTGACCGTTGTTGGCACTGTCAACAAGAAAAAGGTACATTTTACCACATGGTATAGGCTTGTCCAAAAATAAAAGCGGTCTGGGAAAGTGTAACACAGTCCCTGGGGGGAATTATCGGTCACTATGTTGTTTGCCACCCGGAACTATGTTTGCTGAATTACATGAACAATGGATCATGGCCCAAATATAACAAACAAATGATAATAACTGGATGTATGACAGCCAAAAGACTCATTACCACTAATTGGAAGGACACTGACCACCTGGATATAGGAAGATGGCTTCAAACTTTCCTAGAGACAGGTTCTATGGAGGGAGCTGCCTCAAATCTCCTGGAAATGTGTAATGAGGAACAGCTCTTATGGAGAGAAATAATTAATATGATACACAGGTTACCCTTTTTCCAGAGGATCCTGAAAGATCCTCAAGCCCCTGGTTGGGTTTGAGTTCAAACAGACTGTTCATGCCTGGTCTGTAATTGTCCACAAATTGCATCCCCACTCCCACTGAAATACTGAGAAAATAGAATCTCTGTACACTACCACCTAGTCTTTTTTTTTTGTTTGTTTTTGTTTTTGTTGTTCTCTCTTTCTTTTTTTTTTTTCTTCTCTTTCTGCCCCACTAAATTCATTAGTTATTGTATTTGTACCACATCATTTCTTGTGTTTTGTATGCATTTGTTTTATGTTTGTTTAGGTTTTGCTGTTTTGGGTTTTTTTTTCTTTTGTTTTTGTTTTTGTTTTTCATCCCTCTGACTTTTACTTTATATGAAGTGAAAAATGTATTGGCAAATATGTTTTAATTTGACCTTGACTTATCATCATCTTTGACTTTCTGGCTGCCAATTTAAAAAAAAAAAAAAAAAAAAAGAGGATGCTACACCATGGTAAACAGGTCCCTGTCCCAACTTTTTTGAGGCCTGTAGCAGCCATCAAATTTGAAATGAGCTCATTTTGTGGATAAAACTGTAAAATTTCTCAGTTTCAACATTTGCTATGTTATCTCTGTTCTATTGTGAATAAAATACTGGCTGGTGTGATTTGAAAGTCATTGCGTTTTGATTTTATTCACAATTTACACTTTGTCCCAATTATTTTGGAATTGGGGTTGTTTATATTATTTTAATGTTTTATATATTTTATTTTTTTTGAAAATTTTTTCAGTGATTTGTTTCTAAGATCGTTTTGAATTTTTAATTCATCATTTCTCCACAACGTGAAAATGTGACTGATCATTTTTCCATTGTGGTCTTCAATTGCCTTTAGCTTAAAATTTTTGAATTGTGTTTGAGGGAAATGGCCACTGCATACTAGCTCGCTAGCTGACAAAACCAAGAGGGAGGTTGCTCAGATAATGACGACAAAAAAGTGCAGATTAATGATTTTATTTAGAGCAGGAGGCAGCCAGCACTCTCCTAAATTCTGGTTGGTTGGATAGCCCTGGAGATTGCTGATGCCAGAAATTTCATTTGAAAGTCCCATCCAATTTACATTGGCCATGGAGAAAAAACAAAAAGGACTCTCAAGTTTGCTAAATATAGGAGTGAAACTGAGCTATCATGTTTTCTATATGAGTTTTATATGCAAATGACCTGAAATTACACATAATTAAAGAATCAGTTTGTATGGATTCATTTCTTGTTAATGCTAGGTTCCCACTATCACGATTCGTGGCACGATTGAAATTGTGGTCTTCATCGTGGAGTAATCGTGGTGATCGTATCAGATCTTGAGGTCAGTCGTGGCAATCGTGTTAATCGTAGAAAAGTTTTGGACACTTCAAAAATTTCCTACAATCAACATGATTAATTGTCAATCGTGATCACCGCATTGCCTCGTATCCAAACCTGAAATTTTAGCTGCTTTCACACTTTTAAGCTGCTTTCACTGGCAGCTTCAGAGAAGTTCCACGATCAGCTACGAATGGCCAATCGTGGCGTTCTAACGGAGCACACCACAGTGGGAACTAAGCATAATCAAACCTTTGTTTTATATACATGTCCAGTAATTTTTTTTTTTTTTTTTTTTTTTTACTTTACCTGAACCTGAGCGTTGGCAATATCTTAATAAATTACCAGTCATGAAGTGTTACCAATACACACATACATGGGAATACAATGGGTCCTGTAGATTTCCCCTCCTGGAGTCATAAAGCTCTCCTTTTTGGATGCCTTTCTTGTTTCTATTTTTGTTTTTGTTGAACAACCTGCTCCACAACAGCTTCTTCGCATTTTTCTCCAGTATCCTGTTATGTGAAAATGTAATTCTTTCCCGAAGGGGGTGGCTTTGGCACTTTGTGCTCAATAATGTGATGCCAGTCAGGTCTGTAATTATACCATGCATTTTGAATATGCATTTCCTGTTTTTCGGGGCAAAACATGCATGCAAAAATCTGCATAATGCTTAATATTTTATGTGATATTCTTTGCTGGTTTTAGAGAGACATATTGGAGCCTCTTGGTTTTTATCTGCCTTAATTTTTTTCTTGAACATGGACTTGGTTACAGTTCCCGCAGTAACGCATTCTCAGATATGGCACCTTCTCCACCTGGAATACTTTCTGCCCTCAACCTGCTGGAACAATTCCAGAAAAAAATAATACATAACGCCACTGAGATCGTCTTGTTTTTTTTTTTGAAAATAAAAATTCCCTTTTCTTTGATTTGGAGCACATGTAGCAGGGTGTGGACACCAAAATCTTCATATACACTGTCTGAATAAAAACGTTACCATTTGGATTTAAATTAAGGAAATACCATGATATCATCTAGGGTTGCCTCAATGGGTTAGGGCTTGGCCCAGCACAGTTATGCTGCAATAAAATTATGTACATCAGCTGACCACCTGAATGTACTGAATGGCCGCATTATCCCCTTGATGGATTTTTTTCTTCCCTGACAGTGCAGGCACATTCTTGAGAAAGAGTAGTTAAGGGTGCATGAGGAATTATTTTCTCTTATGAATTGGCCCCCTCAGAGTCCTGACCACTGCTGCCTCAAAGCAAGAAGGTTGTGGGTTTGAATCTGGCCTGGGGGCCTTTCTGTGTGGAGTTTGAATGTTCTCCCCATGTTCAGTTGGGTTTCCTCTGGGTACTCCGGTTTCCTCCCACCGTCTAAAGACATGCATATCAGGCTGATTGAAAATGCTGAATTGCCCAGTGTGAGAGCAAAGGGCGAGTGAATGGTGATGGATTGGCAAGTTGTCCAGGGAGGGTCCCTGCCTTTCGCCCAGAGTCAGCTGGGATAGGGTCCAGCTCCCCTGCAACCCAAGTGATGAAAAAGTGGTATAGAGAATGAGTGAATGGACGGACATTCCATGAGGTTGTCGAAACAAAGCCATATTGAATGCCCGTCATAATCAAAGCAAATTGCAGTTCAACAAAATCTTAGATTGTGCAACTTTTTTTAGCCAGGGAGCGCGTCAAAAACATGAAATCTGACTTATATAACAGGACAACCTCAGACACTTTAGTGTTTTTCAAGTATTTCTTGTGCTTGTAACCCTTTGTTGGGCGAGGAACTGTATTTGGTAACTTCAGTCGGCGTCCAAAGTGGCGCCCCCATGCCTCTCCGTGAGAGCAGTAGACCCACTGCGATTTCTCTCAGCCAATGAGAGAAAATCAGGCTAAATCACAGGCAGTGACATCAGGGTGCTCGACCAATCAGCAGTGGCCTAGAGCGTCTTAAACTACTTTTCTTCTCCAGACCTCTGACAGTGCGGTTGTGTGCCCTTACCCAGTCCCACTCAGAAAGACCTAACATCATTACTCACGAAAAAAAACTAATGAAAACTCACGCATAAAAAAGTTGAAAAGGTTTGCTAAAAGTTGAGATAGGTGTTGTTTGTGTAGGATTTCTAGAAATCAGTGAAATTTTGCATGAAAAACAAAAAATTTGGTGGTGAGGTCATATTTGATCATATGCCCTTTTCACCTAAGTCTACAGCAAGTGATGGTTAGACTATTTATGGACATATGCCCAACGCACAGTACTTTTCTAACAGTCAGCTTCTTAGGGTATTTTTTAGTGCCCTATAAAGGGTTAACAGTGGTTTAACACATGTAAGCATAATTTATTGTTATTTAACTGTAGAAAAAAAATCTATCCACAGAAGCAGCTGGGAGCGACACAGAGTAAATTCAAGAGGAGACTTCGAGAGAGAGAGAAGGAGTTGCAGGATCTGAGACAGGCTGTGCAGTCACTCAAGGTGGGTACTGACCAGAGGACAACAGCTGGCTGCTGGAAGAGCCATTTCAGGGCTCAGTCAGGGCTCTCCTCCAGTCAGCCAGTGAGGAGCCCAGTGTTGGGCCACTTTCCAGCCCTGTGGGGCTCAATCCCACTGAGCCACACTGTGGGGAACAGGCTGTGTGGGGTCCCAGTAAGAGCTGAGTGAAAGGCCTAGTTAAAATGTACAGCCTCCTCTCTCTGTGTCTCCTAACAGCTCTCTGCACAGGCAGCAGTGGAGGACAGTGAGAGGATCTTTACTGAGCTGATCCGCTCCATTGAGAGAAGGCACTCTGAGGTGAAAGAGCTGATCAGAGATCAGGAGAAGGCTGAAATGAGTCGGGCTGAAGGACTCCTGGAGCGGCTGGAGCAGGAGATTGCTGAGCTGAGGAGGAGAGACGCTGAGCTGGAGCAGCTTTCACACACAGAGGATCACATCCATTTCCTTCCAGGTAACATCACTGGCTCTCTGACAGCTTGTATGTATAGTTAGCTGACAGTTCATACCCAACACTGACTATCGGTTTAAGAACTTGCAGTGTATGTGATGATATCACCTGTGTCAAAATGCATCATTGTCACACAACAAAGGTGTGAAGATGGCTTAGTCCCTATCAGGTTATAATAAAAGAAGAGAACCCAATGTATATTACTCTCTTTGCCTCATTCTCTATGCTTCTTTGGCCAGGACACACTAAGTGTAAGGACTCATGTATGGAACTTCCATGAGGCTTAACTACCTCTAGAGAGCTCACAGCTCTGTGAAACTCTGTTAAAATTCAGGGCCGCAAGTCTCTCATTTAACTAGCTTACACCAGGTGGTAATACGGTTTAGCATTGTTAGACAGATTGTGCTGCATTATGGTTTGTCTGGTTTGAGAGAAAAATCACAGCTGTGTCCATTTTCTTATTTGAATGCGTTAGACGGCCATTCAAAGATAGAGTAAAACCACATGTATTGCCTTTTGTCTCCCTCTGGCTAACTTTCTAACAATGCAACTAGCTAACATGTTTGTTTGACAAACCCCAATTCCAATGAAGTTGGGACGTTGTGTAAAACATGAATAAAAACAGAATACAATGATTTGCAAATCCATTTTGACCTATATTCAATTGAGTATACTACAGAGACAAGATATTTAATGTTCAAACTGATAAATATATTTTTTTTTTGGAAATATTAACTCATTTTGAATTTGATACCTGCAACACATTCAAAAAAAGCTGGGACAGGGGCAACAAAAGACTGGATAAGTTGAGGAATGCTCAAAAAACACCTGTTTGGAACATTCCACAGGCTCAGTCGTTCACAAGCAAGGATGCAGCGAGGTTCATCACTTTTTGAACAACTGCATAAGCAAATAGTTCAACAGTTTAAGATCAACGTTTCTCAACATGGAATTGTGAGGACTTTAGAGATTTCATCATCTTCAGTCCATAATATCATCAAAAGATTCAGAGAATCCAAAGAAATCTCTACATGTAAACGGCAAGGCCGAAAACCAACATTGAATGCCTTAGACCGTCGGTCCCTCAGGTGGCACTGCATTAAAAACCGACATCATTATGTCAAAGATATTACCACGTGGGCTCAGGAACACTTCGGAAAACCATTGTCAGTTAACACAGTTTGTCGCTACATCTACAAGTACAAGTTAAAACTCTACCATGCAAAGCGAAAGCCATATTTCAACAACAACCAGAAACACCACCGGCTTCTCTTGGTCTGAGCTCATCTGAGATGGACTGACGCAAAGTGGAAAAGTGTGCTGTGGTCTGACGAGTCCACATTTCAAATTGTTTTTGGAAATCATGGACATCGTGTCATCTGGGCTAAAGAGGTAAAAGGACCATCCAGATTGTTATCAGCACAAAGTTCAAAAGCCAGCATCTGTGATGGAATGGGGATGTGTTAGTGCCCATGGCATGAGTAATTTGCACATCTGTGAAGGCACCATTAATGCTGAAAGGTACATACAGGGTTTGGAGCAACATATGCTGCCATCCAAGCAACGTCTTTTTCAGGGACATCCCTGCTTATCTCAGCAAGAAAATGCCAAGCCACAAAACATATTCACAAGCCGTTAATATTTCCAAAAAAAACAATAAAGTTTATCAGCTTGAACATTGAATATCTTGTCTTTGTAGTGTACTCAGTTGAATGTACATCGAAAAGGATTTGCAAATCATTGTATTCTGTTTTTATGCATGTTTTACACAATGTCCCAACTTCATTATAATTGGAGTTTGTTGTGGGAAATTGAGTTGAAATAGCCTTTATAAAACTTCAAAAAAATCCTTCAGATTGTTCATTAAATCTTTTATTTAATTGCATTTTAAATAATCATTAATTTTGGTTATTTTAATTATTAATTCATATTCTGCATTTTTGGTTATAATAATAGTTTCATGTGACTGTTGATTAGCTTTGCAGGTTTTCTGCTATACCATATTGGTATCCCACAGGAGGATCGTTAAGACAAAAACGTTTGAATTATCCATCCTCGCCATTTCATATCTCACGGAGGCACACCACCTACACCTGTATTATGGGTATTAAACTTATATAATGGCATATGTTTCTCACTTATGAAGACATTCTCCTGGAATCTGCATTTGAATCTGCATCCACATTTCTGTTTGGAGTTCATAGTATATGGACCTCTGCTTCATCTGAGTTTATTTGAACTCTATTCTGTCTGTCTGTCTGCAGAGCTGTCAGTCTGTCTGTGCCCCTCCTGTACCCAGAGACTTACCCAGCATCACTGTCAGTCCACATGTCTCTTTTGAGGCTGTGAGGAAATCTGTCTCTGAACTGAAGGAGCAACTGGAGAGCATCTGCAAGAGGGAACAGCTCAAAATTTCCAACTCAGGTTTTGCCATCCCCATCTCAGCAAAATTCTATAAAGAATAAATTTTATGCTATTACTTGTCGACAGATTTTCTTTCTTAAAATTATGGCCTCAAATCTCTCTTGCACACTAGTTATTTTATATCTTTTTTCTCTTTCCATAGTGAGAGACATCACAACGACAGAATTCAGGAGCAGAGAGGATTTGATACGATGTGAGAGTCCCTCTACAGCATCTCTGAAACAATGACCCGCACACACACACACACACACACACATCCTTGTACTTATACCCTTGTGAGGACATTACATTGGCCTCCATCCATTCCTTGTGCGTCTCTATAGCCTTCTCGTTATCTTAACAATAAGCAATGCATGTCTAACCCAAACCCTTAATCTTAACCTATCCCTAATTCTAACCCTACCCCTAACCTAGCTATCAGTGATAGCTAAAATCACATATCCGGGATGATATACCTGTCATCTGCTCAGCATCTGATATAGACTGATAAGTGACAGAGGCAAACCGTTAATGTTGAAGCAACCCAGTGTATTTTAGAAAGTACTTAACACCATCTCATGCAACTAGCCAATGGGCCATATTGAACGATCTTTTGTCATAAAATAATGGGCTGGGACAATCACACTATCCAACACAATAACAGTGCATACCTGTGGGCGAAGGGCGACGGTTCGTCATTCTCGGGCGACGTTATGTCATTACCACGCGACCGTTGAAGCAGATGACAACTAATTAGTGGCAATAAATCCTCATTTATCTCCTCTTTGAAAAGAAAAATTCCAAATTTTTGTATTTTACAATATTTATTTACTAATTATGATTGTGTAAAACAGCATTATGATTTAGCCCTGAGTTCCCCTTTAAAGGTGTTGTGAGAAGTCGGCAGACATATCAGTTTTTCTGTTTGTTTGTGACGAGAAACTCATTTCAAAACATTTTGCGTTGGAATTTATCCAAAACTCCCCCCGGTTTACGAGTAATGGCCCTAGCAACGCCCTTAGCAATGCTGACAAAATTCTTCGGAAATCTCCGATGGTGACGTGAACTCCAGAACAGCCATTGTTATGATTCTGTGCATGCCATTGAAATTCCTGTTAATTCTTCGCTGTTTTGGTGGCTTTGTGTCGAAATTCCTAGGATGCCTCGGCGGTGTGTCGCGATGCATTGTTCTCATTCAGCCCAACAGTTGTTTGAGTGGCTGAAGGACAAAGATAGGGCCCATAAATGGACCAGTTTTGTCAGAGCAAAGAGAGTGGATTTTACCGCGGTGCCGACGAGTGTGCTTTGTTACAAGCACTTCACGGATGACTGTTTTGCCTCTCTCAACATTATCAGGTGTGGCCAGTTTTCATTACTAAGGCATACCTGTCAACTCTCACGCATTTGGTAAGTTTAAGTGGCATATTTACGCTCCTCTGCTGTAGTCAGCAATTATTCAATCAACACATATGTAAGAGATTCTCGCACTGAAGTCCTTGTGCATGGAGGGTTTGGAAGCAATGGAACTGCATAAAGACGTTTTAAATGATATTATTCAGTTAAAACAATCATGAAACACATGCATTCCTTCCAACCCCTGAGTAAAAAAAGCATGAGAAATCCAGAGTCGTAATCAGTATGCATTGTAAATGAAAACTGGCCACATCTGACAATGTTGAGAGTTTTCAGAGTTTCTGTAATTGTCATTTAAATGAATAATTGAGAACAGGCCACGACCAATCATTAATTTTAAGGGATTGTTTGAGCTTCCCCTATTGCCAGTTCACGAGCCGCCACTGACTTGCCGATACATACATGTACATGAATATGCATGCATTAGGCCAACCGCCAGATGACCGTAGAGACAGGGTATTTATTTACGATAAATATGACTTTTTACATGAACATCAATAAATTTGTTGTCAATGTCGCATTTGTATGTATGTTTATCAACGACAGACGAAGCCATACGATGAAACAAGTCAGCAAGACTTACCATTCACCCACTCTCGCTCAGTCAAGACGCCATTGAAGATTGGGTCTTTTAGGGATAACGTACTTGGGATTATCCACGGCTTCTGGCTCATACATATATGGTCCAACATCCATCACTACGTTGCCCTCTTCCTCATCTGTCTCCTCACAAGCCCACGAATGGGATTAGCCGTGGTGACATGGGGTAATGCAAATCAGGACAGGGGATTGGTTTTAATCATTTCAGACATGCTTTCGATAAAATTGACAGCCACTTTTACCCTTCTGGGAGACAGTATGTAATAATGTATTAGGCCTAACTTAAACTGCGATCAAGGATTAACAATCAAACAATTTTAAAGAACAACCACCAGCATGACCGTAATGATAAAGAAATGCTAATGACAAGATTCTAGTAATCATTTGAGACATGCAATCTGCAAAAAATCAGGTAAAATTGAACAGCAATCATTTTTCACCTTCTGTACCATTGCCTAACAAACTTTAGCTGTCACCATTCAGACTGTAGAACGGATTCTCATGGCTTATTGCTCAATGAGCCTCCAAACTAATTTACGTGAATCTGTGCTGTTTCACATGCTACAGGAGTGAAGAAATTATAAAGATTTATTGATATTTTTCATAATCACTGATGTGCAGAAGAAAACGCCATATAATTTCATGGTGCAATGTATAACAAGGCTTTCAAAATTAAATTAGACTCTCATTGGTTCTACCAATTAGTCTGAGCAACTGTTGCTAATCGGGAGAGGTAAACTACTGCTAGAGGTGTAGGTCATTAAGCAATGAAAGGCGAGGTTATTGCTGGCCCTGTGTTTCTGCCTATGGACCGCCACTGGGTAATATTAATCCCATGCTAATGCGACCCATGTAGAAACCATGTATGGAAATATCAGAGGTGGAGAATCCTGGGGTCAGAAAGTAAAAATCCAGCCAGGTTTTTTTCCCTCTCACTGAATGAGCTGATCAATGAGCTCTATCCCCTGTCAGAAGTAAATCCAGGTGGTTGGAAATAATGTTCTGGGGAGGATTTTTACTTTCTGAACCTGGACTGTCCACCTCTGGTAAATATTCCGTCATATCCTGTTTTAAAAGTATTTTTCCGCCCTTTTATGAAGATGGATGCGTTTGAAGAAGCACTCGGTTCAGCGGTTAGCAAAAGTCCGACGAATTCCTTTTTCGATGACAGAAGACATCGAAGACAAATTAAAAAAAGGTCGAAGGCACTCTTCAGAGGAGCGAGACTTCTGGTTGTTTTAGGTAGGCATAAATGTTAATTCATAATCATAATAAACGATCTTGTTTATGGGAAAACGTTCTAGGCCAACCATTATTATTATTATTATTATTATTATCATCCTTCAGCTGATGTTTTATGTCCACACATGTCGACAGGGGAGTGACGGCATAATATATACCAAGTTACTCCTACTTCTGACAGAACTACAGAGATTTCTTGTCCCGTGAATAGGCCATTCATATTATCAGACATCATGCGGTAAAGTTACTTTACTCCAAGTCCCCACGTTAAACCAATCCTGTCCAAATAGGGCTTAAGACTTGAGGCTCATCACAAACTTCAGAAACCTCGGAAATGAATTTTTTGACTCGCTTCTCCAAAAAATCTTACTTGTTACGCTATTGTTTTCGCTGTGTTGTTCTTTTTTTGACGTCAGACTTCCGGGTTCGCCGTTTTTCGCAGGAAAATTCGAATCGACTTCAGAAAATTGGCATTTTAACCCCAAAACACATTACTGACCACCTTTTTTTACATTTTTTTTACCTGATACCTTTTATTTATCAACTTTTACACTTGAATAAATGGTTTTCCACATTTGCCAAGCTACTTCACACAACCCCTTTAACTAATAAGTCACAATTTGACTTTATAGTTTTGACACATGACAATATCCTCACTTCCCAAAAATGTCCCCACTCTGTAAGAAAAAAGAAGTTTTTTTTGTTCTCTCTATGTAGCAAGTAGCAAGAACGCAGACACAAACACACACACACACACACAGCCATAGAGAAAGAACAAATGAAATTTAAGAAGGTGGGCAGTTTGTGTTGAACAATGTAAATTCACAAAAATGAATTTGTTCAGAATGCAAATGGAAAAATTGTAATGTCACAGAGATCTAATGCTCTTCATCCATATTTTCTTCTTCATCAGTTTCCTGTCATCTCACACTGGACCCCAACACAGTGAATGAAGACCTCCATCTCTCCAAGAAGAACAGTGCTGTGACCAACATGGGCCAGATCCAGTCATATCCTGATCATCCGGAGAGATTTGACTACTGGCCCCAAGTGCTGTGCAGAGAGGGTCTGTCTGGATGCTGCTACTGGGAGGCTGAGTGGAGTGGACATGACTATGTCTCTATAGCAGTCTCATATAAAAACATTGCCAGGAAAGGAGAGGATAAAGATGGTGTCCTTGGGTGCAATAAGAAATCATGGAGTTTGGATTGCTCTTCTGCCAGTTACACTTTCTCTCATAACAAAGAGATCACCAAAATTCCGGTTCCCACCTCCTCCAGAATAGGAGTGTACCTGGATCACAGGGCAGGAACTCTGTCCTTCTACAGCGTCTCTGACACAATGACCCTCCTGCACAGAGTCCAGACCACATTCACTCAGCCCCTCTATCCTGGCTTTGGGGTTGGTGTCAGATCTTCTGTAGAGCTGTGTGTTTTGGGATGAGGCAGAGACCTGATACACTGGCATCTGATTGAGAGAAAAGCACTGCTGTGAGGAAAAAAAAATATGGAAATAAAATAATGAAATAATTCAAGTGAATCAATTAAAATGTTTTGAGAATTTTTTTCAATTTAGGATGAAGCATCCTAAACCTGAATGCAGGTTTAGGACGGAGGAAAAAATTTTGAGATGAGATGGAGAAGATTATATAGAACAGGGGTGTCAAACTGACCCGTAAAACGGCTAAGAGGCTGCAGGTTTTCAATCCGACCAAGCAGAAGCACACCTGAAACCACTGTTTTAATCAACTGATCTAGGCCTGCAGAACTGATTAGTTGTATCAGGTGTGCTTCTGCATTGTTGGAGTGAAAACCTGCAGCCTCTTGGCCCTTTTACGGGTCAGTTTGAAATCCCTGATATAGAAAATAAAAATCATAATGAAAAAAAAAAAAAACAGGATAGAGAAGAATATACTGTTCATAGTTCAGGGTTGCAAGATTTTAGGACAAGAACTACATTTTCACCAAAAGGAAAATAAGCTCTCAGGTGAATTAATCCTGTCAGAAGATACAGAGCTTGATCAAATCAATGAAGCTCTTAATGTGCTGTTTTTTTTTTTTTTTTTTAAATTTAGTTAATTTAGGTAAAAATTGAATCAATTCCGCTAGGATTTTTAGAGCTTCTAGCTAAGTGTACATCTGCTCTTGTTGGAGAGTTTTGATTTGTGGCCACAGTCATTTTTGCTGTTGTTTTTTGGTGTTTGGCGTATGTTCTCAGGATTTCTATCTATGTGAACGATTCCAACAAGTGCCACCTATCCTCCAATCAAATTAACAGCAGACACACAGAGATAAGTCCCCCAACCACTAGAGGCAGCAGAGATGTTTGAAAAATATATAAATACCAATGTGATTGCCACAGCTAATATGTAGTGCTCTCCCTATACATTTACCAACATTATGACATTTCACAAAAATTGACAGCATCTCTCCCCTCCTCTTGTGACAGCTGTTTTGTCGTATCAGAAGGTGTTGTATCAAGTAAAGTCTTCCCATGATGTGCACTGAAATCAGGAAGTATTTTTCTAAGTATTTTTGCATTGCGAGTAACACCTAACCAGCTAACAAAACAAGTTTTATGCAGTGGACGCCTCTGAAAGAGGAAAAGTCCAGGTTTTACATTGTTCTGAGCAATGCTGATAAGAAATGGGCTGAACAGCTTGTTCGTCCTGGTATGCACCTTTGCATTCTTTTGTTCTAGATAGGCTGGTTAGTCTACCCTCCATATCTTGTATTCTTATGCCTTACAATGTTCTAAAACGGGTAATGGTCTGTTTTCATCTCATCCTTATGTTTACAGTACTTACTGTCTGTTATCATTAGCAGATTTTCCAGTAAACCAGTGGTTATCAGCCCTTTGCCTGGGGATCTACCACCTTGTAGGTTTTTACTCCATCCCTATCAAACCACACCTCTTCTCAGCAGTGAGAAAAGGACTGCTCTATCCTGTTTCAGGAAATGTAACATCCTGTTTATCTTCACTCCGACCCTAAAAAGCATGCCTCTCTCAACTGCTAGAGCAAGACTGCCTAACCCTCTTCCTGGATATCTACCATCCTTTAGGTTTTCACTCGGACTGTAGAAAACCACTCCTTGCTCAACAACCAGAGAAGCCTTTGAGTTGCTGATTAAGTACGGTGAATTGTGCCAGATTGAAGTGGTAAAACACTTAGATCCCCAGGAACAGGATTGGTGACCACCGCTATGCACTATATTATTTTGGCAGGGCACAATTTTTCAGACAGAATGTCAACAATCAGCAGACCCAGCTGCTGATTACTGTATGTGGGGGCAGATGCCTGGGCTGAGTTAGAAGATGTTTTGATGTCTCATTTATTGGAATAAGCCCTCTCTGCAGGTGAATATATGCCAGAGAAAACTGGAATCAGTGCATCTTTCTGTGCCCTGTGACTCCATCCTGCCCAGGGCCATGCTGTTATTTTACTGAACAAATTACTGCAATAAGCTCTTATTTTATAAAACCCCATTCACATTCACATTACATTATTTACATTTGGCACACACTCTTTACCCAGAGCGACACACAACCTGTCATGGTTTGTGAGGCGTGCATGTGTTTTGGACTTTTCTTTGTGGCTCTCCTCCCAGGACGAGATCGAATTCCTTTTCAATCGGATTCTTTTCCCAGCTGGCTGATTGAACTGGGGCAGCACTTCCCCGGACTCTATATAAGCCGGAAGTCCGCCACGCCTCCTTTGCTGAAGTGTCTATTTGTAGCTATGCACTATAACCGAAAATATCTCTAGTCAGGATTTGTGTGACTTTATATCTTCCAATTTTTGGAGTTCCTTCCTCTTTAGGAATTTTCCCTTTTCTACTTTTGTTCTCTCTCGCGTTGATTCCGTTTTTCGGATGATTATACGTCCTTTGGAAGCGCTAGTATTTTCTGGTGATGTGTATAATTCTCGGTGTTTGCATTGTGTCCGTACTGCTCGTTCTCTCTCTGGCCGCTGCACTTGGCCTCTCAATTTTACCAGCCATTACAGGAAACTCTAGCCAGCATGGAATCGTCAGCGGCGGCTGCATTAGAGAAAGTTGTGGCTAATCAACAAGCAGTTCTGTCTGGGTATGGCAAGGGTCTTTCTAGCCTGAACAATCCGCAGGCAGAGTTGGCGGAGAGAGTCCACCTTCAGGAGAATGCCATGCAGAAACAGGAAAACATTCTGTTAAGTCTCACTGAGAGTATTAGAGCCTTGTCCACTCGGATCACACAGAATGTTGCACAAGCACAATCCGTACACCTTCCCCGAGAGCCAAAACTCCAGTTACCCCCAAGATATGGAGGCGAGGCAGGAAGATGTAAAATTTCATTGCCCAATGTGAAATAGTTTTTAAAGCGCAGCCTTCACGGTTTGTGAATAAAGGGTTTTGGGTTTAATTTATTTTATCCCTGTTGACCGACACAGCACTCACTTGGGTCAGGCCACTTATTCGATCTAATTCACCGGTCGTGAATACAGTGGAGACTCTCGTTAGAGAAATGGTATCGGTATTTGATCAGGATGTTTGTGGTCAGGACGCGGCTATGCGTTTAATGCATCTGAGGCAGGGCTCTGAAAGTGTCGTGGAGTTTTCAATCTCATTTCGCTCCTTGGCGACAGAGACAGGCTGGCCATAAACGCCTCTTATGACAGTTTTTGTTCACGCTTTGGCTGGGGAGGTTAAGGACACTCTGGCTACATTGGAGCCTTGTGTTTCTCTGGATTCGTTGGTTTGTACTGCGGTGCGGGTACTAGTCGCATTTGAACGTAACAGGAGAAACGTACTGCATTGGCTCTTGCTGACAACGGGGTAAATGCTTCTTGCTGCGTGCATACAGCTCCAGTTCGGCCCACTGAAATTTCCACTCCTGGCGAGCCGATGCAGGTTGATGACTCATATGAGAGCCAGGCTCGTAAGCCCGTTCGCAGACGTACAATCTGCTACAATTGTAACAAACCGGGACATATCCGTCCACGCTGCCCTGAGCTTCAGGGAAATGGGAAGTCCCTCTAGCGGTATGGGGGGCGCTAGAGGGACAGACCCGATTTCCCTTCCGAACTTTTATTCCTGTAGAATTGACTGTGGGGAGACAGAGAATATTTATTGAGGCTTTTTTGGACTCTGGCACCATGGACTGTTTTATGGATGCGGAGTGGGCTAGGAGACATTCCATTCCCATCCGCCCTCTTTTACATTCACGCGCTGTAAGATCTTTGGACGGTCACCTGCTGGGAACTGGATTTATAACCGAGGGTCTCGAACCATTGACTATGTTCGTCCCTTTTGGTGGTCATTCTGAGGAGGTCCGGTTTTTTATGATCAGTTCCCCAGTTTTCCCTGTCGTTTTAGGACACTCTTGGCTACATATCCTTTGGGGGAGTCAGAATAACCCGGTCGTCCAGTGGGGCACTGATTGTTGGTCCCACTATAGGGAGAGTTTGGCGTGTCATCCTGGGCATCAACCTATGGGGGAGCCTGACGCCTGGAGTGATTCTCAGGAGTTTGTCTCACACAACCCTCCTAATCTAGAAAAAGGGGCAGAGGAGGGGTTGAAGTCAAGGTTATTATCGTTAACGAAAACGAACGAAATAACGAAAACTAAAATCGAAAAAACATTTTCGGTAACTGAAATAAATAAAAACGATAATTGAAAGAAAAAAACGATAACTAACTGAAACTGTATTGTGTGTTTACAAAACTAACTAAAATGTACTGCGGTATTTGTCAATGTATTTATAAGCCTTTTGGATTGATATGAAATCGATTTATTTAAATTTCGAGCTGTTTTACTTGAGCTGGCACCACCATACGGCACCTCACGCCACTTCTTGTTTACAGTCGAGGTAGCCTACTGTATTGTTAATCTACTGCACCGATATTCCAAAAAGCTGCACCTGCAACCAGTGGCAGCGGAAGAGATTTTTTTAGCAGGTACTATGGGGATGCTTGACTCTTTAAAGAAGGTGCTCTGAATCTTGGAGGTGTTCGTTATTATGTCGGTCTCATCGGAACCCTCTGGCGTACCGCCGCATTAACGATGCCCGTTCGCGACTATTACTAACCTATGTCACTCTGATATCGTTGTACAAAAATAGATATAAAGTTCATAAGCCTGTCAACGTAAACCTCTGAAAAAAAAAGTTTCACACAACTCTGCCACAGACGGGCCCTGAACACAAGGAGCAGCAAACACTGCACGTTTCAGCCAAATGCTGAGATCACAAAATCACACAGCCAGTTACCAACACTAGTATAATAATGAATCAACTTGCGGTCAAGAGACCGACTCACGTTAAGGTCAGAAGTAAAAGGGACGTCCATTGGCGAAGCAGATCATCTGTTTTGTTTTTATGTTTTATTCTAAAAAAATAATACATTTTAAAATTCATTAATTATTTTTTTTTTTTTTTCAAATTATGATTACAACTATTCACGCGACATTAAAATATATACTCGCGTCGGCAGTTTCCGATGTAAAGCTGCATTGCCATTGCCATCTTTTTGTGAACTAGTTTGCGATCCTACTCAGACTGACCCAGTTTTGTCAGCAAAGAAAACACTCAAATGTTAGACCTCGAATAAAAGGTAGGCTAGTTACTACACAATTATATACACGAATATGTGTAGAACATCCGCTGTTGGAAGATATAATTGTTTCTAATCTGAAAGCAGATCCGCTGCGATCTGCTTTGTTTTCATTTCATAACATTATCGCTGGGTGGCACAACGATCATGTCCAGTTTTAAAAGTACGGTTGGCCAATAAGTTATTTTTAATTTCAGTGTTTCTGGTGGTTAGCTCGAAAACTGCTTGCTGTCATCACATAGCTCGGTGGCTCATCGCGTGTGCAGACGATGTCAAACACTGGAGATTTTGCCAATAAAGACAAGCACTAAGGTAACAAAACTCACACAGTGTCTTTGTATGAAGATTCGCTAAATGTTCATTTCTTTTTTAATTCAAGAACGTTTTTTGTGCTACAGTGTCCTTCCGTAACCTCGGGGGGGAATTTCTTGGGGGTGCTATGGCTATTCAGGGGTAGCTACAGCACCACCTAGCCCCTCACTGGCGCCGCCTATGCCTGCATTTAGCGCTGAGAAGCCTAGTTCTTAATTTATTTCTGAGTTGGTAATTTTGGTCAAAAAGTGACTCAAACCTGTAGAGTGTATTGGGTTTTTGAGTTTGTTCCCTCCCTGAGACTCCTGGCTGTCCATACATGTGACATGTGTCTCACAAATGGGTTTTTGTTCTTGTGTGTGAATACATTTTTTTTACAGGTATCTTTTGTTGAGTTTTATTTCACTATACTTACTCTGATCATTTTGAATCCTGCACATGACAAATAACCCAAAGTAAAAAAAAAACTAAAACTAATACTAAAACTAATAAAAACTAAACTAAAACTAAGCATTTTGAAAAAAAGAAAAAACTAATAAAAACTAGTAAACCCGCTCTTAAAACTAATTAAAACTAACTGAATTAGAGGAAAAAAAAAGTCAAAACGAAATAAAACTAAACTATAATGAAAAATCCAAAACTATTATAACCTTGGTTGGAGTGGGATCCTCAATTTGACTTGCGGCAGCCAGAGGAGGATTGCGATTCGGAGGATTTCTCTGACTCAGGATCAGACATAGAGATGGCAGGTTCTGAACAGGGTGAGAATTTGGGGGCTGCTCTGAACTTTTGTTTACCTCCTAATGTTCTTAACTATTATGCTGATCTCGCGGAGGTTTTTAGCAAGCAACGAGCCTCGACTTTACCTCCTCATCGCATGTACGATTGCGAGATCAATCTCTACCCAGGTACCACTCCCCCCAGGGGTTCATTATACTCGCTGTCAGGGCCTGAGCGAAGGGCCATGCGAGGATATATTCAGGAGGCTCTGGCAAATGAATTTATTTGACCCTCCACGTCTCCTGCCGGAGCGGGGTTCTTTTTTGTGGGCAAGAAAGGTGGCAGCCTGAGACCCCGTATTGATTACAGGGGCTTGAATAATATCACCATTAAAAACCGATACCCCCTTCCGTTGATGAACTCTCCATTTAAACATCTGCAGGAGTTGTCGTTTTTTTTACCAAGATAGACCTCCGGTATGCTTACAACTTGGTTCGGATCCGGGAAGGGTACGAGTGGAAAACAGCATTTAATATGCATGACGGGTACTACGAATATTTGATCATGCCGTTCGGATTGGTTAACGCCCCCTCTGTGTTCCAGGCACTCGTTAATGACGTCCTCCGAGAGATGTTGGAGAAATTTGTCTTTGTCTACCTTGACAATTTTATGATTTTTTCTTCAACTCTCTTGGAGCATAAACAACACGTCAGACAAGTGCTTGGGGCCCTCGTTATAGCCAGGCTTTTTGTCAAGGCTGAAAAATGCATTTTTCATGCCAAGACAGTCTTGTTTCTTGGCTTCATTGTATCTGAAGGGTCGGTCCGCATGGATCCTGACAGGGTGGCAGCAGTCAGGAATTGGCCTGCCCCTCAAAACGTCAAGGAGGTTCAGCGGTTTTTGGGCTTTGCTAATTTTTATAGGAGGTTTTTCTGTAATTTTAGCGCGTTAGCTGCCCCCATTATCGCGCTCACTAAGAAGAATACCTCCTCCTCATTTGCTTGGTCTCCAGCAGCCGCGGCTGCTTTTCAGGAGTTGAAGAAATGATTTAGCTCGGAGCCCATTCTCGTTTTGCCCGAGCCGTCCCTCCCATTTGTTGTGGAGGTGGATGCGTCGGAGGTCGGGGTGGGTGCCATTTTGTCCCAGTGCCCCCTTCAGGTTAATAAGTTGCACCTATGCGCCTACTTCTCCTGGTCATCGTCGGCGGCCGAACGGAATTACAGCATTGGTGACCGGGAGTTGTTAGCTGTCAAGTTAGCGTTAGAAGAGTTTTCGGACTATTATACGTCCTTTGGAAGCACGAGTATTTTCTGGTGGTCTGTATAATTCTCTGTGTTTGTATTGTGTCTGTACTGCTTGTTCTCTCTCTGGCAGCTGCACTTGGACTCTCTATTTTATCAGCCATTAAACACAACAAAGTGCTCTGAAAGGACGTGGAGTGCTGAAAGCCTAATAAAGTAATACCATGTAAAAATACCAGAGATGATGCATAAAAAGAACTTCGCTCAGTAAAATATATGCGCAGGAAAAAACAACCAGTGAAACAATTAATTAAGCCAAAGCACTATTGAATAAATAACTAAGCCTGGAACCAAATACAGCATTAGGTTGGGGGGGGGGGGGAGATAAAGTCTGAACAGGTGAGTTTTCAGACTACACTTGAAGGCAGGCAGTAGAAATGCTGCCCCTAGAATCACATTTTAAAGTGTAGCAGTCACAGGAGAACAATTGTCCCTTCTCCCTCTGGCCCCAAAAGCAGGGGCGGACTGGCCATCGGGAATACCGGGAGTTTTCCCGGTGGGCTGCTGGGTCAGTGCGCCAGTCCAGCCGGCCCAATAAAAACAAATAAGTAAAGCGCAATGGCTTACCCACTGGTGGCCCGCAGAAAGACAATTTTTCAACATTAATTTTCTGTGGAAACCTCATTAAAATGAGGAAGGAGAGACTTGGTGATCTGTTAACATCTGCTAAAATCACAAATGCATATAGCCACTGGGCTTGTATGTTCGATATACACAACAACTGTTTTGTTGTAGGCTGTTATATTGGTGGTGTTATATGAAGAGTTCATTTGCAAAAACAGATAAAGGCCATTCTTAAAATGAATAAACAAACAGCAGTTTGATAAATATTCCTTTGACTACACAATCAAAAAAATCATTTAGGAAAAGTAAAAAATTTTGAGATATCTCACTGATATAGCTGAACACTAATTTGATTGATATTCCCTGGAGTGCACAATTAATAAACATGATTTAGGAAAATAAATTAAAATGCACATGACTGTTTTTTGCAAATGAACCCTTCATATAAACTCAGAAACTAATCATATCAATATTTTATGGGATATATGGTCCAATATGATGTTAAAATGCATACTTTTTTTGCCAAATAACGTCAAATTTTTTCGGCCGGTCAATACCTCCCCATCCCTGGCCCCTGGAGAGTGGGCCGGTCTGGTGCAAATTCCCGGGCCACTTTTTTGCCCCCCAGTCCGCCCCTGCCTAAAAGCGAAGGTGGCCTCTGGATTTTCCTTCATCAAGGCTGACTCAGGCAAGGATGAGCTCAGTCAGGAATACACGCTGTCTCTCACTACAGCAAGTTGAGTACAAGGTCGTTGGTATGCAGCATTTTCCTAATATGCCAGCATGCTAATTTTTTAGCTGAGGTCAATGAATATGTACAGAGTGGTTGGGGCTCGGTAACTGCTCTAAGGGGAACGAACAAGGGACAAGACTCATCCCCAGACAAACCTCAACTTTTGATACTTGGGATTATTTATGATCTGCACCACAGAGGGTAGGTTTTCAGTTCAGTTTGTTGGTTTGTCTGGTTGTCAGCAAGGACTACTGAAAACCTACAGCCCAATTTTAATGAAATTTGGTGGGAGGGGGTTGCATAGGCCAAGGAAAAACCAATTGAATTTTGAAGTGAATCAGTAACACAGGACGAATGCATGAATTATTTTTCACTTTTGTTAACATTGCAAGCATAGACTGCATAAAAAGATGGACGCAGCACCCGGGTTTGAAAACTGAGGCCAAAGCAGGATTCTCTAAAAATGGCATTCTATTTATTGGCCAGCAGATGGTGACATCGGTGGTTGCAGAAAGAAGTTCAATGCTATAGAAGTCTATGAGAAAATGACCCTACTTTCCCACCTGATTTATTTTTTCAATAATGATTTTCCACATTATTTTATGGGACCTATCGCAAGTGTGAAGTCTCCTTTGATATATCACGATGTTCATTTATGTAAATTATGGTCCCAAATAGACTAGAATAAAGGATAAAGCCAGAATATGCTTTAGGGGCGTGCTATCTTCTGGTCCTCGTCAAATACTGTCAGATTCACCCGTAGATCCACCCTTCGCTCCTCCCTGGATCTTCAATTCACTCTCGTCCAATAGGAATCACATCTGGTTTCAAAATGACAAAATGGCGCTGTTCAAATTGCCAAAATCGAGGCTTCCTAAATGGTATGCTGAAACCAATGGGTGACGTCACAGTTCCTTCGTCCATCTTTTCATGCAGTCAATGATTGCCAGATGGGGCCTTGGCTGAATAAATGCAATACATCTCAACATCCAGTAGATGGTAGTAAAATTCAATAATGACAAGACATGAAAAAGCCAATTCAGAAAAGTAAACAATTGGCCTTGGTGGAGGTCTTTGCTCTCTGCATGCCCTTCTAGTGAAAGTTGTAATTGCTTAAATAATGTCCATTCTGCTACACACCTGCTCACTCATGCTCTCTTTGGGCATGATAGCATCCCATGACTCCATATTTTGTGTACCTGTACTGAAATGCTGTCATGAAATATGGCTTTAAAGATGAGATCAAAAAAATAAAACCTTCAGTGGGAACATCTGAATAAGTCAAGACTGTCGTTTGAAGATAGAAGCTGTCGTAGAACCGAGAGATTACAGCCAATAGTCTTTAATCAAGTTTATTGTACTGGTAAAATTGTGAACAAGTGGTGAACCATACCAGTGAAAACCAACTGCTGAAGTCTGTGGCTCTGTCTGGTACCAGCATAGCAAGAGGCCCTAAAGATGGAGGCCCAGAGATTTATGCTGAAACAAGGTGGGCTGTTCTTTACAGTAAAGATTGAATAGATTGGATACAAAAGGACAAATGGCAGAGAAACCTATGAATGATCAACAGAGGGGGGTTGGAGGGACATTCAAAAGATAACAATGGGAGTGGATTGGTTGAATAGCCAGGTACAGACAGAATGATGGGTAAGGGGGAGGAGAAGAGTGCCTCCTTCTACCACAAAGTCCGGACGTGAGAGACTGTGTGTGTTATTTGGGCTGCTGAATTTCTGATTTGTTTACACTCACCGCTCCTCAAACCACGCCTCCTGCAGCTGTGGGCACAACCCAAAGTTTCCGTCACCTGTCTGTTACACGGTTTGAGAGAAATGAAACTAACCTCAGTCACTGTGCATGGCGAAATAGCAAGAGACGCTATCTCTGCTCTGCTCAAAGCCAGAGAATATCTCCAGTTTTTTTTTTTTTTTTTTTTTTTCTTGCAAGGATTCAGGAAAACAACACCACTTTCAGAAAAAAAAAAAAATCTGATCTCTGCCAAATAGAGCAGTAAAATGGCCCAGGCTGAAAGAATTCTGGAAATGGATCAACTGAGATGTGTAATTTGTCTGGAACTACTGAAGGATCCTGTGACTATTCCCTGTGGACACAGCTACTGTATGGGCTGTATTCAGGACACCTGGGTTCAAATTGATCATACTGGCTGCTACCGCTGCCCTCAGTGCAGAGAGACCTTCATTCCAAAGCCTGCTCTGAACAAAAATATAACATTTGCTGAAGTGGTGGAGAAACTGAAGGAGACAGGATTCTTAGTGGCTCCTCCTGCTCACTGTTTTGCTGGACCTGGAGATGCGGTGTGTGATGCCTGCGCATGGAGAGAGAGCAAAGCTGTCAAGTCCTGTCTGGTGTGTCTGGCCTCTTACTGTGAAACTCACCTCAAACTTCATGATGGACTCAACCCAGGAAAGAGTCATAAGCTGATTGATGCCTCTGGAAACCTGCAGGAGAAGATATGCCCTCGTCATGGCAAACTGCTGGAGGTTTACTGTCATACCGATCAGCAGTGTATCTGCTATCCATGTGCGATGGATGAACACAGAGGTCATAAAGCAGTCTCACTTGCAGCAGAAAGGATTAAGAAACAGGTAAAGACTGAACACGAAACAAGTGACACTCACTTAATTGCTACGAAAATGATAGATATACAGTTTATTGGCTAATTGATACAACATATAGGCTTATGTCCTGTTCTTTCTTAAATATTTGTTTGGTATAATTATTTGCAACATATCAAAATGTTTAAGTTTGTATTTAAAGAATGCAATGCAGTAAACCTTTTACAGTAGTTAGTCTACGTTGTTTCTTGGAAGGTGAAAATGTGGTCTAAAAGGTAAATTGTGATACAAATGGAAAATTAATTTGTCCACAGCGGCAGCTTGGTGCAACACGGAGTAAATTCCAGCAGAGAATCCAGGAGAGAGAGAAGGAGCTGCAGGATCTGAGACAGGCTGTGCAGTCACTCAAGGTGGGTACTGACCATAGAGATATATAATAGAACCAGAGAGAACGAGGAAGTACCTTTGCTTCAGCCAGTTAGCATGTTAGCTTCCTGCTTCCACGTTTCCCAAGGATGCAATTTTGTGGCCAAAGACGCGCAAGCTCCATAGACACCAATTGAAAAGTGCGCATTTTTTTCTTAACAAATAAAGCGAAAACAAAAGAAAATGTATTCGGTAATCCTTCATTATTTTGCTCTTTGTCTGACGCAACTGTTCGATGTTTTCAAGAAGGCTTATAAAATAAGAACTGCTACTTAGAGCTTGATGACAGCTCGTGCACGAGTTTGGTTGTCCAGCTGTTGCTCTGACTGCAGCAGTTCAGCCAATGAGTGTATAGTGCGTGCGCGTCCCGGAACAACAGCGTTGCTCGTCATTTCCCCTCGAACACATTCGCCAATCCGCACAGATGACACATTTTCTTGGCCATTTGTGCTGTGTAATCAGATTGGCAATCTTATGAAATGGTGCCGGAAATAAGCACCCATGGAACACCATTTTTATAGATGACGTCAGTCAATTCCATACTTCCTGGGCTGAAGTAGCTAGCCTAGCATCTCCCATTGAAAGTAATAGGGGTGGGACTTCCTCGCTCTCTCCAGTTCTATTATATTACCTCCATGGTACTGACCACTCATGTCATGCCAGCAGTTGCTTTACATTAATGCAGGATTAAACTCAACCTGCTCATGAGCACATTGCCTCATTAACAATCATACAATGTATTGACTGAATAATCAAGGTGAATACATAGTCAATCATGGTTGAGAAATAATGGTAAATAAACAACAAAGCCAAAATTTTTGATTTTAAGGATGGCAATAATCTGAATTAGTCCAAAAAAATCTCTGAACTCTGTCCTCCCTTCCTTACTTTTTTTTTTGCATAAGAGATCATGAGAATATTTTCCAAAAACTATGACTGATTTACTTTTGGACAATGCTTAGATTTATGCATTTAAAGCATGCCTTTAAAGTGGAAAACATCTTGTTATCCAAACTTAACTATGCAACAACAAAACAATTATCTTTGTTTCAAAATTATCTTTGCTTTACTTACTGTATGCCTAGCAAACAAATTTACAGAAGTCTGTCATGTTTCAAATACAGTTTAGAATTCCCAAAAGAATTTAATGTTGTCTGTCAGAATGCTTCATAACATACAATAAGGCTCTCCTCCTGTCAGCCAGTGAGGAGCCCAGTGTTGGGCCACTTTCCAGCCTTGTAGAGCTCAAGCCCACTGAGCCACACTGTGGAGAACAGGCTGTGTGGGGTCCCAGTAAGAGCTGAGTGAAAGACCTGTTAAAATGTACAGCCTCTTCTCTCTGTGTTTCCTAACAGCTCTCTGCACAGGCAGCAGTGGAGGACAGTGAGAGGATCTTTACTGAGCTGATCCGCTCCATTGAGAGAAGGCGCTCTGAGGTGAAAGAGCTGATCAGAGATCAGGAGAAGGCTGAGGTGAGTCGGGCTGAAGGACTCCTGGAGCAACTGGAGCAGGAGATTGCTGAGCTGAGGAGGAGAGACGCTGAGCTGGAGCAGCTTTCACACACAGAGGATCACATCCATTTCCTCCAGGTAACATCACTAAATGACTGCCATGTGTTATTAAAAGGAGAGCTAATGTTACCAAGTGGCGAACATGGATCTGTCCCAGCTTAATTGGAATATTCTGCCAATATCACGTTTCAAAATAACTATTATTTTCAAAAAACAAAACATGGAGCCATTCACAACGTAACTTGCCCCAGCAAGCAAGTTTTCTTTTGTGTTGACTGAGTCTGGACAATAATTATTGACTTAAGGGTGGGTTCACACGGAAAGCTCTAAAGCCTGAATCAAACCAATGCATGGATGATACTTGTTTCAATTTTCCAGCTGTTCCGGTTTGCGTTCATAAAGGCGAATCTCAGAACGTCCAGAGATTATAAACAAAAGCCATGTCATTTGATTATTGGTCAGGTTCTTGATTATCAGGGTCTATTCATGTCAGTGTCGATATGAAGCGCATATCAGCAGACTTTAGAGGAATGTCCTTATAAAATTATCGCAACAAGTAATTTAATCTTTTGAGTGGGACAATCTGCAATCAGACTGTGTTATTATGGAAGACGGCTGGCAGTGATGAGATCTGACAGTGACATGCATTTGCCATACAAATGGGACAGTAATGTGAGTGGGCCTATAAGGTCACAATGGCAAAGATGCAAAAATCACAAAGTTGGCCCGTTCAAAGAGGTTATTAAAGGCTCCCCCAGCCCTGGCAGTGGCCAGAGACACCCCTATATCCTGAGTAGCGAGTAGAGTAGCCCACCTTGCTGAGGCGGAAGAAGGTGCCCCCATGCTTAGGCAGAGGAGGGAGCCGCCAGGCCTGAGCAAGGGAAGGTGGGTTTGCCCACCAGAATGGTCGCTGGTGCCTGGAATGAAGGCTAGCCACACTGGAGTAGGTGCTGGGTTCTAAACCGAAAGTTTGCCCTTTGGAGTGGTCGCTGGATCCTGGACTGAAGGCTTATCCATTGCAGGAGGTACTGGGGCCCAGAACGAAGGCCTGGCCACTGCTGCTGGAGCCGCTGTAGGGACCTGCCACAAAGGTCTACTCATTGTCACAGGAAGGGCTCAAGCACCTGGCACAAAAGCCCACTCACTACCCCTAGAGTAGTAACAGGCTACATGAAGGTTAGGTGTAGAAAGAAGACCGCGAACTGACCATCTCCCATGCTCCACTGCTACCATCCACCTCCGTCTCTCCTGCCGGAATGCAGGCTCCCTCAGCCATTCCCCAGGGTGACCTGCTAGTGCGCCTGCCAGAGCGCTACAACAGAAACCCCACTGCGTGCAAAGGCTTCATTCTTCAGTGCGCCCTTTGTTTCACTTACCATCCAGCCCTGAGTGAAGCAGAGAAGATTGCAGCAGTGGTGACCCGCCTCTCTGGCAAGGCACTTGACTGGGCAACGGCTGTTTGGGGGGAGTTGGATTTTTCCACCTATGCCAATTTCCTCCAGCAGTGTTGCCCAGTCTTGGACCACCCTAGGAAGAAGGCTTGGGACCAGCTGCTGGACCTGCACCAAGGGACCAAGACTGCAGCTGACTACGCCCTCCAGTTCCACACTTTGGCTGCAGCCAGCAGCTGGAATGAGCCTGTATTATTGGCCATCTTCCGGAAGGGGCTATGTCCAGAGCTCAGGGCAGAGATGGCCTCCAGGGACTTAGACCTGTCCCTGCCCTCGGACATCGACATGGCCATGAACTTGGACCAGCTCCCCTAAGAGAGACGGCAGGTTCAGTCTACAGGCCCCCCCGAGCTGCCCATTGAGGGGGTGGAGCCTATGGAACAGGGGCTTTCTCCACCCATCGAGCATCGTCCCTGGTGGAGAACTGGCCCCTGCACCCACAGTCAAGAGGGGATCATGTGCCCGCGAAGGTAAAGGTGTCACCCACTGCCATCATCGGCCAACACTTTAAGATCCTGGTCAAGGTGGCTTATAACAACATGTCCCTGTGCGCAGAGGCCCTGATTGACTCTGGTGCAGCGGGAATATCTGTCTCTTCCCAGTTGGTGTGATGGCAGAAGGCTTCAGTTTATCGGCTCCACACTCCCCTCTCCATGCCAGCTGTTGATGGGAAACCTCTGGGCAGTGGCAGCATCACCCACATCTCCCTCACAGCCTAAGAGCTTCCTTCGAACATACTGCCACCATCTACAATGGGATTGGTCCGAATATCCCCTCCCCCTATCCTGGAGGTTGACAGAGATCCTGCCTACGGGGTACGCAGCCTTCTGAGTTCCAGACGTCGCCGAGGCAGGTTGCAGTGTCTGGTAGACTGGGAGGGCTATGGTCCAGAGCAGAGGAGCTGGTGGATTATGATGCCATCTTGGATCCACAGCTCCTGGCTGGGTTCCACCAGGACCATCCAGACCAGGCCGGTCCGCACCCCAGAGGCAGCCCTCCCCGGGTGGTAGTGTTGCTCTATTTAAGGCCGAGCTTTGCACTTAGTCTTTGCGAAGTCTCGTAAACCACGTTAGCCACATACTTGTTTTGTATCTCTAGTCTTGTACAAACTTATTCCCCGCGTGTCACGTGTATCTGGGCAATTCCACATAAGAGTTGCGAAAACAGCAATTTTTAAAATGTGTTTTATATTAGAAATATATAGGTTTTCATGTAGATGACTCATTGCCAAATCAGACACTGAAAACCGTTTTGAAATATCTTTGACGGTCTTCTCAAAATTTTGATTTGAATTTTGTAAGATTTTTATAGCTCCAGGACAAGAATCAAAGGTTATTTTTCCAAAGCTCACAACTCCTAAAAGATATTTAGCTATTTCTTGGTATTTACTGTATTTCCATACATTGGTAGCCAAAGTATTTGAGACTATAAGTCATTGCAGGAAATTGAAACACACAATTCCAGTGGCTCATTGTGAAATTTGTCATTTTTCAACATAATTCCGTTACGGAAATTGCAGGATAGTTCTATTCATCATCTTATTTCTGCATTTATTTTATTGTTATTAAGAAATCTCTTCCCTCTTATGTCTATTCTGAATTTCAGACATTAACCTCTCTAATACTTAGCTGTAATCCTGGAAAATTTGTGGTAGCAGAATTACATGGTAAAGGAATTACACCAGTAACGGAATTACAGAATTATTCTGAAAGCCAGTGAAAAACAGAAGATAGCACAAGGTGGAATGAGGACTTTATGGAGTATAGTGGTTCATTGTTTTGGACATCTATAGTTGAGTGTTTCTTCCTGTGAGTTAAGTTTCCATAACCAGCGCATGAATTATACCACGGCCTAGCGGCAATTGCTGTGGTTGCCCCCCTGTGTGGCCGTCATGGCGGACTACCCAAACGGACAGTTTGGCTCGCCCTTTTTTCAAGTGGTCGTGGTGCCCAAAAATTACCCAAAGTGGCGATTTTCAACTCAGCGACTAAGCCGTGCGGCTCCCGTCGTCATGCTGCGCTGGACTTCTGAGCACAAAGAGCCACAGATGGATAAAAGGGACAAGATTACATTGGAATAAACAGTGTTTGTCTTCTGCCAATAATGGATAATACTTATAGTTCATTTACTAGTGTTTAATGTTAACATGTTCATTTTGAGCTTTGCAAGTTTCAGGAGTTGAGTAATTGGTATTTTATTCATTTTCTTTTGTGTGAAGAGACTGCCACTCATGACTGAGAAAAGTTAAAAAGAATATAGATATTGCAAGCAATGATACATTTGAGATTTGCACAGTGCTTTTGACATTGGCTGTGTTGCTGTAATTCGGTTACCGACTTCATTACTCACAATATTTACCCATTGAATGATGCTGGAACACTGTTACAAAGTAAAAACAAATATTTCAGGATCCAGTCAGTGAAAGAACAACAATTTTCATGCATGTGACCTCTGATATTCATTATAAACTCACATTTTGGTTCAAAAATGAGTTATTTTCATCAATATCATGTATTGCCCAGACTTGTTGATCAACATTTTGGTTCAACAGGAGGTCAGCAACACAAACATCATTTATGATACCAATTTTCAATTGCTTTGTTATTTTGAGTGTAATAAATTTAGTAGATTATCAGAAAATGTAATTCTGTTACCATTTTGTAATTCCGTTACTGCTGTCTCTTTGTTATAAATGGCATCCTACAAAATATCTGTGAACATACCAATCAACAGAAACTTATCATGGCCTGGTCAACATCCTAGGCCACCAACTTAAGCTTAAACGTACTGCCTATCATTGCCAGATTTCAGAGAAATGCCTGTCAAAGTAAAGGCAAAAATAATTGCATTTTTTCTGCCATAATTCCGTTACTGACACTTTCACCTTCGTATAGCCCTCTTACAAAATAGATTACCCCAAACTTTGTGTTATACAGCTTAGTAGGCAGGCCAGAGGAACTGATAAAAGCACAGGCAAGTAGCTACTGCATTAGAGTAATAGATGGCAGGTAAAAATGACATGAAAATTACTCTTGATCGTAATTCCGTTACCGTGGAATTGCCTATATATTCTAACTCTTGAATTTGGTGCTGTTTAATTGTTTATGTCAGCACTTTATCTTTATTATAGAAGGAACCTTGTTCCCTATTTTCTTTTCCTATTTGTAATTCATTGTTACTGTAGCTAAAGTCAAGTTTCTGCATTACTAATAGGGCAATTCAGGAACCTCATTTCCTACTTTGTTTTGTATTGCTTCTTGTGTGCCTTCCTTCTGTGCAGAAGGCATAATAAATGCAACCAAGTCCATCCTTGCACCTGAGTCCAGTCCTCAACTTCCTGTCCACCATGTACATCATCAGTGTGTGAAGCACAACCCTTACAAAAATATAAATATTTTGTATATTCAATTTCATTTGGAACAATTAACATATTCACAGCAGATTGAAATCCATATTTAGTGATGTATAAGGTAAAAAAGGGGTCAACACTCTCAGTGTATTGCGTTTCTTATTGTCATGAGTATCTAATAAATCAATATAAGGAGAAAACATTTTTTAACTAATAAAATGACCGAAAACTTTATATCTGAGGTGATTCTGCAACATCTCTACTGGGTCTAAATCCATCCATCCATCCATTGTCTTCTGCTTATCCGGGGCCGGGTCGCGGGGATAACAGACTGAGCAGAGAGGCCCAAGAGCCCCCCTCCCCAGCCACTTCCTCCAACTCTACCTGGGGGACCCCAAGCTGTTCCCAGGCCAGCCTGGAGATATAATCCCTCCAGCGTGTCCTGGGTCTGCCTAGAGGCTCCTCCCAATAGGACATGCCTGGGAAACCTCTAAAGGGAGGCGTCCAGGAGGCATCCGGACTAGATTCTTGAACCACCTCAACTGAGTCCTCTAAAAGTGGAGGCCCAGTGTTTCTACTCTGAGCCTCTCCTGGATGTCTGAGCTCCTCACCCTATCCCTAAGGATCAGGCAACCACCCTACGGAGAAAGCTCATTCGGCCGCTTGTATTCGCGATCTTATTCCTTTTGGTCACGACTCAAAGCTCGTCACCATAGGGGAGGGTGGGAATGTCGATTGACCAGTAAATCGAGAGCTTCACTTTCATGCTCAGCTCCTTCTTCACCAAAACAGACCAGTACAACGCCCGCTTCACTGCAGACGCTGCAGTGATCCGTCTGTCAATCTCACGCTCCATCCTACCCTCACTCGTGAACAAGACCACAAGATACTTTAACTCCTCACCCCCCACCTGAAGGGGAAAATCCATTTTTTTCCACAAGAGAACCATGGCCTCAGATTTGGAGGTGCTGATCCTCATTCTGACCGCTAAGTCAGGTCAAAATCAAATGATGAATTTTTTTTGTAATTGCCCCGCGTGTTTTTTCCATTCTAGAAAGTCCCAGCAGAGATTTTGTGTTATGCCTTGTCGTCTCCTCTGTAAGTTTTGTCCATTTAATCTAAGTAAAAATCACAAGTGATTCCAAACTTTTCAGCGGAAGTGTAGGCGGAAAGGTATGTTTCCCATTTACAAAGAACTGGCATTTCCCTGGTCATTGGTCCTGAGATCATTGTCTGTCTGTCTGTCTGTCTTTGTGCAGAGATGCCAATCCTTCTGTGCTCCGCCTGGACCTGGTGACTTAACCAGCATATCTCTTCAGATTTTGAGGAAAACTGCAGTTGAACTGAAAGAACGACTGAAGGACATCTGCAGGGTCAAATTGTCTGAAACAGGTTGCAAAAAAAACAAAAAAAATCTTAATCTCTTTCCTTTGTTTTAATTTTACTAGAAACCAATGATAATATACAGTGGAGTGAATTAAACAAGAATTAAACAAACTCTAAATGCCCTGAATATTTGAATATTTCTCATAATCACATTCCTCTTTCTCTCCAACCACCTGCCTCCTTCTCGTCTTCCTTCCCTCACACTCTCCCTGCAGTGAACGAGGTCGCCGTGGTGCTTCCTCACTGGATCTGTCTCGAACCCCAGACAAGAGAGGAATTCTTGCAGTGTGAGTACTCACTCTGAAATTCTGAGACACACTCACACACACACACATGCAGACACTCAAACATATCGGCACACACACACACAAACACAAAGAACCACGTACGCAGACACGCAAAGATACACACGCGGGCTTGCGTGCACACACGCGTATACACATACGATCACACACTCCTGCACAAACACTGTCACATACAGACCCACACGCAGAGCACACACAGACATGTGAACAAATGCATGTACACAAACAAATACAAAAACACACAAAACACACACACACACACACACACACATATGTTCTCATTACTTCACCATTATTGTGAGTGCTTTGAGGAAAAATTTACATACAAACCTTCGGTCCGTCCTCATATTAAATCCTAATTCTCTCCATGTCAGATTCCTGTTACCTCACACTGGACCCCAACACAGCAAACAAATACTTCCTTCTGTCTGAGGGGAACAGAGAGATGACCCACGTGGGAGAGATCCAGTCATATCCTGAACATCCAGAGAGATTCAAACACTGGGACCAGGTGCTGTGCAGAGAGGGTCTGTCTGGACGCTGTTACTGGGAGTCTGAGTGGAGTGGAAAGGGGTTTGTATTCATAGCAGTGTCATATAAAGAAGCGAGCAGGAAAGGAAGAAAAAATCTGTGTGCCCTGGGAGGTGATAAGTCCTGGACTTTGTGCTGCTCCCCATCTCGCTGCTCTTTTTGGTACAATGGTCACAGCAGGGAAATTTCTGCCTCCTCCTCCTCCCCCTCCTCCAGAATAGGAGTGTACCTGGATCACAGGGCAGGAACTCTGTCCTTCTACAGCGTCTCTGACACAATGAACCTCCTGCACAGAGTCCAGACCGCATTCACTCAGCCCCTCTATCCTGCGTTTGGTGTCGCTGTTGGATCATGTGTTAAACTGTGTGATCTGGGATGAGAGAGGGAAGTTCAGCTGCTTTCTCAATGATGAAAAAAGTGTATATATAAATCAAAAATTGTATATTTTGAAACAAAACAATAGAAAGTTGGTAAAAAACAAAATAGCGCGCTGTCGCGAGCGGGACCCCTCAGCCTTGTGCTTGCCCTGCCGTGGCGGCCATATTGATTATCGCAGTGGGACAGAAATCGATAGGGAGCTTCCTCTAACCACCCCCAACATACCACCGGAAAATGAGAGCATTTGGCTGAGGCATTTTTCAGCTATCGTCTGGAAACGAGAAGTTAACGGACAGACGGACAGACAGACAGACGGATGCCACTTTCCACGACGTTTCGTCGGCCGAGGGGTAAAAAAGGAGTTGAGTGTCCATACTGGGTCCCCATCCCAGTAAAGACTATCATATAATTTCAGTCTTGGGGTCAAACAATGAACATTTATCACTTTTACAATTAACATGCGTTACCATCTCTCTCCAAAATTGGAAATGTTGAATTTTAGTTCCAGAGTCAAAACTGCTCTGACAGCTAAAGGAAGTTACTGGACTAAGCTTCATATTCGTTGTACATCAGGGGATGCTAATGTGACGTATTTTCCATATTTTTAAATTCTTTTCTGAGATCAACTTTTTTTGTTTGTTACAGTAAACAACTGTCAGGGCAGGGAGAATGAGTGACAGAAAATGCTGGACAGAATCAAGCTTGAGTATTTACGAAGTCTGATCTTTTTTTATTTTGGGAGCCAAAATCATTTTCATGGTCTGTCACAGTTCAACATTATCAATAAAGTCTCCAGGGATTGTTATTGTGTCCCTGTGTGAAGTCTGTTATCGTGATCCAACATGCCAATAATTCTGCATTGTACTGAAGTACTGATTAGCTCACTGAGCAAGTTTATTTGGTCTTTAACCCTTTAACTGCCTGCTCTACCTTTTGCAAGGGTACATTTTGAGTCACGGAATCTAACTGAAAGATCTGTTGAATATTTACTCATTGGATTTTTTCAACATAACATACCTCAACTGAGAGTTAGAGATGGCTCAACCAGATTAAGTTCAACTCAACCTTCAATGGGTTACAGTGACTAAAAACATGCTCTGCCAGAAGGTTCAGCAGGCAGTTAAAGGGTTAAAAATGTAGCAGGCTGTCAGTTCAGCAGTTAGGCATGTCTGAGCTGCGTTTCAGCAATACACGTCCTGCAAGGGTATTGGCGGGAAGTTTTCACAGTTTTTTTTTTTTTCTCCATCCCTTCATAGCGAACATTTTTGCGGGGTCGTCAATCTTATCCAAAAAGGGCCGGTGTGGGTGCAGGCTTTCATTCCAACCATACAGTTACACACATGATTTTACAAATCAAGGACTTTGGTGAAGAATCAAGGGGTTGATTATGAGAATCAGGTGTGCAACGGCCATCAGTTGGAGTGAAAGCCTGCACCCACACTGGCCCGTTCATGACAAGATTGAGGACCCCCGATTTATTGCATTGAAATAACGTGAGAGCAGTCAAATTTAATGATTGACCACGGATTCTTTGCCAATGCAGTTCCCACCTCTCTTTGTTTACTCTGGGTTGGCCTCATGCCCAAACCTCCTGTCATAAACAGGTATGACCGGACAGATTTACCTCTTTCACTCCACTCCCTGCTTAGCACAACCTGGCCTGAGTCCAACACCACAGCTCCTACAGTGGCTAACCGGTCATACCCACACCCTCAGTTTCAGATAAATGAGACTCAACTGTGACTCTGTTCCTAAAAACATACAGTGGAATCATAGTTCAAGTATTTTTATAGACTAAAACAGATTCTCCACCTATAATTTCTTCGATAGCTTTTCATAATTGTTTTATAAATGAAGTTTTTTTTGCAAGCAATCTCAAGAAGTATTCTTTCAGATCAACGAGTGAAAATTGGGGGTAGGAAAATTACATGCAAGGAAACACTTCATTATACGCTCGTGAAACATGATTTCTATTGAAAAACTACAATATAGCATTTTATCAAAAAGGAATTACTTTATTACTGAAGAGTTTTTTGACTCAGTGCAATTTGGAAATATTTTTTAAGAATTGTGTTTTTTTTTTTTTTTTTTTTGCAACCTGAGCCTCTACTAAACTGCCCATATTTGTGCTTTGCCTGAGGAAGCAAGGCTGCTTGTACGAGATCCTCTGATATACAGTATAGCACCAGTCAAAAGTTTGGGCACGTTTTCTTGTGTTTAACCACTCTTGTCTTTTTGATGAAACTTAAGTTAATAAACCTTCCTAATAACCACAAATAACCACGAGGCAAATATTCCCAAAATTTTGGGTTGATTAGAAAATAATCCATATGTGGAAAAATAAAAAGACCAAAAATCTTTTCCATTTGCCATAATGTAAATTAAAATAAAACCAGTTTAGGGCTTACTGGACGGAATGGTCATTCCCATAAGCACATTACAGTTGAGAGAACATCTACTGCTGTGCTGGTATGAACTCTCAAAACCAAGAAACACATTACAGTATGCTCTGCAGTAATGATTGCAAATTGTGATTAATTTGCTGAATTTTAGATGTAGTTCTTGTTCACATATAAAATAAAAGGAAAGAGTTCTACAGTGAGAACCGATAATTGTCTGAGTCTGATGGTGAATAACTGCCCTGGTTTTGCTGACATTTTTACTTCAGTTTTTTTTTTTTTCTCTCTCTCTCTCTGCTCTTTAACTGGCACAGCTGTGCTCTTCATGTTAATGTGAGCTACCTGGGATAGGTGTGATAACGGATATACTATTTGCATGATGCTATTGTTTTTTCTACACAAGGCAAGAAATTAGGTTCTTTTTTTTCTCAGCCTGTTCCATTTTGTATGTGCTATGATCTGTGATTTCCTGCCTGTTCTGGTTTATGTTTATTTCCACTTGGTTTGTTTAGTTTATGCTTTCAGTATCATCTTCCAGTTTATGCACATCATTCTTCCCCTGTGAAGTCTTGTGTTTCTATGTTCTTGCCAGTGCACGCCCCTGTCTGCGAGCTGTCACATTTCGGGTGATTTCGGAAGTTTCCGGTGTTTCACAAGTTCCTTCATACCTCGTTTACTTCCTTCAACACTGATTACTAATTGAGTACTAATCATACTATCACTGTATGTTTTGTCTAGTTTATCTACTAACCCACACTTATATACTAATCCTGTAAATAATTAAAATATTGACTTGCACTATTTGGGTAAAATTATTACTGCACTAACTACTAACATTAATAATTGAATCTCTTGCTTTCCACACCAATCTGTAACTCCGCCCTCTCTTTGCTATCCTGGTCCTTGCCTGAGTTTCTGCAGAAACCTTGCAACTATCTCTTCTACTAATTTGTTTTTTAATAAAGACCACGAATAAAGACCACAATTTTTGCACTTTGGACTACTTGCAGTTGGTTTCTTTCACCAGACATAATAGTACAGTCTGACGATGATGGATCCAGCAAGTGGTCGGCTGCAATCGACAGTGGAGCAGCAGGGAGCCATTGTCAACTCCCAGCAACAGCAGCTACTTGCGGTGGTGCAGCATCTGTAGACCCTGTCTCACAGCGTGGCGGACCTGGCTGCTTCTGTGCGGGATAGCCAGCTCGTTCCTGCTTCCAAACCACCACCTGCTCCTGCTCCTTCTGCTCCACCTACTTTGCCTCCTATTCCATTGCACAAACCCCGACTACCTCCTCCTGAGAAGTATGCAGGGCGAACCTGGTACCTGTCGAGCCTTCCTTACTCAGTGTGAGCTCATCTTCAGTCTGGAGCCCAGCACGTTCCCCACTGAGCAGTCCCGAGTTGCATACATCATCACTCAGCTCACCGGGAGAGCTAAGCAGTGGGCGACCGCAGCTTGGGAGGTGAAGCTACCCTGTGTCCAGTCTGCGGACCTTCTAGCTAAGGAGATGAGGCTGATTTTCGACTGTTCTAAAAATGGGCTTGAAGTTGGGAGGGAGCTTCATCGCATGCATCTGGGGGCCAAGTCTGTATTGGACTACACCATCGATTTCCAGACCCTAGCCACTAACACCAGCTGGAAGAGGCGGTCCCTTTACGATGCCTTCTTCCATGGGCTGAAAGAGAGCGTCAAGGATGAACTCCTGACCCACAACCTGCCCGAATACCTTGACCAGCTTGTTAATCTGGCCATTCGAGTTGATTCTCGACTGGAGGAAAGCAGATGAGTTAGCCGCAAGCCACCTCAGTTTCAGTCACAGCCTTCGTTCCTGAACAAGTTGCCACCACCGTCTGGGGATTTCCACTCTTCTAAATCCTTCTCAGAACCTGAACCTATGCAAGTGGACTGAGCCAGGCTATCCAAGGAGGAGGGAGAATGGCGCATCTCGGGAACAAGCCTGTCTGTACTGTGGTGGGGCTGGACATTATATATCACAATGTCCTTTAAAAGGCAACACCGTAGTGAGGGGAGGAGCACTAGTGGGCACATCATCTGTTGAAATCTCCTCAAAGAACCACACCTGTCTGCCCACCACCCTGGAATGGGAAAGGCGTTCCAGAGAGGCGTCTGCCCTCATGGACTCAGGAGCTGAGGAGAACTTTCTGGATGCTGGAGCAGCTGAACGCTGGAGAATCCCACTGGAGAGGGTTTCGCCCCCTCTAGTGGTCAAGTCCCTCAACGGCCAGAAGATCGGTCACATCTCACACTCCACAATCCCTATGAAGGTCTTAACTTCCGCCAACCATCGAAGACCATCCGCCTCTTCCGCCACCCTTGGATGGTCAAACACAACCAGAGATGGATTGGAAGAAACACCAGATTCTGGGCTGGAGGCCCACCTGTCTGCAGATGTGTCTGAGCAAGGCCCACTCACCTGTCCTTGTCCCTGCTCCTGACATGATTCCGAACCTGGAAAAGGTTCATCTTGAGTACCTGAACCTCAAGGAGGTCTTCAGTAAGTTCCTGGCCACCTGTCTGCCGCCTCACCATCCTCACGATTGCGCCATAGACCTCAAGCCGGGCATCACGCCCCCTAGAGGAAGACTATTTTCCCTCTCCAAACCTGAGACTGAAGCTATGGAGAAGTATCTCAACGAGGCGTCAGCTGCTGGCATAATCCACCCTTCTTCATCATCTGCCAGAGCTGGGTTCTTCTTTGTGGTTGAGAAAGATGACTCCCTTTAGCAATGCGTCGACAACCGGGGCCTCAACGACATCACCCACAAGAACCACTATCCCCTCCCTCTTATGCCAACTGCTTTCAAGCTCCTCCAATGTGGTAACATATTTCCCAAACTTGACCTTCGTAATGCCTACCATCTGGTCCGAATAAGGGAGGGGGACAAGTGGAAAATGACCTTCAACACTCCCATGGGACACTGGGAGTACCTGGTCATGCCGTTTGGACTACTCACCAACGCCCCAGCCGTCTTCCTAGCCCTCATCAATGACGTCCTCAGAGACATGGTCAACAAGTTTGTCTTTGTCTACCTGGATGATATCCTGATTTTTTCCCGAAGCAAGGAAGAACATACCAAGCACGTTTGCCTAGTCCTTAGGAGACTCCTGGAGAACCATCTGGACGTCAAAGCTGAGAAATGTGAGTTCTCCACAGTCTCTACCTCTTTCCTGGGGTTCAGCATTTCACTTGGCAGCATCCGGATGGACCCAACTAAGGTCAAAGCCGTCGTTCCCCGGCCTAGACCAGAAGACAGAAAGGCTCTCAAGTATTTTTTGGGGTTTGCTAATTTTTACGGAAGATTTATCAAAAACTATAGCACCATAGCAGCCTGTCTCACAGCCCTCACCTCCAACAAAGTGAAGTATACCGGAATGGCAACACCGAAGCCGTCCTCAACAAACTGAAAGCCACTTTCACCTCCACTCCCATTCTCATACACCTCAACCCAGAAGCCCAGTTCATTGTTGAGGTGGATGCTTCCAACATCGGGGTCGGGGCTATTCTCTCTCAAAAATCGCCTAAAGACAACAAGATTCACCCCTGTGCCTTCTTCTCCCATTGCCTCACTGCCACTGAACAGAATTACAGTATCGGTAACTGCGAACTGCTTGCAGTCAAGATGGCTTTAGAGGAATAGTGACACTGGCTTGAGGGTACCCAAGTACCATTCCTTGTCTGGACTGACCATAAGAACCTGGTGCACCTGCAAACCACCAAGAGGCTCAACCCCCGCTAAGCCAGATGGGCACTTTTCTTCTCTTGATTCAACTTCCATCTCGCCTACCGCCCTGGATCTAAGAACACTAAACCTGATGTCCTGTCCAGAAGATTCGATACACCGGCTTAAGATCCATCTCCTGACACCATACTTCCTCCCGAAGTTTTCATCAACGCCATCGACCTTGACATTGAACAAACTGTCAAACAAGCCCAAAAAACTCCGCCTCTCCCAGGTTTTGTCCTAGCCACTGCCTCTTTGTACCCACCTCTGTCCGACCACAAGTCCTGGACTGGAGACATTCCTCCAAATTATCATGTCATCCTGGCATCAAGTCGCACTCTCAGCTTCATCCAGCGCAAGTTTTGGTGGCTGGACTTGAAGATAGACATTCAAGATTATGTCTCTGCCTGCTCTGTCTGTGCCTAAGCTAAGACTTCTCACCAACCCCCCCAAGGTTTGTTACAACCCCTGTCCACACCTCGCTGCCCTTAGTCACACATTTCCCTAGACTCCATCACTAGTTTACCTCCCTCCAATCACCACACCACTATCCTCACTACAGTCGACAGGTTTTCCTGTTATGATCTGTGATTTTCTGCCTGTTCTGGTTTACGTTTATTTCCACTTGGTGTGGCCAGTTTTCATTTATAACACAAACCGATTATGACTCTGGACTTCTCACGCTTTTCTTTACTCAGCGGTTGGAAGCAATGCATGAGGAACGTAAATATTCCACTTAAACACACACCGAATGCGTGAAGAGTTAAATGAAATTTGATTATTTGAAAGGTCATAATGCAACTCCATTGCTTCCAAAATGAAAACTGGCCACATAGCCCGTTGATTGAATAATTGTGTCTACAGCAGAGGAGAGTAAATATTTTTCAGAGTTTCTGTAATGGTAATTTAAATGAATGATTGAAAACAGGTCGTGAACAATGATTAATTTTAAGGGATTTTTTTTAGCCTCCCCAGTTGCCAGTTCATGAGCCGCCACTGGTACTGACCAGAGGAGAATACAACAGCTGGCTGCTGGAAGAGCCATTTCAGGGCTCAGTCAGGGCCTCTCCTCCAGTCAGCCAGTTAGGAGCTCAGAAATGGGCCACTTTCCAGCCCTGTAGGGCTCAATCTCACTGAGCCACACTGTGGGGAACAAGCTGTCCAGGGCAGGGCTGCCTCTATCCATTTTGGTGCCCTAGCCTGGCAAGGCAAGATTAGGATTTGGAGGCCCCCCGAAGCTCATCATCAGAATATATGCGCAGCTGTCATCAGAAATACGACAGTTTAATTATTTCTCAAATAAACACACCAAATAAAACAGCTCAATTTAACAATACAAAATAAAATCAAAGTTCCACTGCTGGTTTTATGCAACTGTTTACATCCTATAAATCCTAGTGACAGCTTTCACAACATCTATTGAAAAGGTGCCAAGTTCAAACAATGCAAAACAGTGAAATGCACTATAAAAATACAATAGAATAGAAATGAGAAAATACCTATCTCTCTTGGATTTTTGGCATTTATTTGCATTTTCACCACCCTTACATTGTCACTCATGGGATAGTTAACCCTTTTCAAGTGTGTTTATTTCTGTCTTCATTAGTTAATTTGTCGTTTCGCGTGGTGCATTGCATCAAATTAATGCCCATTAGCTGTGACTATACTCAGAGTTTAGAACAAATTTTCCTGCCTTATTGCATGATAATCATCACAGACTAATTTATGCAAATCTGTGCAGTTTCGTGAGCTATATGGGTCCAGAGTTTGAAAATGTAAAAGGGCAAGGCAGCGCAATATTGAGGGGGGTGCAGTAATCATGAGTACTGTACACATTTACCTGCTGTAAATATGTGTGTTCATTTAAAATGTAAGCCTGCCCTTTGTACATTTCTTCCTAAAAACTTTTTCATGGGAATTTATTTTGAGTAACATTACAAATTGCATTTTAATCCTACTGTAAATTCATTAGACAGGTGGAGACCACTCGCAAATTTTGCTGGTACTTGAGGAAAAGAACTAAATAGAAAAAAATTGATGAATGTTCATACGAGCAGTTAAAGTACACATCTATTTTATGTGTGGTTCTTGTGTGAGGCCCGTTGTTTTGCCTCAAAATCGTAAAGTTTTGAAATTGACTGATTGTCATGTTCCAAACCAGGAATCAAGGGCAGAGGCTGAGTGCAATCAAACAGGTCGTTTATTGACAGCTTATATAGTAATTAAGGGGACGGAGCCCCTGAGTAAGAGGTGGGGAAGGAACCTGGGATTAATCCCTCTGCACAGATGTAGACGCCTGCGGACACAGAGCTGTTCAATTTATGCACGCATCCTATCACTTGGAGGCACACCTGAAACGGTTATTGAACATTCAAAAGGAAGCCGTGCCTGTTATTGATTTAAAATATGGATGAGTTAAGTCACATCCCTGTTTCCCAGAAATTGTATGAATTAAACTCTTCAGCCAAGCCTGATGTGCAAACTGCCTGATATACTTGCCAATAGTATCTATCCAGCAGTCAATAAAAATGATCTCTTGCGACAGAAAAAATTGTTCTCCTTTGTTGCAACCAGTTCAGCTATTCTAGGCCAAAGGTACCTCAATTAAATAGTGGAGAAAAAAAAACTTTTTTTGAAGCAAAAATTCAACATGGTATTGATCCTATATCATTCCACAACCATTCATTGTCATCAGATATTAAAAATGTGTGATTCCCCACCATAAAATTATGCATAGATTAATCCCACGACAAAGTCAGTGGTTCATTACAAGCTCATATGATGCCTCACTGATATCCAGTTTCTCTAATGCTTGCTCAGGCTAATCTGCATAAAGCACAGATATAGTTCACGCCCACCATCACCATAATCAGGTAATTATCTATTGATTGACACATGTTTTTCCAAATCCAGACAGTATAAACTTTCCACAGTAATTGAAAGACTTCGATTGGACCCTCAGAATAGTATTTAAACCCTTGCGTAACAGTATGTTAGGTCGTATTCTCTCAACCATGCGCAGCTGAATGGCATGAGCAAAAACAAAAAAAAAAAAAAGACTTTCAAAACCAACCTAGAAGTGCCTAGGTTACATTTACATGATGGCAATTTGATACCAACATAGATAATTGGAGTTATTATGGATGGAACAGGACTTGAGGGTTCCTCGCACCAGGAAGTGCAAAGATAAAAAATGAAAATTCTGAGGGTTTTCAGGAAGCTCTGTTGCCCTGTTTATCTGGAGCAGGACTTCAATGATGGAGAGTTTTGCTTCATTTTGCAAAATGAGTACAATGAGTACAATGGAGTAATATGGAATGGTTGTGGCTAGCTAGTTAGCTGTTTTTTATTTTCAGTTCATCATAGTCATGATGATTACAGAGCTTATTTGCCACATTGGTTAGTATGAGTAACCGTTAGCCTTTTCTAATAATACTGTATCTGGTGGCATTTTGCTTAATCTGGTGATGTTTTAGAATTTATACCGCAGGGCAGTGCAATGGTCTCGGACGTACATTTCAGACACTTCAGAAGTCAATTAAGAGCACAGTGAAATGAGCAGATAGCTGTCATTTGGGCAGATTGCATATCCTGGTTATGGCAATCATCTGGTATGAAGGGGTATAGCTCCTCATCATAGTGTAGGAGATGTTGCTCCAAAATACCTTGGTATCGGACGTACTCAGACAAATGTCATTTATGGCATGTACATGATTTGTTTTAGGATCTCTGTGAAGTGTTTAAACCGTTTCCAATTATTAGTCCATGACTGTTTCCCCAAGACGGTATACTCAAACAAGATTACATAAAGGGGTCCATACTTTTTATTTTGAGCATGTAATGTACCACTAAACTCGGTGTCGGACGTACATTTTTTTGTGTCGGACATACAGCGTCTGAATGTAATTTAAAATCCAACTGGATCGTCATTTCTTACAAACATATTTTAAACTTTATCATATAAAATGAACAAAATACCACAAATGCAAACCTCCACAAGTACATTTATGAGTAAGGTTACTAAAAAAGTATCATATAAAACCATTTTTGGTGTGGGACATACAAGGTCAGAAGATAATTTTACATCAACTGGATCCTCGTCTCCAACAAACATATTTTAAACTTTATCATATCTTAATGAACAAAATACCACATTCAAACCTCTGCAAGCGGGTTAATGAGTAGGGGACTAAAAAATAACACATATAAGAACCATTTTTGGTGTCGGACGTACAGGGTCTGAATGTTATTTAAAGCCAACTTGATCCCCATGTAATGAACAAAACACAACTTCAAACCTTGGCAAGTTGGCTGATAAGTAAGGTAACTCAAAAAATAAATAACACTGCTGGTATCAAACACAACTGGTATCAAACATTCAGTTTTTCCACTTGAATACATTACACTTTGCTCAGTAAATTAGTTCAATCAATTTCCCGATTCTCATTTGGAAATAGGTTGAGTGTTAACCTGCATTTTGTTAATGCCACTGGTAGTAGACAGAGTTTTATTTTTACATGAGCAGCCTTAACAAATGCACCTAAGTCAGCAAAACCACATTTTTACTCCTGGATAAGCGAAGCTTAGAAAGTAGTGCTATGAGACTCGAACTTCACTCACTCATCAATCAATCAATCGCTCAATTCGCTCACATTCAGCACACTGATGGGGAAACAAATAAAAATGAATATATTACAGGTTTCAATGATTATTTTACTTACATTCAATAAAACTATCGATGCTTTTGTGAGCACAAATTCAAACAAAATGTTTCAGTGAAAACTTCAGTTGGTTCCCGTTTGTCAAATCAAAAATTCTAAACAGCACTTGTGTGAATGTGTGAACTACGTCATCAAAATAAGACTTTCCAACTAGGATGCGACCAAAAAATGTGTACCAGTACCAGAAAAAACAAAACACCCGTTTTGACTACCATAGCGCAATCCAGCCGAGTTGCGCTCCGCGATCGGAGGATGCGCCGCAAAGCCCTGAACCTAGATTTCCACATAGCTACTAGATGTTCATATGCCATGATTTATAATCAACAACTTGGACACATTCACTTTCTTGCAATCACCTTCTTTCAAGTCCAGTGTCTTAAAATCAGTGGAACTTCAAATTCGAACTCAAAAATCTAATTTCTCTCCAGTACAAAGATGATGCAATCGCACTATGTAGTTCCTATTCCAGCTACTGGATGGCAGCTGATCAGGTAGTTCCTATTCCTCTTCCTATCCCTATGAAATCCTTTCCTCCAATACCGGAGCTGGTGGTACGGAAGTTACAATTCTTGTTAACAATTACAGTGTTGTAAAAAAAAAAAAAACAATTACAGTGTCCATGAGCTTTAAACTGTTGGAAACTGTGGTGTCGGATGTACAGGGTGTCAGATGTACAAAATCTGACACCAGTATTCCCAGCATGTTGCAAATACCTGATGACAATAAACTAGTCCATTATAATAAAGACATTACATACACATTTAATCCAGGATATCAAATTAGTTTGACAGTGCATATTGATGAGACAATTATAAAGTATCATTTTTGGTGTCGGACCCATCTCATGGCTGTCAGAGGATAACCACATAATGAGATGCAGCTGAGGGTGGGGAAAACACAAAATGTAAACCAATCAAAGGAGATATAATTCTAATAAACAGGCAAGTTGATGAATTAGGCAGAAACACAAAAGGCATTCACACGATGGTCGTGAGACTCATCAGGTACGCCACACTGGCACTACTTGATTTCACTTATTTGAGGACTGGCACTTTTTTTTCCTGCTTCAAGTGATGTATTTTACACAACAGGTCTTCAGAAAGACCTGCTCATTGCTATTTTTTGGTGAGGAAGAAATTTTTTTTCTGGCGATTTACTCTTCCATATAAATCGCTGATAAAAACACAGCAATAGATTTATTGGTATGAACACAATTCTCTTTAATGCATGGATCTCTTTTATAAATCACTCATTATTAAGCCCTTTAAGCCCATTTTTTTTCACTAGAGCCTCACTGTATTGTAAAGTTTCTTTTGCTACATTGATGCTATATAAAAGAGTATTCACTACCTGCCACTGCACCTGGAGCTCAGGTGAGTCACTTGTTTGTGCAGCAGCTCTTGTGTACAGGTTAATCACCTGCTTCCCACTCTGTCCGCTCCTTGAAACTCAATCTCCCAGTGCTCCCTGCTCTGCACAGCCTGGCTTCAGTCCAACACCACACCTCCTGCAGCTGAGGGCAGAGCCAGGAAATCACTCCCACTCTCTGTCACGCAGTTTCGGAGAAATGAAATTTAAATTCGTCCCTCATAGAAACAAAAACAAACATCATCTCTGTCAGTGAAAGCTGTAAAATGGCTGAAGGTGGAGGTTTACTGGGTCAGGAGCAGTTCAGCTGCTCGATCTGTCTGGATCTACTGAAGGATCCGGTGACTATTCACTGTGGACACACAGTGTATGGGCTGTATTCAGGGCTGCTGGGATCAGGATGATCGTACTGGTGTTTACAGCTGTCCCCAGTGCAGACAAACCTTCGCTCCAAGGCCTTTTCTGGGTAAAAACATCATGTTGGCTGAAGTGGTGGAGAAACTGAAGAAGACAGGACTCCAAGCTGCTCCTCCTGCTCACTGTTATGCTGGACCTGGAGATGCGGTGTGTGATTCCTGTACTGGGAGAAAACGCAAAGCCGTCAAGTCCTGTCTGGTGTGTCTGGCCTCTTACTGTGAAACTCACCTTAAACTTCACAATCAACTCCACCCAGGAAACTCACACAATGTCATCAATGCTACTGGACACCAACAGGATAATATTTGCCCTCAGCACAAAAAACTGCTGGAGGTTTACTGTCATACAGATCAGCAGTGTATCTGTTATCTGTGTGTGATGGATAAACACAGAGCCCATGATACAGTCTCAGCTGCAGCAGAAAGGACTGAGAAACAGGTAAGGACAGAAAATCTTTCACAAAACCCAAACTTTTTACATGTGATCGCAGATATAAATCTGACCTCTAGCAACAGAATGAAGACTTATGCACTGTGCTTTATCAAATTTCTTTGTCTGAAGTACATTTTGAAATGTTTCAGGCATTAAAATAATGACAATCAATACATCACAGTTATTTAGCTGACAGTTATCCAAAGTACTTAAGTCGTTTGGACAAAACGGGCCAATTCCACTGGAGCAATGCGGGGATAAGGGCCTCAATCAGGCGCCGAAAGGCCACAATGATCTTATTGTCAGCACTCTATGGCATAATTGTAAGATTATCCACTTAGGTCTGATACACTGATATAACCATGCATGCCAGCCTGTCAGTTTTGGTCACTTACCATATGAACAATGCAGAAGGGATAAAGGACTTTGCAACATATCAGCATTGTGCTTAATTAGAAAATAACAACCAGGAGTAAGTGATCAGAGAACTGGTTCATCCAAAGAGACGCCATTTGCTCAGGGTCGTACATGTAGGGTGGGTGTGGCTTCAAGAGCATACAGCCTAATTACCATTTCTGTTCTAGATCAAAGACCCTTTATCACATAAAAAGCCCACTTCTGGGAAGGTCGGTATTTCATATTAACTCAGCTGAACCCAGAGTGTGTACTGTATTTTGGATATCTGCTTGGTTTTTTTAGAAATAAACATTTTCTTTTCACAAAGATCGTAATTGTGTCTGTTTTCCTGACATAATCCTCCCTCCTTCTCAGTCCGAGTCATTCACCTTGTCCACTGTACAATAGGCCACCAAATCAGAAATTTCTAGGGATGGTTTTTTTTTTTTTTTGCTTAAAAGATGTTCAATACCAAAATATCCAGCACCAGTTCAAAACCACCACAAGTCACCTCATATTGTCATGGTTTGTGAGGTGTGCATGTTGTTTAGACTTTTCTTTGCGGCTCTCGTCCCAGGACGATATCGAATTCCTGGGCAATCGAATTCTTTACCCAGCTGGTTGATTGAGCTGGGGCGGCGCTTTCCCAGAATCTATATAAGCAGGATGTCCGGCACGCCTCCTTCGCTAGAGTGTCTGTTTTTAGCTTCGCACTATAGCTGAAGATATCTGTAGTCAGGTTTTGTATGACTTTCTATCTTCTTATTGTTGGAGTTTCTTCTCCCTTTTTCTATCTCTCTTTGCTTCCGTGGTTCGGAGTATTAAACGTCCTTTGGAAGCGCGAGTACTTTTGTTTGGTCAAAATTATTCTCTGTATTTGTATTGTGTCTGAGCTACTCTCTCTCTCTCTCTGGTCTTTGCGCTTGGCCTCCATATACTACCGGCCATTACACATATATTCTTGCTGAATAGATTTTCACAACTGAAAAGGGCTGCTTTGCGGCTGTACATCCTCCCACATAAGAACACAGAATTTAAAAAGCCACATTATTATAACCTCACTGTACTCCATGTTGGCATCAGTCAAGTGTCAACCTCGCCTGAATTACTCTGTAAGGACAGTCTTGTGCTCTAATGACACAGGCAGTGTGTGATCACCAGAGTGCCTGTAGTGCAGAAAGAAGTGAGGTCAGTTTTCACAATTTGGGAAGAGCAGGTTGCTCCATTGCACCAAACAGTTCTGCTGTGTTTAGAGTGGCCTAAAGGGGTAGAATAAAACTGAAATAAATATAAGAAAAGATTGGATGCACACAAATATGGTTACAGTCCCAGTTTAACTGCTGTAGTGTTAATAGCACCCCCTTGTGGGGAGTCCTCAGGCTTCTAAATGTCCATGAGTTGTTAACATGTTTGCATGTGTACAAATATATTTATTTTTTTCAGTAGATTTTTGAATATTCTTACTCAGCTCTTATTCTCGTATGTATTTAAATTTATTGGACATGCTGCTCAATGGTAATTTTAGAGGAATTTAGCATCCTGACTAGCACAGGAGCACCTTAACTGTTTTAACCCTTTAAGGCCTAATGCAAAAATCCCAGCAGAGAATCATGCAGCCATGTTTACCATAGTAACCTGCATTTGGGCTGAAGCACAGCTTCTCAGCTTTCAGGAACAGTTGGAATTTTTTTTCTATTGCGCAAAACTTACAGAAATTACAGTACTTTCAAAATTATGCACATATCTGTGTCGGCAACAACACGTTCTTAAAATGCACATGCTGTCCTGGTTTAAATGGGTTAATCGTTTAAACTGTTTGTCTTGCTTTTATCTGTTGTCTTTGGTGTATAACACAATATGATTTGCATGCCATACCAATTTTTGTTCAACTGCACAACAATTTACCTACGGGTATAAATAAAGTAAGCCTGAACCTGAACCTGTTGCTATGTCGCCATAAACTCTCAGGTTCATCTAATATGCAAATCATTGGCCAGTTTGAGGAAACTAGCTCACCCTATACAAAACTGATATGGACAGAGAGAACTCCACACTGAAAAACCAACAGTCATGATTTGAACCTTCTTGTTGGGAGGCAATAATGCAATTCACTGCATAACTGTGTTGTCTGAACATGTCATCTTCTTACATTTAGTGAGTGATATAAATGAGTAGCTGAAAAGATGTACATTGCAATGTGACATATAAAATTCTTCCATCTGCAGAAGCAGCTGGGGGCGACAGAGTAAATTCCAGCAGAGAATCCAGGAGAGAGAAAAGGAGCTGCAGGATCTGAGACGGGCTGTGCAGTCACCCAAGGTGGGTACTGACCAGAGGAGAAGACAACAGCTGGCTGCTGGAAGAGCCATTTCAGGGCTCAGTCAGGGCTCTCCTCCAGTCAGCCAGTGAGGAGCCCAGTGTTGGGCCACTTTCCAGCCCTGTGGGGCTCAATCCCACTGAGCCACGCTGTGGGGAACAGGCTGTGTGGGGTCCCAGTAAGAGCTGAGTGAAAGGCTTAGATAAAATGTACAGCCTCCTCTCTCTGTGTCTCCTAACAGCTCTCTGCACAGGCAGCAGTGGAGGACAGTGAGAGGATCTTTACTGAGCTGATCCGCTCCATTGAGAGAAGGCGCTCTGAGGTGAAAGAGCTGATCAGAGATCAGGAGAAGGCTGAAGTGAGTCGGGCTGAAGGACTCCTGGAGCGACTGGAGCAGGAGATTGCTGAGCTGAGGAGGAGAGACGCTGAGCTGGAGCAGCTTTCACACAAAGAAGATCACATCCATTTCCTTCAGGTAAGATCACTAAACAACTACCAACTGTTATTGATACGAGAGGTAATGTTACTCAGTGGCAAACATGGATCTGTCCCAGCTTAATTGGAATATGCTGCCGACATCACATTTCAAAATAACTATTATTTTCAATGAATCAACACGTGGTGCTATTCACAACATAACTCGCACACAGAGGATCACATCCATTTCCTTCAGGTAACGTCATTGGCTCTCTGACGGTCCGCACAATGTTCATAATTAAAAATGATGTGGTTTGTTCTTATTTTACAAACACTGCACTTACATTTTACCATTTCATGTATCTCGGGTCAATTGGGTAGCAATCAAATACCAAAAAGATTTTAAGGCACAAGATTTTCTTTTTTCCACGATCTTCACTCTACAGCTACAATCCTGGCAACGCCCCCTTACCCCCAAAGTAAACTGTCAACAAACTGCCGTTTGCATCTCGAGCAGGATTTCTCTCTCTCTAGTGAAATATTTTGATGGAGCCCAGTTTAACTTAAATGTGAATAAATCATGTCAGGATATTATGTAGGTAGAACATGCATTAAATGGCAAGTATGCACAAGGCCAAATGGCTGTTCTTCAGACATAAAACCCCAATTCCAAAAAAGCTGGCAAACTATGAAAAATACTAATGAAATCAAACAAGAGTGATTTGAGAAGTCCATTCACCATTTGTTATGTTAAAAACACTGCTGCAGATTATTTGATGCTTTTTTGTGAATTCAGTTTCTTATTAAAAATACAATCTACATAAAAAAATTAAAAATCTACATATGAGATTACTAGGACAAACTCCATAAAAGTTGTTGCAGGGGCAATTTAGGACCAATAAGGATGAAACATGTTGCAATAACATGATAAAATAAATTAAATGATTCTGTCATTGACATTACTAATTGGGCCCAGGAATACTTTCAAGAAACCACTGTCTGTAAACACAGTCCACCGTGCCATCCACAGATGCCACCTAAAACTCTATCATGCAAAAAGGAAGCCATTGTTGAGCATGATCCAGAAGCGCCGCCTGTGTTCTGTGGGCCAAAGCTCATTTAAAATGGACTGTAGCAAAGTGGTCAGACGAGTCCAAATTTGACATTCTTGTTGGAAATCATGGGCGTCGTGTCCTCTGGGCTAAAGAGGAGAAAGACCACCCCTCCTGTTATCAGCGTTCAGTCCAAAAGCCAGCATCTCTGATGGTATGGGGATGCATTAGTGAATATGGTGTGGGACACTCGCATGTTTTAAAAAGCACCATGAATGCTGAAAGGTATATAAAGGTTTTAGAGCAACATATGCTCCCCTCCAGATGACATCTATTCCAGGGAAGGCCTTGTGTATTTCAGCAGGACAATGCAAAACCACATACTTCAGCTATATAAAACCACATACTTCAACAGCATGGCTTCGTAGTAGAAGAGTCTGTGTGCTGAACTGGCCTGCCTGCAGTCCTGATCTTTCACCGATTGAGAACATTTGGTGCATGATTAAACGAAAAGTCCGTCAAAGGAGACCCAAAACTCTCCAGCAGCTGGAAGCCTGTATTAAACAAGAGTGGGATCAAATTCTAATGGCTCAAGAAACTTGTCTCCTCAATGAGATGCCTCCACTCTGTGTGTAAAAAAGAAGGGGATGCTAAACCATGGTAAACAGGCCCCTGTCCCAACTTTTTTTGAGACCTGTAGCAGCCATCAAATTTGAAATGAGGTTGTTTTGTGGATAAAATTGTAAAATTTCTCAGTTTCAACATTTGCTATGCTATCTCTGTTCTATTGTAAATAAAATATTGGCTGGTGTGATTTGAAAGTCATTGCATTTTGATTTTATTCACAATTTACACTTTGTCCCAACTATTTCAGAATTGGGGTTGTAATTATCTGGGGTGTTATTTGTGCAATGTGAGCATGTGTCTGAACATACAAATCCCATTTAATACATCTTGTGCTGTGTGCTGTGTGTTCTGTGAATTACCTTATACTGTAGTCATAGATTAGTATTTTTAGTCATTGTAAAGGTGTTCTTACATATTTGGGCCCAGAAGCTTTAGTCAGGGAATAGTGATAGGTCTTTTTCCCAGGCTTGGATGGGAAGGGACATTATCAAATCTGAATTTCATATTAATTTGTATGATTTAGAAAGAGTTTTCTTGGGATTAGTCATTTTTTATTATTATTTTTTCTATTATTGGGGGAGGTTGTAATTTATTGTCCTTCATTTTGATTTTTGATTTCAGGGTAGATATTAATTGAAGGTATTGAAGATATCTTTTGTTCCCAATGTTATACTTGTGGGTCAAATCATGAAATGTGATGAAAGAGTCATTATGAAAGATGTGTTGGAGATGAGTTATGCCGTTTTCTTTCCAGAGATTAAAGCAAAGGGGTGTTTTCTTGTAAGAGAAATTGGGGTTGTGCCATATTGGTGTATATTTACATGATGTCAGAGTGAAATTGAAGATTTTGTTCAGTTTCCACCAAGCTGTCAGGGTTGCTGAGATTAGCTACAGCATTTTTGAAACAGTTGTGATGTTTTATAGAAGATGATTGAAATGGTAGGTCAGAGATTGAAATTTCTTTTCAAACTGACTGTTCTATTTTTATCCATGAGTTGTTTAGTTGGTTGGGGTGAATCCAGTTTGTGATGTACTGTAATTGGTTTGCCAAATAGTAATAATGGATATTGGGTGCCTCTTGTCCTCCTTGATTTTTACATTTCTGCAAAGTTGAAAGTTTTATCCGGGGTGTTTTATTTTTCAAGTAAAATTTATTGATAATGGAATTCAGTGAATTAAACCATTTAGTGGAAGAGCATGTTGGAATCATTTTGAACAGGTAATTAATTTTAGGTAGTAGCTTTTTAACTGTTACAATCCTGCCGATTAGGGAAAGTGGTAAGTTTATCCAGCGGTTTAAGTCATTTTCTATTGATTTTGTTAATGGGATGAAATTAAGGTGGAACAACTCTGACAGCTTGGTGGACATATTTATGCCCAGATATTTAATGGTGTCAGAGGACATGAGAGGTAAATTATGAGCTGCAGGGTGCCAGTCATCCCCTTAAAATGATAAGATTTTTGATTTTGTCCAGTTTCTGGCATATTCCAATATTTTAGAAAATGAACTGGTGAGCTGACAGCCCCTGGGAGGGACTTTGATGGGTTTTGAAGGTAGAGCAATATATCATCTGCGTAAAGGCTGATTTTGTGGTGAATGGAGGGGGCTTGAATTCCTGTTATGCTGATGCTTTGACATATTGCAGCAGCTAGGGGCTCAATAAACAGGGCGAATAGTGATGGAGAGAGTGGGCATCCTTGCCTTGTCCTTCGGTGCATCGTGAACATTGATGATGTTAGTCAGTGAAGACTGTGGCCATTGGTGAATTATATGATATTTTTATCCACTGAATAAACGTTTCCCCAAAGCCAAATCTGTGGAGTACTTCAAATAAAAATGTCCAATTTACCTGGTCAAAAGCCTTTTCTGCATCTAATGAAGCAATTATTGAGTTGGTTTAGTTTTGATATAGTAATTAAGTCTAATAGTCTGCACATGTTGCTGGATGAGTCTCTTTCTTTGATAAAACCGGTTTGATATGTGTGGATAATGGATGGGATGACTTTCTCGATTCAATTGGCTAGCGCCTTACTGATAATTTTGAGATCTGTGTTAATGAGTGATATTGGACGGTGGCTGGGACATTAGGTTGGGTCTTTGTCAGGCTTCAGCATTACCAAGAGGAGAGCTGAAAAGGAGTGGTGAGATGTGTTCAGATGTGGAGGAAGCTTTTTTTTTTGAATTTGTTTTCTTTATGGAGTTATCTAGCTGCATTGAGTTCATTTCACTTCTTTGTTAAAAGGTCTATGTGGTGAGATTGTGTTCCAGAAGTGCTTATAAAACTCAGCAGGGAAGCCATCAGGTCCTGGAGCTTTTTTATTTCGCATTTGTTCTAATGCTTTATGGAGTTCGTCCAGTGCTACAGCTGCATTGAGTTCATTTGACACTTCTTTGTTAAGTTGAGGCAGGTCTATACTGTTAAGAAAGGGCTGGATATCGGATTGCTGTGGTTCATAGTTTGAGGTGTATAATTTAGCATAAAATTCTTGAAATGTGGTATTTATTTCTTGAGATGTATTCATGGTCTCCCCTGCTGAGTTCTTAATGACTGCAATAATAGATTTGTCTTGGTTTTGTTGGAGTTGATTTGCCAAATATTTACCAGATTTGTTATTGTGTTTGAAGTTATCATGTCTGAGTCTTTGTATAAGGAACTGAGTTTTTTGTTTCTGATACTGTTTAGTTGAGAGTTGGTTGCTGCAACTTCTTTTAGGATTTGCTCTGTAGGGGTGTTAGCATGCTGGTCATTGAGTTCTTTTGACTTTTGTTCTAGATTATTTTCCATCTCATGTTCTTTTTTTCTTTCTGTGTGATGAATATGATATTATTTTTCCTTGTAGAATGGTCTTAGCAGTTTTCCAAAGTAATGAGGTGAAGTTTTCGGAGAATCATTTATTTCCATGAAGGATGCCCACTCTTCTGTGAAGAAAGTGTTGAAATCAGTTCTTTAAGCAATGATAAATTGAAATGCCATCTTGTCATGGGTTGTTTGATTTGCACATTGTTAAGACAGAGGGACACAGGTGCATGGTCACTAATTGTGATGGGGTGGATTATGCAGTCAGACATAATGGACATAAACGAGTTAGTGATGAGAAAAAAGTCAATACTAGAGTATGATCTATGAACTGGAGAAAAAAAATGTATATTCCCTATTAAATTGATTTTTTAAATGCCAGCTATCTCCATGACCAAAGTCATTCATGTCCTGCTTTAGAATTTCGGTGAAGTGCCAGTTTCTGGAATTAGCAGTGATTCTTGATTTATCCAAGATGGGGTTGATGACAGTGCTGAAGTCACTTCCAATAATTATTGCTGAGTTTGTGGAGTTATTTAGTGAGGAAAAAAAGTGTGGAAGAAATTAGGATCATCTGCATTGGGGCCATATATGTTTGCGATTGTGATATTAAAGCTGTTGATTGAGGCATGATGAGGTATCATCCTTCGGGGTCAGTGATGGTGCTGTTATGGATTAATGGTATTTTTCTGTTAACTAGAATTGATACACCTCTTTCGTTTGATTTAAAAGTTGATGAGAATAATTGACTATATTGTGGATGCATTAATTTCTGACAGTCTGACTCAGTAAGATGGGATTCTTGCGACAAACAAATGTCTGCCTGTAACTTGCTGATATGATTAAAAATGTTTATTTTAGCCTGTGAACTAATCCCTCAGATGTTCCAGGAGATAAATTTAAGTTGCATATGTATTTATGACAATAAATTGATAAATGAGCAGAGATTTAATTATGTTGACGGAATTAACATGTCGAGCGGTTTAAAGAGGAGAGGGATCATCTAGCTTGTTATCAGCGCACAGTTCAAAAGCCTACATCTCGAATGGTGTTGGTTAGTGCATTAGTGCCTATGGCGTGGGGACCTTACACATCTGGAAAGGCATTATCAATTCTGAAAAGTATATAGAGGTTTTGCAACAACACATGCTCCCATCCAGACAGCGTCTTTGTCAGGGAAGGCCTTGCATATTTCAGCAAAACAATGCTAAACCACATACTGCATCCATCACAACAGCATGGCTTCGCAGTAGAAGAGTCTGAGTTCTGAACTGGCCTGCCTGAAATTCTGACTGTTCATTAATAGAAAACATTTGGCATACCATAAAACAAAAAATCTGGTAAAGAAGACCCAGGACTGTTGAGCAGCTAGAATCCTGCATCTGACAAGAGAAGGACAATATTCCTCTCCCAAAACTTCAGCAATTGATCTCCTCACCTCCCAGATGTTTACAGACTGTTGTTAAAAGAAAAGAGGATGCTTAACAATGGTAAACATGGCCCTGTCCCAACTTTTGAGATGTGTTGCTGCCATCAAATTCAAAATGAGCTAATATTTTTCATGAAATGGTAAAATGTCTCACTTTCAACATCTGATATGCTGTTTATGTTTTAGTGCAGTGCTATTCAACATTATCCAGAAAGGGCCGGTGTGGGTGCAGGCTTTCATTCCAACCAAGCACTTACACACCTGATACTACTAATCAAGCTCTTTGGTAAAGAATTTTGGGGTTGATTAGTAAAATCAGGTGTGTAACTGCTTGGTTGGAATGAAAGCCTGCAATCACACCAGCCCTTTCTGGATAATGTTGAATAGCCCTGTTCTAGTGTGAATAAAATGTCAGTTTATGAGATTTGCAGATCATTGCATTCTGTTTTTATTGACATTTTACACAGCATCCCAGCTTTTTTTGGAATTGGGGTTGCAATTAAAAGTTTGAAGGAATCCAGTTGAATTTTGGTGCCTAAAGGGCAAGACTAAAAATGACTTCTGAATGCTCTCGATCTCTGATGCCTCAGGCGTTACTCTCCTGCGACTGGACTGGACATGGACTTGTAAGTGCAGTAACTTCAAGACCATTTATTGCTACATGCACAGATGCAAGTTAAAACTTTTCTTTGCAAAGCTGAAGCCATATATCAACTCTGTCTGAAATTGATGCCGCTTTTCTGGGCTCTGTGTCATCTCTGTGATGGACAGTGGTATGGTGGAAGCTTGTTTATGGTTGGCAAAGTCAATATTTCACGTGGTTTTTGGAAAAAAAAAAAACTGCCATTGCTTGCTCCACACCAAAGATGGAAAAGACAACCCAAGCTGTTACCACCGTCGGGTCCAAAAGCCAACAATTATCGTGGTATGGGGGCTTGTCAGTGCTCATGGCATGGGTGACTTGCACAAACTCGAGGACACCTTTAATGCAGAAAGATATGTATGATCACTGAGCAACATATGCTGCCATCTAGATGTCATCTATTCTAAGGACGTCCCTGCATTTTCCAACAAGATGATGCCAAACTGCGTTCTGCATGGATTACAAGTGCCCGGCTGCATAAGCAGGGAGTGCTGGTGCTAGATTGGCTCGACTGTAATCCAGCTCTGTCTCCAACTGAGACCGAATGGTGAATTATGAAGCAGATTAACTGCATGTAACAAAGGCCCCATGCAAGTGTTAAGCTGAAGACCTGCATAATGGAGGAATGCAGGAAAATTCTTACGCTTTTTACACTTGACCAACTAGTTTCTTCAGAGCCCAAACTCCTAATGTGTGTTATTAAGACTTCGATGTTACCACTATAAACAGTTGACTGTACCAACTTTTTGGACTCTGTTGAAGTCATCACATAGTGTATATTTTCAATAAATAATTAAATTCACGTTAGAACATCAAATGATGTGTGGTAGCAGTATTTTCAATATGGTTTCCATGATGTGCCAACTTTTTTAGAAATGGGGTTGTGCACAGGAGTCTGATTTGAGACTGATCACAGCCCATATCTCTGCAGAACTGTCCATCTCTCTGTGTCCCTCCTGTACCTGGAGAATTACCCAGCATCACTGTCAGTCCACACATCTCTTTTGAGGCTGTGAGGAAATCTGTCTCTGAACTGCAGGAGCAATTGGAGGACGTCTGCAAGGGGGAACTGGCCAAAATTTCTGAATCAGGTGTTTAAAAATTTAGTCACATCATGATTTTCAGCTTATGTGCCATCCTGAATTATTGATCATGGGCATTGGAGAATATAATTAGTCTGTTTCCCTGTAAATAATTAATATCTGAAGTCTGTCTCTGTGGGAATCCTGTCCTCCATCCTCATCACTCTCTCTGTTCTTTTCTCTCTCTCTGTTACTGCAGTGAAAGAAGTTCAGATTGTAGAGCCCAGAACCAGAGAAGATTTCTTAAAATGTAAATAATTGTTTTTAATTCCTCAGCTGAGAAACACACACACACACACGTGCGGTCTCTGTGTGTCTAGTGACAGCATGACTAAATACAGCCAATGCTCTATTTCTGTGTCAACAAGAATTTAAAAAAAAATGCAGTTCTGATAGGACCACTTTGTCAAAGAGAATATTTATTGAAAGTACGCAGGAATACAAGCATACATTGGGTTTGGTGGCATGGCTCTGTTCTGAGAGATCCCTGCCCATCCAAGCGTGGAACCGAAGGCAAGGAGCTGCAACTAACCCCCCAAAACAGAACAGAGCCTACAGCAACAATGACCTCAAAAGAAAGTGACGTTGTTTTTTGAACGGTAATTTAGTCACGAGAGAACATAATCAATGCACACTATAAAAGACAGGAGGAGCTGGGGTGGAGGAGGGTTGTTGAGCTAGCGCGCCGAGGCACTGCTGCTCGGGATGGCAAACTTAAATAAGCCAACATATTACCGGCCAAGCAATCACGTGACAGTAAAATCAGATGACAGTCAAATGCACTCAGGTAAGTCTCCAGCAGGTTGTGCCTCCTCTATGTTAAGCAAGCTTGACTCTGTGGCCTATCAGAATTCATGTCAAGCTCCATTTCCAGTGACCTTAGAATCCTGATGGATTGTAGGTTTTTTTGGGCAAATGCTGATATGACCACTTCATATTTGGTCATTAAAGGCTTTAAAATTGGATCAATTTGCAGACTGCAAAACATTCTAATGTTCATTACAGAGGACCATCGATTTATACCTCAGTTTATTGATTTATTAATTTACATTCGTGCACAGACTAACACACAGCCACATATCTTTCTCACTCTATATACATATGAAAATATGGGATATAGAATTAAAACCAAACTATAAGATTATTTCTCTTAATAATAATTTTAAAAATCCTCTACTCTGCCATTCCAGCAAGTATGATTCCTATGAAACAGTATGAAACACTCATGCACAGATATTAGTCTAACTTGGCCAAATATTATAAATAAAACTTTCCTCCATCAGGTTCCTGTCAGCTCACACTGGACCCAAACACAGCAAATGAATACCTCCGTCTGTCTGAGGGGAAAAGAGAGGTGACCCGTGTGAAACAGATCCAGTCATATCCTGACCATCCAGAGACATTTGATTACTGGAAGCAGGTGCTGTGCAGAGAGGGTCTGTCTGGGTGCTGTTACTGGGAGGCTGAGTGGAGTGGAGATGATGAGGTTTATATAGCAGTGTCATATAAAGAGATCAGCAGGAAAGGAAAGGGTAATGGCAGTCGACTGGGATTTACTGAGAAATCCTGGTGTTTGGACTGCTCTCCCTCCAAACACTTTTTCTACCACAATAATAAGTGCACTGAAATCCCTGTTCCCTCCTCCTCCAGAATAGGAGTGTACCTGGATCACAGGGCAGGAACTCTGTCCTTCTACAGCGTCTCTGACACAATGACCCTCCTGCACAGAGTCCAGACCACATTCACTCAGCCCCTCTGTCCTGGGTTTTGGGTAAAGGCTGTTGGATCATCAGTAAAACTGTGTGATCTGGTATGAGAGAGAGAGAAGATCAGCTGTAATCAGAGTGAGAGAAAAAAACTGCAGTGAGGAGAAATAAAGGAAGTTATGGAATTAAGCAGAAGGTGAATTTCTTTTGGAAATTTCTGACAGGAAAGCAGGACAAGGCAGTGTGGGGGGGTGGGGAGGGGTGCTGCAATCATGACTGCTATAAACAGTCACCCGCAGTAAATATGTGTGTTCATTTAAAATATAAGCCTGTCCTTTGTACTTTTCTTCCTAAAAACATCCTTTATGGGAATTTATTTTGAGGAACATTAAAAAATGTCATTTTAATCATAATTCCGTTTTCTAAACATCATCACATATCTTTTGTGAATCATTAGGTTTGAACAAATTTGATAATGCTCTTTCTGAAAGAGACTGTGTGAAACATTAGCCTACTATATCTTTCTCATATGTTGAATTTAAATGTGCGGTGGGAAAAAATAGATTTTCACCTGCCTTTAAAGATTTTTTTTCATACTTAGCCCCTGTAGTTCTTCAGTTTGGTTGCATAAAGCAAGACAATCCTGAGAAGCCTAGCTGCCTATTGATTGCTGAGACCTAAAACAGTAGTTGACAGTAATACAAATATAAAATTGCATTTAATTAGATGAAACAAGGGCTCCCTTTACTGTAGCTTAGAATGATAGATTTCAGGACAATCCACTGATTTTCACATGTGTTTTTGAAAGTCTGAGCTGATTCTGAACACTCATCAACCCATGGGACTGCAGGAGACCTTAAATTCAGTCCTCCAAGCTCACTCTGATATAATTACTGGTCTCTGATGCTAAACTGGACCTTCTGTATGGAGGATATCACAGCAATGGAATTAGCCCACAGACTAGACTGGCCGATTAAAAGTTGAAGAAAAAGCTAAAGTTAACAAAACAGAAATTAAATAAAGATGAAGTGGGAGTAAGACAAGATATATGAGCATTCAGAAAAGACTATTTTCTGCTTTCATTTCCAACTCCTCCATTGAGGGCTTTTGAATATATTTTGTAATAATGACAGTGGTGTTTAAAAGTGATTCTGTAGTTTATGTGTCCTTTATACCAATGTAAGAGAGCCTGGCCTGAATAGGTGGGATTATTATTATTATTAAGGGGTGTTTATTGAGATGAATAATGAAAAATAAATAAACATTAAAAACAAGTCAAATTCTGTATTTTGTTTTGTTTTGTTTTGTAATATTGTAAAAAAAAAAAAAGGAAAAGAAAAACCTCAATAAAATCTATACAGTATCTCTCTGTAAAATGGGCCCAGACTTCATTAACTGAGCCAGTTTACACAGGGTTTTCCTCTGATGGAAAAATAAATTGTTCTTCTTTTCAGTTCATCTCATCTACATTGACTGGTGGGTTTCAAAGGAGGAAATATGAGGATTTAAATCTGTCAGGTCACAGCGGGGGGTGACTGAGCTGAGTCAGGGGCGGCCATGATGCCTCCAGACACTTGTACCCCACATGAGGGTCCCTGAGATGGTGGGGTTGGGACATATGTGTCCTTATTGTTCACCAGCTGACATCACTCACACTCAGGCATGGGAAGGGGAGGCCTGCGTCAGTGAGGAGCAGAGGCGTAGCCAGTGGGGGGGCGCAGACACGTCACTTTATGACAATAATTAGTCCTGGCTAGTTCTCAATCATTTTCCTTTATTGACGCGTTTTCCAATTGTCGTAATTTGCAACCGAAGACACGGTTTCTCTCCATATGATCTGGGGCTAAATTCAGTACAGTTGCGGAACAAGAACAGAGATTTGGATTGCACAAAATATCCTTTTAAAACAATTATTAGTCCTGACCTGTTCTCAGTCATTTTCATAATTAACAGAAGGTTCACTCCGAGAGCACTCCACACTTAACAGGTGTTGCTTGTTCTCGTTGATTAGGTAAGACGACAATCATTCATCTGGACGCGTATTTGCTGTATTTAAATCAAAGTTATTTGAAATTGCATACCTGTCGACACTCATGCAAATAGCTGGAGCCGCACGCTTTTTATAGCCTATTGAACTGCCGCGTGCCACTTTTTTTTATCAACCCACACAATACCGAGACTGAAAGTCTGCGTTTCATTGGAACACGGACCAGTTCAATCAATGCAAAGCATTGGCCTATTAATAAGTACATTATTTTTCTGAACTGAATTTAGCCCATGATTTCATCGCTGTTAGATCACATATGGAGAGAAACCGTGTCTTCAGCTGCTTATTACGATAATTGGAAAACACTTCAATAAAGGAAAATGATTGAGAACTAGCCAGGACTAATTGCTGTCATATAGGGACGTATCTTTTGCCCCCCTCCCCACTGGCTACGCCACTGGTGAGGAGGTGTCGCCCCTTCCTGAGGAGGAGGAAGAGATCATTCATGTTGTGCTGCCCTCTACTGGTGACACAGAGTATGTAAGTTCAGCTGAGTGAGAGGGCAGATGCTGCACATTTTACTGAATTTCTTCAGAATATACTCAGTGAGAAGCTTGCATACATCACAGGGGATGTGGATTTGGACCACAAGCTGAAAAGCAGGGAAAGTCAAATAAATAATAATAATAACACTGATGTCAAAGTTGCACAGAAAACATGAAGACTATTTTGAATCCATCTAAATGTAAGTCACCAACTTTGTTCGTGCTCATGTGCAAATTCATCACACTTTCATTGAATCTGATTTTCCTTTTTTCCTCTCTCACTCTGTCCAGAACCAGAGAAGATTTCTCACAGTCTGAGTGAACACTGTGGTCTGTTCACAATCTCCCAGCTGAAAACTTTCAGGAACTTTTTTTTGTTTGTTTTTTTAGATTTAAAGTTGGCATATTCACTCTTACCGAATCTGGAATATACAATTCAGCAACTGATGTGCCTATTAGAAGTAATGTCTCCTCTGATTGGTTTGTGTCTTGTGTGCTCTTCTAATCCTCATCTATGTCTCGTTTCATAATTACCCCACCTCTTGTGTGTATGTTGTATTCATACCCCCTCCTTTGGGATCCAAGTTGCTGGATTTTAATTTGCTGTACTATGTGCTTTGAACCAGCCAGTATTTGCCTTTAGAGGAAAACCAGACGTGAAGTCCTTCCGATAATGTGATCAGTCTTTTACTATCACTGCAGTTTGTTCCCTTTAATTGCCTTTTTGTTATTTTCTATTGTGTTTAATGGTTTGCAAATGTCAGGTCGTGTTCAATCAGCTCAATACAATTATGAAGGACTTGGGTTACTTTGTAGACTGAATAACAAGAGAACATTTTGTTTATCACAACGGTGGGTATTTGATAACTTTTCTTTGAATGAATTGAGTTAAATTTTTATGAAATATGTGTTTACTCCATTGGTGGCTGCTTGAAAACGTCTTTTGAAATGGATGATTATTGAGCTGTTTTCAATCAATGTTCTTGATCAACCCGTATTCCAACAATATGAGTGATCCATTGGCAGTAAAACACACATTCCTTTTTAATGAAATGTTAAGGAGAGGAAATAGGCCGAATAAATTTGTTAATCTCTGGAAATGTCTATGTTTTGCACAACAGCCGCATTAATATAGAATTCTTCTGCCACCACTGGAACAGGAGTAGCCAAAAGTTTCTTTCTATAAACACAACATATCACCTGAATATATTCAGCTTGTTTTTCCCTTTAATGGATGCATACCTCCAGGAGAGCGTTCTTGATTTGGCAAACTGTTATGAAAGAATTCAGTGATCATGTTAAAGTCACTGCATCTAATGTGTGTCTAATGTGTTGAACATGACTGATTGGCTTTTACAGCATAAAAAAACCTCAACTGAGAGTTAGAGATGGCTCAATCAGGTTAAGGTCAACACATCTTTCAGTCTCACAGTTTGATAGAGTGACTTAAAATGTGCTCTACCAGATGGTTTAAGGCAGTTAAAGAGTTAAAAATGTAGAGGCCCACAGTTCAGCAGGCCTGTAAGGATATTGGCTGGCACTGTTTTTTCCTTTTCTAAAAAATGTATTCATTTATTTAATTTTATTTGTCCCAATCTCTTCATAGCAGACATTCATTGCACAAGAGTAACATGAGAAAAGTAAGAGTTTGTGAATGACTGTGGATTCTCGGCGGTACAGTTCCCACCTCTCTTTCTGTACTCTGGCTTGACTTCATGCCTGAACCTCCTGCCATAAACAGGCATGACTGGACAGATTTACCTCTTTTATTCCCCTCTCTGCTTAGCACAGCCTGGCTTAAGTCCAGCACTACAACTCCCTACAGCAGTGACTAACTGGTCACTCTCACACTCTCAGTTTCAGAGCAATGAAACTCCTCTTAGACTCTGTCAGTTAAAACATACGGTGGAATCATAGTTCAAGTATTTTTATTTAATAATACAGAGATTCCACACCGATAATTTCTTTGAAAACCTCTCTTATTTGTTTTATGCACTAAATGATATAATTGAAAAAAACCACGTTGTTGTTTTTTGGGTAAATTAGAGAATATTAGGGTAAAAATACATCCAGGGAAACATTAAATTATAGTATGCATGTAAAAGATGATTGGAAAAACTACATAGCATTTTATCGAGAAGTGATTACCTTATTACTGAAGTTTTTTTTTTTTTTTTTTACTCAATGCAATTTGGAAACACATTTTTTGGAACCTGAACCTCATCTAAACTGCTTTATCTATTTATGAATTTCTGCTCATTTACTAAATTATTTCATTTGTTCTGGGACCTCTGGGATACTCTGGTCACCCCATATTGCATTTTTAACTGAAAATGACAGTAATAATCAAATTTGAAAAGTAGGAGTTACTGTTGGTCGAGTTCCCGCTCTCACCACGCCTTGTGCAGTTGTTTGGCAGAAACAGAAAGTCCCTCCCACAATTTGTCATGTGATTTCAGAGAAAGGAAACTTAACTCTCGGTCTCTGTCAGAGTGAGCAGTAAAACAGTGGAGGCCAGGATCTTGCAGATTCTGAGAAACCAGGTTACATTCCGTTTTAAAACCAGTTTTTGTCATTTTGAGCAGGAAAATGGCACAGGCAGCAGATCGACTGTATCAGGACCAGTTCAACTGTCCTATTTGTCTGGATTTACTGAAGGATCCAGTGACTATTCCCTGTGGACACAATTACTGTATAGGCTGTATTCAGGGCTGCTGGGATAAGGATGATCATACTGGTGTTTACAGCTGTCCCCAGTGCAGAGAGACCTTCACTCAAAGACCTGTTCTGGGTAAAAACACCATGCTGGCTGAAGTATTGGAGAAACTGAAGAAGACAGGACTCCAAGCTGCTCCTCCTGCTCACTGTGATGCTGGATCTGGAGACGTTGATTGTGATTACTGCACTGAACAAACATTCAAAGCGATCAAGACCTGCTTGGTGTGTCTGGCCTCTTTCTGTGAAACTCATCTCCAACCTCACTATAAATCTCCTGCCTTCAAGAAGCACAAACTGGTCAAAGCCACTGGAAACCTGCAGGAGAAGATCTGCCGTCATCATGACAAACTGCTGGAGGTTTACTGTCGTACAGATCAGCAGTGTATCTGTTATCTGTGTACAATGGATGAACACAGAGGCCACGATACAGTTTCAACTGCAGCAGAAAGGACTGAGAAACAGGTAAGGAGTAGAGCTCTCACATATTAGGTGTATGTTTTTTTTTCTTTTTTACTATGGTCATAGAATACAGCAGCAGTGAGAATCTGCACCCTCCTGGCTCTCCATAGCACATAGTGTGACACCACTGATTTAGAAGCTTTACCTGCAAGGCTACAGCACTTCAACTCTGACCTTCAAATTCCACAATATACTGAATCTTGCTTATTTACTGTCTGCTTGATTCGACATGCAACATACTCCAAAAAAGTCGGCACAGGGGTAATTTTGGACGAATAATGTGACATGGTACAAAAATACCATTTTGAGTGTTTTTTTGGGAGAAACCACCACTGTGTTGTTGGGATGAAAGAGGACAAGGACTGGCCAAACTGTTATCAGCATCACATACAAAAACCACACTGATGTCATGGTCTGTCATAGTATGAGGGTGTGTCGCTGCACATGGCAAAGGGGACTTGCACAATTGCAGAGACATCTTTAATGCAGAAAGAAGCGTGTGAATTTTGGAGCATAATATCCTACCATCTAGACTTCTTCGGTTCCAGGGACATCCTTGCATTTTTCTGCAAACAATGCTAAATCATTTTTTGCTTGGACTACAAGTGCATGGCTGCATAAGCAGGGAGTGTGGATGCTAGATTAGTCTGCCTGCAGTCCTGATTGTCTATGATTGGCAATGACTGGTGCATTATGAAGCAAAATATACAGGAACATAAAGTGTCCAAATCCACTGCAATGCCATCAGTGGTATGAAGGGCAGGCTTCTATTAGGCTATAGGCTACTGACAAACATAACTGCCTCCCAGTGGCTCAGAAAGTTAGCAAGCAAGGATGATCCAGGATTCAAATTCTTGGGGGTTTTTCATAGAAATTATTCTGCTTTCACGGTACATGCAAGCCAAGTAGGTAGAAACCAGCTGGAACCTTGCTTTGCTGGCCCTAGTGAATGATTTTGGTGCGCTAATAAATGTAAGTTACTTCGCTATGTTTTAGCCAGCTTGCCGTGCCTCAATGTAATGATGTAAAATCACAATTCTATACTCTTGTGGCAAAATTGCAGCAAATATGGGACGGTCTTGACTCTGTGCAACACTTATAATCACTGGTGTCGATAAATGCATACTTGGCTACCAAGCTCACCTTTCCTAACCAGTTGAAACAGAGTAATTTCTCAGCATTGTTCCTCCTTTAGCTCACACCAACTATTCAAAACTGTGCAGATATTTACTAAGGACTTGTTCCTGTTTTAGTTTCTGAACCACTATAATCCAAAGCAGACTTTCTTAATAGCAATTTAGCGTTTTAAGGTGGCGGTGAAACCGAATGTAAACA